>OZ018325.1:36162465-36584965 GCA_963969495.1 Ceratothoa steindachneri
ACAATGGGTCAGTTATAAGTCGGCAAAATTACATAGATTCTCGTAGGGAAGTTAAACGTGCGGTCAGAGATGCGAAGAGGAAGTATGAAATAAACCTCGCTAAGGATTCAAAGAATGAACCGAAACGGTTTTATGGGTACGTAAATAATAGGAAACCCGTAAAAGGATCGATAGGGCCGATCAAAGATAAGGATGGTCGTTTGACTGAACTTCCAACAGAAATGTCTAAAATTTTAAATGAGCATTTTACGAGCGTGTTTACTGTGGAAGATTCTTCCGAATTGGAATCGTTAATTGGGGAAGTTCGTAGTGCTGATAAATGCATATCCGATGTAAGTATAAAGGACGAGGAAATTCTTAAATTTATTAAGCTAATGAAAAAGTCGAAATCTCCGGGCCCCGATGGGGTATATCCAATTCATTTAAAGGAGCTTCAAAATGAACTCGTTAAGCCATTGCGTGAAATTTTCAATCGCTCATTAGAGGATGGCGTAGTTCCGTTGGATTTCAAGCGAGCAAACGTTACACCTATATTTAAGAAGGGGAATAGATTTGAAGCAACGAATTTTCGGCCTATTAGTCTAACTTCGGTAGTTGGGAAGCTTTTAGAATCTGTAATTAAAGATAGAATAGTGAGCCACCTCGAGGCAAATAAGCTGATTAACGATACCCAGCATGGATTTAGGCGTGCGAGATCGTGCTTGACTAACTTGCTCGAATTCTTCCACAAAATGATTTGCGTGTACGATGAAAGCAAAGCTGTAGACGTAATATATTTAGACTTTAAAAAGGCGTTCGACACCGTCCCCCACCAAAGGTTATTAATGAAAGTTAAAGCGATTGGGGTGACTGGTAAGATTTTAAACTGGATTAGAAATTGGCTGAAAGATCGCTCGCAGCGGGTAGTAATAAATGGGGAATGTTCAGATTGGGCCAGCGTTAGTAGTGGGGTACCGCAGGGCTCTGTTTTAGGCCCTTTATTGTTTTTAATTTATATTAACGATTTAGATAAAGGCATACTTAGTCGGATTTCGAAATTTGCGGACGACACGAAGCTGGGTAATCGTGCCTATGTAAGATCGGATGTCGATAAATTGCAGGGGGACCTAAACTCGATTGCCAATTGGGCGGACAAGTGGCAAATGGAATTTAATTTAAGCAAATGCAAGGTAATGCACTTGGGTTGCCATAATTTAAGAGTAGATTATACCATGAAAGGCCAAGTCCTCGACGCGGTTAAATTAGAAAAAGACTTGGGAGTATTAGTCTCAGACGATTTTAAATTCTCGAAGCAATGCGCAGATGCGTGTAAAAAAGCAAATCGCGTTTTGGGTTATATCGCGCGCAATTTCATCTTCAAATCTAAGGATGTAATTTTACCTTTATATAAATCCCTTGTGCGGCCACTTCTCGAATACGCTGTTCAATTTTGGGCTCCATATTTAATGAAAGATATCGCGCAATTAGAAAGAGTGCAGCGTAGGGCTACGAAATTAATTCCAGAGCTGAGGAATAGATCATACGAGGAAAGGCTCAGGGCTTTAGATTTGCCATCGCTAGAAAGCAGAAGATTACGTGGCCAGCTAATAAAAGTATTTAAAATACTAAAGGGTTTCTCAAACGTTGACTTTCGCAATCTGTTCGAACTGGATCATAGGGGAAATACTCGTCAGCACGGGTTAAAATTAGTGAACAAGCGTTTTAACACTAGTATAGCCCAAAACTATTTTACATTTAAAGTTACTCAAAATTGGAATCGGCTGCCCACCCACGTAGTAGATAGCACTTCGGTTAATATGTTCAAAAATCGTCTCGACGTGCATTTGAATAGTTTAAATATAACGTAGTTGAGCACTGTGAATTTGGACGTCCTTGCAGAGAGAGAGTTTGGAGCGGAGGTTTAAGGATATGAAATTATGATGACTAAAAATGATGCCGGCGATTCTCTGCATGTGTAGCTTAGATGTCCCATTTCTTTTCCGCCTATCCTATAAGTAGTCTCTATCCCTAAATTAGCTTTTCACCACTAGCAGTCGAGTGGCTGCGGAAGATGAGAAGAAAAACTTTCTATCTCCCCCGACCCCTAGTTTGCTTAGTTAAAATTGCACGATAATGTACACATGTAGATAAGTGTGTACAGTAGATAGTATTAAAAAAAAAAAAAAAAAAAATAGCATGTTAGAGATACACTCGTAGATAAGGGTGTATCGTAGTTTTTGATTTAGTGTAGCGGACTAGCCTCGAGCGGACCTTAGGGTCTTTGCTGGTCCTAGATTCTGTAGTTCTGTAGTTCTGTAGTTCTTCTTCTTCTTCTTCTTCTTCTTATAAAGGAATTATTAGAAATAACTTTGATAAAAAAATTAAATCTACTTAGGTGACAACCGAACTAAAAGAAAAAATCTTATTCAAACCTTCAAAAAATCTCGTTCTTAAAATATAGGGTTATGGAGGATGTGAAAAATTGATTGGCAGACATCTTGTCATTGATAGCCTGTTTCGCAGCCACACAAATAATTTTTGGATTTGGTGGGGGTTTATGTAGGTTAGTATTTTTAGTTTGTCGTTAGGCTTAGTAATTTAAGTGGGTTCGTTTAGCGTTTTTAGTCGCGAGCGACTCTACATCTCACTATGTCGGTCGGTCGATCGGTCCCCGGTTTTCTTTTTAATAATATTGTAACTATTCACCTAATTCTAACGAAATTTTAAACCCTTAAGTTGTTTTACATTCTCTTTCGAATAATATAATTGCCAATGCCCTCCCAAGGTTAGCCCGGGATTAGTTTGTTTTGGCAATAACATCATAACTGTTCAGCCAATTCTAGCGAAATTTGAAACCCTTAAGTTGTTTTACATTCTCCTTTGAATAATAGAATTGTCAAGGTCCTCTCATGGTTAGTCCGGGAAGTATTGAAAATTTTGAAGGTCGTAAGGTCATAAATCAGAATAAGTGAGAGCACGCGACCTTTTGGTAAGCAGACCTTGTTTGTAAGTTGTTAGGTATTGTGTAGTTTTTCACGGCGGAAAGGAACCAAACAAGATTAATCTAGCGAAATATGATTAAATAACGAATTAGCTCTAACCTTTTTGCATCGTAGTTAAATTAACTTCATTGTTAGTTATATACATTTTCACTCCAATGTTTTTGATATCATAACAGTTCAAATAATACTCTATGCATTGGGAAATACTCCATTCAAGTTTTAATAACTCGGAAAATAGTACTTTGCCGATTAAATAGCAACATATGATTTAGATGGAAGAGATTGAAAGTAAATTTTCTTAAAAACGTTGTAGTCATTCATCTGTAGAGATAACAAATGTCATTCATATCCATGGTATTCTTATGATATGGTCGAGTTATTTTTATGATACCCTTCCCATCGCCGAGAATACCAAGGTACAAAGTAACGGAAATGACTCTCATACGGTGGTAGTATTCACAAAGGAAGGGATCACATAATGAAAAGGAAGGGAAAAGAAGTGTTTTGGAAAAGGGGGGGAGGAAGAAAAGAAGAAAGAGCTGTAATTTTAAATAAGACGGGCGTACGTGTTTTAGGTTACTAATCCTGTAATACTTTGTATATTTTTAATATTGTCCTAGGTGTAATATTTTGATGGTGGGGTGGGTCTATCACCCATAATAAAGTTACGAAAAGTCAATATTTTCAACTCGATTCTGCAACGCAAAATTCTTCCAAGACGGCATCTTTAAATACCATAAGACGTTGTCAATTACACTCGCGTGTTTGTTTTAAATGTTAATATTTGTTCATTTTTTTCATTTTTCGACCCATGATGTAGAAGATTACGGGTAGTAGGTTATTTAAACATGTTTAGTAACAAGATCTGTTGGCGATTTTTTGGCGTTACTCTGAGGAATTACCAAAACTAAACATGCTTAGATAACCCACTACCACTCGTAACCTTCTACATCGTTACTCGGAAAATACTATTTTCAAGTGTAAATAACTCGAAAAATGTGCGTTCTGCCCCGAATAAGTAGCAACCTTCGATAACCTTCACTTTAGAATTAATTAATTACCTTCACCAAACAAACAACGAAAAAAAGCATACACAAAGCTTACTCTTTAATTACTAGGATCTAAGTTTTACTGGTTCTATCGTGTACTGAGACAAAAAAGGTTCTTTTCGATTCACGTTCGAACCCACCGAAAACCCACACACCTTCGATAACCCTCCGCCAATTGTATTCTCGCTTACCGAATTTGGCTTCGTCTATTTTCATGGTTTTCCTGGGCTGCGGATTTTCTCTGAGCGCTTTTCTAAATAATGAATCATCACCTCCCAAGAAATATTAAACCAGTCCACCACCTTCTGGCTCAGACTCGATTTAAACACTTCTGTATTACGAAGAGAAATTCTGTTTCTGTCACAACAAAAATGAAATTGTTCATTAGTTGTAACTTCACTCCTGCATGTTGGACACCACTTGTTTCAATATAAATTTCTATTAAAAAATGAAGTTAATAAACTTCGATTTATCCTCATAAAAAAGGTAAATCTCGAACGTTGAAACAACACCCTTGACACACGGTTTCCATAATGAAAATGACATTCTGTTGGATTGAAAACAGGGGCGAAAAATCGCTCATACATATTGTTACAAATGGTAGGGGAGCGAGAGGAAGGGGGACCTTAAAATAACGAAAAAACGGGCTACTATTTCCGTATACCATTTTAAATTTAGGTTAGTATTCTAAATCTGTTTAAGGATATTTAGATAAAAAATTAGTAATATTAACATAAAAAAACTGCCTTGATTCGCTCTCTTCAAACAAGCACGCTCAACAGTCCGTCTTATTTTGTATTTAAAGATGTCGTCGTGGAATAATACTTTCGTCGCAGGATTGAATTGAATTATTTAGTTTTTGGTGACTATATAAAGGGCGATTGACCCTCTGCGCCATCAAAATATTACCCTTAGGATAAGATTACAATCATACGAAAAATAATACAGGAATAGGTAACTTAAGACGTGTGCGCTCGTCTTAATCAAAATTACCAAGATAGGAAAGTAGGGGGTATTGGAAAATTGAAAGACAGGAACTGACGCTGGAAGAGACAAAACGAACAGGGAGAAAGGGGGTGGTGGGTGAAAGCAGGGTAGGTTAAAATACGTTTTGACACCGGTGAGAGCGCAGATACTTCTGTTTTTCGACTGCACCATCTCCGCCACGCCCGGACACTTCTGCTCCACCGATGCATTCCCTCCGCCACCAGTTAATGGAAGATGGAACCCGCTTGCGAGACAAACAAAGGTTGAGGGCGAGGGAGCAGTATTGCATGTTATTTTTTCCTAATTGCTGCACATAACTTTCTTTCACCAAGCATTTAAATTATGGAGGCCGACTCCAAAATTGGGACAGGAGCTAAAGCAAAACAGAGGACCGGATATTACAAGAACATTTCATGCAAATATCTGGACTTCTAGCAAGAAAGATTGGTTATGCGGTTGCCCTGAAACTAATAGGCTATTTTGTTGCCCTTAATTAAGATTTCCTACAAATAGGAAAATTGTGTGAGCAAATACTGGATACACTAATTTAAAGAATATAATTAATGTTATGAATAAACACGAATTGGGGCAATGCTAGATGAACAAAGCCAAATTAAGTTTGGGCATCATAATTAGAATATAGAGGAGAATAAAAGAAAATATTAAGCAAACTAATAGCTGCCCCTCTTTTTTGATTAAACATGAACTCTCTTTTCGCGATGAAGATCAACCAAATCATATTTAAGTTGTAGAAATTTTGCTAAACTTCGTTGCAAATTTTGCAACAAATTGTCTCAGAATTAAGTTTCATCCTCTGTATTTTCGGCACCCTCCAACCCCATTCAAAATGATCAGATAGATGCAAGAGCCACAGCTGTAGCAAATAAAATCAAATAAGGTATTTTGGATGCTCCTTGAGATATGTATTGATAAATGTATTTGACTCCGAAGTAAGAGAAACCTTTATTAGATTTGACACAACTGCTATAACAAATAATATATTTTAACAATTAAGCAAATCTTCTTGAATTCGGAAACTTGTAACTCTAACATACGATGAAGACTCAGTAATGGCATTTTTTTTAATGATGTTCAGGCTAAAGTAAAAAAATAAGCTCCATCAACATTATTTACACATTGCTTTGCCCACAGACTAAATCTTTTATCTCACTCAGCAAACTTTACACTTCAATGCCAAACATTTTTAAAAACAATTGAAAGCCCTGTTTCATATTTTAGTTGCAGAACAAAACTAGGCCAATTTCTTGATGAAGTATTGGAAAAACGACTTCTAAAGGCTGCACCAAAAAGATGGAGTATTAACACAAATCTAGTGCAAATTCTTTGGTACCAACATTCAGACCTTTGTAAACTTTTCAAAGATACTACAAAAAAACAAATTCAAATTGGGATTCAAATAACTTAGTTAAGAAAAGATATCTTAAAACACTAACAAAAGAAAATACCTATTTTTTATTATGGTTTATAATCAGATATTCTAGGAAAACTGATATTCTTTCTAATATATTGCAAATTAAATTTATGGATATTTCATTTTGTATGGAAAGAATGAAGGAAACTACATTAATTAAAAAAAATGCATGCAAATTTTGAAAGTATATATGAAAAATCTAATTCCAGTCGTACTAAATATTCAATGAAAGAAAAGAGAGAGAGATCATTTTTGGTAGCATATTAAACGACGCAATTAAGAATATCGAAAAAAGATATATGGATTTTTAAAAAAATGAGAGTTCATTACCTTAATTGACAGCAAAAAAGTTTGATGATTATTTCACCCCCCCCCCCCCGAAGAAAATAAATAAAGTTTAATAAACTCAATCAAAAGATTAGAAAAGAATTATGGTGAAATCTTTGATATAATACGACTAAAAAGTGATCTTATTGGAATCTACAACATAAAATTATTTATAGATATTCCAATTAAAGATAAGCTTGCTATCTTTTTCAAAATATACTTCAAAATAAATTCCAAGCAAACAAGAATGAAGTTTATATACAAATAAAACTTAGTTAAATATTTTTATTTGACTTTTACTGCATATTTAATTTCAAATTTATTTTTATTATACATCTATTTATGTGGATCTCGTTGATCTAAATCGCACAAAATAGAAAATGCCGCATCGAAACTAAACTGTTTACTCTATTTATTTTTTACGCCACTTGCCTGAATCGAGCAGTAGGTGTGATCTACTTGAATAAAAAAAAAACTTTGATAAAATTTTACATCAAAAACTGATAAAAAAAACCTCTAAGCTCACGTTAATTGTGTAAATTTCTCACATGGGTAAAATACTCGCTTTTAAGTAGAAAACAGAACAGTAATTAGGAACATTAATCGGGGAGAAAGGTAGTATAATGTGGAGTTTCCTAGGGGTCTTTACTGGGACCACTTCTATTTATAACACTTCAATTTGCTCAATCGACCTCCTTTCCTGCAAGACGATATGTGGCTGTACATATATTATTCACATATTTTCACTTCCACTAGCTTCGCCTCTTTCTCTATAGATCTTTTATCAAATATTTCGCTTTAAATTCAAAGGAAAAAAACTCATCGACGTCCGCTGCCGTATTAGCATACATAAATACATACGGGCATATTACAATAGAAAAAATCACAGCAAATGGAATGGAAGGACACGGAATCCCTGGACCAAAAATATAAAACACCCTAAAAAAACATGCATATGTATAATGTATTATAGATTTTGGAACGTGATTTTTGGAGTAATTTTTTTAATAGTGGACATGTAAACTGGTATGAATTTCAAGTGCATTTATACACCCCTCCATCTTTCACCCTCCATCTTACCCCCTTTCTCTCCCTTCTCACTTTCCACCCTCTATTTCCATCTCCCCCTCCCTCTATCTCGCCCTCTCCCACACTCTACTTCTCCCACCTCTCCATCCCTTCCTCTCTCCCATCCTTCCATTCCTCCCCACCAACTCTCTAGCATCCCACCTTGTCCCCCTCCCCTCCCTCCATCTCTCTCCTCCTTCCCCAACTCTCTTTCCTTCCACTCTGTCACCCCTCTCCCCGTCACCCATCCCTCCATCTCTCTACTCTTGCCCTCTCTCTCTCCCTCCCTCTCCCTCCATATTTCTCCCCAGCTTTCCCACCTTTTACCTTGCCACGTCCCCCCCTCCCACTTCTCCCTCTCTTCCTTCCTCTCCCCAACACTTTCTACCTATATCTACACCTCCATCCTTATCTAATAATCTCCTCTACCCATTACCCTTTTCTCTCCTATGAGTAGACTGTTGGAGAGGGGGGAGAAGAGAGAGGGGACAAAGGGGAGAGAGGCGTAGAGAGATGGAGAGAGATAGAGAGGCGAGCGGGCGAGGAGGGAATATTGGGGAAGAGAGAAATAGTGTGGGAGGGGAAGAGAGATGGCAAAGTGTATAGTTTTAGAACGTGATTTTTGGAATAATTTAAACTTTTATTATAGCTTAGTTTATAAATGAGCTCACTCCTCACCCTGCCACCCTTGTTGAGAAGGGGGAGAGAGGGAGAAGGGGAGGGTTAAAGGGATTAGGGTAGATAGGGAGGAAGAAGGGGGCAAGGAAGAGTAGGTGATGTGATAAGTGTATGGGAAGAAGGAGATGAGAGGATAGAGGTACACGGAGTTGAGGCCAACAGCAATATATATATATATATATATATATATATATATATATATATATATATATATATATATATATATATATATATATTATTTTTATTATTTTAAGACTTAATTGGACTCTTTTTTTCTTTAAATACAGCCATAATTCTTTGTGCCATGGATTTCACCAAATTTTCACTTTTTTTTTACTATTTTCCCACCTAGCTTTTAATTTGTACTTACAGTACTGTTATTTCTTTTTCAAAAACTCCCCACAAGTGTTCTGGATTTGAGTCTGTACTTTGTGATGGAAATGCCAAAGAGCTCATCTCCATTTCCCTAAATCAACTCTTGGTGTCGTTAGAATAATGGTATGGGGCATTGTCCTGATAAATAATAACTTTATTTCTTGATGTTGCTGGATAAAATTTCTGGAGATATAGCCCTAAAGCTTGGGATATAGAGGTGGTATAAGTTGAGTTCATTCGTCCCTACCATGAAAATATCTTCCCTGCTCTTGATGAAGACATGCAACTCCATATCATGATAAAACCACCTCTATTCTTCACAGTTGGTGCCACACAAGCAAGGTGAAAATGCGTCTCCAACTATTAAAATTTTCTTCCAAGATATATGTAAAAGAAATAATTAAATAAATCAAGTAAAAAAGCACTACAATAGTCTTTTTTATATACCTGTTAATTGCTTTCATCTAACCAAATAGATTTAGAATATTGTTCATGGGTCCAATTTTTGTAATCTTTCGCCCACTGAACATTGGTTATTTTTTCTGTCAAACATAAGTGGGCTAAACTCATGACATTGAGAATAAACAGAGTAAAACTCGACACCCGAAGTAATAAAAGTACTTTCTAAAGTACACTAGCAAATTAATGAGCCTAGTGATCGCGTGAAAGAAATGACCAAAAAAACACCAAAGAATTAACCGAATCCTAAGATGTACAACTTCGGGAAGTAGCAACAAGACAATGTCACGAGACACAAACAGGTAAGACTACTAAAAGATTTTTAGAAAAATGCGAAAGATGAAACAGGATAGCACAATTAGAAAAAAGAGCGAATATAGAGAACCAAATAACATAAAATAAGTAATGATAAAAAGGAAAATATAATTCAAATCTAGTGAAACATCGAGCGAAAAAAATGAATCACTAATTATATGATATCTCACCTAAAATTTTGTATAGAGCGAATGAAAAAAAATAAAGGATAAGGAGAGAACTAAAATAAACCCATTAAATAGCTTTAAAAATGTTGAAGAATACAATCAGGAATTGCAGTTGCTATAGAAAGTATTCATATTCCTATCTAATAGCAAAATCTTTAGTGCAAAGTCACGAAATTTGGAGGCATTAAGAAGAATGTATTATCAGATATAACCCCACAGTTTTAACACGTTTGATAAAAAGATTAATGAGTAATAATACTTTTAACAAAATTCGCAACCCAAAATTAATCAGATGATGTTATTTTACATCCATATGTTTAATTTATATTGTTTACATTATGATAGTTCCAATAGTTACACAAATAGCTTCTATAACATTCAATTTATAATTTGTAAAAACTCAAGAATAGGCTAAAATGTTCCTACAACCCTTTCTTCGGCATCACAATATCGACAGTCTTATTTTATAAACAATCAATCATCATGGCGAAAGGGCGTAAGCGAAATCAAATCTAAGATAAGCTACGAAAAGATTTTTTACAGAAATAATTCTTCCTAAATATGCAGTGAAGTGGAACTGTGATGAGGGAGAGAGGGAAGCGTTAGGCAATGTTTTAAAAGCAGAGATACTGCAGATACTTGCTGCATAAGAGGCATAAGAGACTGTGTGAGGCAGTGTGAATATAGCGTGATAAGGTATGAATAAGGGTAGTAGAGGTATAGAGGGTATGTTATGACAGTGCTTTTGATTGAGTGGTAGCATGAGGCATGTTTGGTATAAATGTGTGAGTGAGATTGAGAATTATGTGGGTGAAGTTGAAATTTTGAAGGAAAAAACTGTCCGTGGTTATAGATCATGTGAAGCAGAGAAAGAGAGATTATGCCATGACTTGGAACTAGTTGCTGGTGGAGTATGGAATAGCTATAGATTGATGATTGTATCAGATGAAAAATACAACTAGTAAAAGACGGGACTATTTGGAGTGCTCGGAAAAGTAGGGAGCCCAACTTTGCAGAACTTTCCGTTATCCATAACTAAGCAAGATCTTCCTACATAAAGTGCGGCTGAGATGGCCCATAGCCCTACAATGTGAGGGACAGCATAGTTGTCAATGCTACACCTAATACCTCCCCCCCATCCCGTTTGGGGCACATTGAGAAGAGGCTTAATGAGATTTTTGATAAGCAAAAGTCATAGATTTCCAGACACCTAGAAGAAACCAGAAATAATAGAAACTTTTCATTTAGAAATTTCTCGATTTCTACTTTTCCTAGGGGTTACCGAAGTCTATGGCGCCGTTAAGTGTTGTCGGTGTTGCCATAACAGCCTTTGAGCTATTTGAACAAAAGGAGTCAAAAGTCTTCGAAGAAAAAATATTTGTCCCAAGAACATCCGTATCAACAAGGAATGGTAGAAAAATGTCTTCAAAGAGCAACTCCCTACGAAGGATTCGTAAGCATTTCCCTGGTGATATATGTGATTTACAGTATGATAGAAAGCCAGGAGTCGTTGGAAACATGTAATAAACCCTCTTGAACACTGTTACCACTATATGGGTCAATTATTTGAAATCTACTTAGATGATAATGCGATCGTTAACCTTTGAGGGATCCTCAAAGAGACTGTTGAGTAGCGAAAGCCTTCCAATTATGACAACCCTCGAATACTGATGGTGAACTATCGCTCATAACTTACCCCTGAAGTGATATTCTTCCACTAAGAATAGAGGAAATCATTCACTTTGGTGAGCGGAAGGGGATCATAAAACCTATGAAGTAGATATTATCTCAATTGCCCTTAAAGATGTTCTAAGAACATTAAAATAGTGTTGTTAAATAATCTGAATTAATAAAGTTTAGAAGGCACAAAACTTCCTTAACCAAAGCTTTTATTCGTGACAGTAGATGTTTAGGCAGTAAGTGGTTTGGGATGTCCTTAAATAGTTTAGCTCTCTTCATAACGAGGGAGAATATATGCTCTGAAATTGCTCTGAAAGTGAATATAAAGAAAGTTAGTGAGAACAAATTTTTGAGAAGTGATATAGTTTCCCATTGTGTTAACAGGATACATTTTGTAATAATAACTACTTCAAGCATCATATGCAATTATACTAGCACTATATTTATAAACTACAACCCTGCTCTGGCTTAGAAAGCCGGAATGCAGCCTATAAATAAATAGGAATTAAATTATAGAAGAGTAAAGGGGAAAAACCGGCAATCTAGTTTGAAGAATTTTCGAACAAAACAGTAGGCAAAATTGATAAGTGAAAACTGGGGATTAAATTACATTAGCACGAAAACAAATTCTATAAGCTGTGGCAGAAAATTTACATAGGTCTGATTTGAGCCTTAGATAAATTTAAAAATAAGAAGAAGTATTTTAAATAAAAACAGCATAAAAATAAACCTTTTACTTCAGCAAACGAATCTTTTAAGGGTAATACTTCAGATTCGCGGCGCACGGAAGATGACGCAGTTAGTCGGCTACAATTTTGGGCTACAGCATATCTCTTTTGACGCCAGACGGTAGCGTCAGATGTGACAATCACTGCGTTATATTTTATTTTAGTCTATTATTTACTAAATATCTGCGCTCTGCTCGTTTATAGTTTTTTTTCTAAGTTAGGTAAGGTTTTTTGATGTCTTTTATTGTTTTTTGTTTTGTTTTCGTATATTTTGCTTACTGCGAACGATAACAGCTTCTTACTGGCAACATCGTAGCTTATAAATAGGACCCGTTTGGCAAATGTTTTTCTTTCGTTATTGTGTTTTTGTGCTCTCCATGTGCTTCTTTGTTATTCGAATTCGACTTTACTTTGTATGATCGCGAAAAACTTTTAGATTATTTAGAGGCGCATAAACTAATCATGAAACCTATAAAAGTTAGGATTGTTTGTTATTAGGTTAGGTTTTTCTGCCAGTAAAAAGCTGTTGGGGAGAAAAAAAACCCAGTAAATTCAAGGGGACTGCTCGTGGGGGAGATATCACTGTAGGGAGACCACCCTGCGATGATCCTGAGTTTCAATCAATTGGGGGTTTCTGGGGGGCGCAGCCCCCGAGTATATACTCATACAAAAAAATATTACGCCAATATTGTTCACATCTGACGCTACCGTCTGACGTCATAAGAGATATGCTCTAGCCCAAAATTGTAGCCGACCAACAGCGCCATCTACCGTGCGCCCCGAATCTGTAGTGTTACCCTTTTAAGGAAGAAAACACGTTATAAAATTTGTTAGCGAAAGGAAAAATAGAATGTAATGAATCACAAAAGACAGACTGGTTCATACTTCTGTCGTTGAAGGTGATGCACTCAAAGCAGTCGATAACTTAAGTAAACTAGGGCAAATTACTTCGGAAGAAACTGAGAAGACGGAGAAAAAAGAGCTATGAGTTACCAAAAAGATATTTAGAAGTCTTGAGTGTGATACCGCACTTTTCATGGTAACAAAGGTGCAAGAGATCTTACTCTAAAAATGAGAAAAGTGTCAGGATGTCAATGATGTAGCAAAAGACGAGAGATAGACCTCCCTGAAACTGGCCCATGAATCGTTAAATTATCTTACCACTGTTATGGAATAAATGATTGAGAAGAACTGAGGTGGTACAAAAAAAAATCTGTATATTAGATTTATCGATTCCACATGCTTATTTTGTGTATAGGTATAGGCAGGGTGTAAATAAGTCAGTTCATGACTATTCCAAAACTATTGTGACACAGTTGGTTGAAAAATATCATAAATTTAATCGAGGACCAAAGGGCAGATAGGCAATACACCAATGTTTCTCCCTGAGAGGCATTTTATGAAGCCTATAACATCAAGAAGGAGATTTCATGTTTGTGCTCAGACAAAATTAAGAGTAAAAGAAAATTCAGCGAACAAAGTTTATTTATAAGAATATGATATTTCTGTGAGTTCATCCATATTTTTAAAAATATCACAGTGAAAAAGATTTTTAAAATCTTAAATTTAATAAAATATGTCCATAATAAAATTATTTGGTATCATTTTTCTCTTATTTTCCATGAAATAAAGATTAATTTACTTTTATAAATAGTCATCATTCAAAAGGCCAAATGAATTAGATTGCGACTAGGCCTACGATAATAAGGAGACTGTCAAAGTTTGCTCATTCCATCAGTGCTTGCATATGCAGCTCAAAGTTTCTTGCGCTTTTAAAGGAACAAAGGTTTAAATCAGTCAAATACTTGTTAAAGTAAAGATGAAATTACCCTATTTAATTATTTTAATAAAGTTTAATTTATATCTGGCTCTAAAGAAGAGTATAGAGTATATTATACCCTTTTTACGCCTGGCAGGGAAGATGCAGACATATTTTCCAAAAATTGTACGAGGTTTCTTGTTCAAACTTTTACTTTATAAATTATGGAGGAAACTCATCACAGTAATCAAAAAGCAAAAAATAAGGGTGTCACTAAAATTTTGAGTAGGAGATAATTGAACTCTCATTTTTCAAAACTTGCAACACTAAAAATAATGACTTGAATTACACCTGAAGCAGTCAAAGTGTTAAAACTAGAACGTCCAAGCGGTCAATGTGACCGGATTTTGATTTTTAAATGCACGTATCTCATATATTTATTTCCTTAACAAAATTAATATCAACTGACTTTTCCTGATACGAGGGGCGGTCAATAAGTTTTGCGAATCGGTAGGGCAAAACAGAGGAAGGGGGATGGTTGTTTGTGGGGGTGTTAGGACAAGTTATGACAAGTCAGGACCTGCAGCCGTACACTCCAGCCTCGTCTATTTAAAGAGCAGTAGCTGATCGCATATCGTCAATCACAAATTTTTCCACAATAGAGAAGGTTGAGCACCGCGCAGTGATCAAATTTTTGACCAAGGAAGTCAACAATGGCAAAGAGCCATGAAGGCATTGTTGCAGTGTACACCGACACCCCCCCTTCCTATGCAACCATTGCTCGCTGGAATAGGGAGTTCCGCCATGGTCGTGAGTCACTTGAAGATGACCCCCGTCCAGGACACCCGTCAGACATGACCAACGAGAACAATGTGGCTCATGTGGAGAAGATGATCCTCGAGAATCGACGGGTGAAGGTCGAAAAAATCGAGAGAGAACTTGCGATATCACAAGTAAGTGTTATCAATATCATCCACGACAATTTGGCCATGACCAAGGTCTCTGCCCGTTGGGTCCCTAGAAACCTCACGAAACCTCACGCCCCATGATCGACTTCAACGTCGTCAAATATCGGAGAAGCTGCTGCTCCTGTACAACCAAGTCCCGGCGGGATTCGAGTCACGCATAGTGACAGGTGATGAAACGTGGGTCCATCACTGGGATCCTGAGACCAAGCTCGAAAGCATGGCCTGTATTCACAGGGGCTCTCTGACCCCCATCAATTTCGTGACCCAACCCTCATCCGGGAAGATCATGGCCATTATCTTCTGGAGATGTGAGGAAGTGTTGATTGTGGACTATGCGCCTCGTGGAAGGACCATCACAGGCCAAAATTACGCCGAGGAACTGGCTGGGTTAAAGAAGTACATCCGCCAGAAGCGGCGCGGCAAGTTGACACGCGGTGTCCTGCTCCTCCATGACAATGCCCTTATCCACAAGGCCAGAGTTGTACAAACTGCCCTGCGCGAGTGCGGATTCAAGGAGCTCAACCCCTCCCCCCCCTACAGTCCAGATCTGGCCCCTAGCGACTACTTTTTATTCCGCCAGCTCAAGGCTGCACTGCGTGGACGCCGGTCTGGGGACGTTGAAGATGTCCAGCTCGCCGTCCAGGAGGCGATTGAACAGCAGTCGGGATATTTATGGTTGTCGGGAATTCGAAGCCTCAGGGACAAGTGGCGCAAGTGCATTGAAGTCGAGGGTAGTTATATTGAAAAATAATAGCACACTTTTCCTCATATCTCGTTTCCTTATATCCGAATTGCAAAACTTATTGACCGCTCCTCGTATATGATGAAGTGTATTGAGCTGAAATATTTTAAAAATTACTCCAATAGCTTTTGTTTTTTGACTTGCTATACCTGAATGACCGAGCGCTCAATTTGACCGCAATTTTTTGGGGGTACAGATACTTGTGGGAACATGCTAATTCCTGTTGAAATGCGCCAACGCTGAAACAAAAGGTTACGTGACAGCTTCTCAGTCATTGCTTGCTCTACTCTCGTGCTGCAAGCATGTTTCTGAATGTTTTGAGAACAATTCTTCAATCTGACTCTGAAGCTGATAATTTATCTGACACCAGTGAAGAGGAAAATACTTCAAATATTATCCAAAGTTCATCGTCTGTGTCTAAAGAAGATGCAATGCCGAAGAGTGAAAGTTTGGAAATACGTGGAAGATTTTTAAATACTCCTGTGCAGGTAGGACTTTCGTCACTAGTCACTAATGTTTTGGGTGAGTAAAATATATTCTATTCAATAGCAGCTCACACCAATACATAATGGAACAAATATTTTTTCTCCGTTTGTCTGTCTGTCCACTTTTTGCCATATATACAATCTTATGTGTACATATATGTGCATTTGGTAATATATAGGTACCTATATATATATATATATATATATATATATATATATATATATATATATATATATATATATATATATATATATACCAGCAGATCCAGTCATGCGTATATAGTAGATAGGTATATAAATAGTGTATATAATATATTATACGGTACGTATATATTATATAATGGGTCATTCCCCTAAAGCTAGCAGCAGATCGCGCCAGTAAGGCAACATCCACTAGTTATTATAGTAATAAACTTTATTTTATGAAAATAATATTTATTTATTTGTTTCGATATTTTATTCGTATAAAGTTCTGAAAACTTGATTTTTCATATATGTTACCGCTATTATTACAGCTTCTCTTTTAGTATAATATAGAAATATTCTGAATTATAATTTTAGACTGATAGAATGATTCCCATGTTACTTTGAGAGAAGAAAAGAGGACGTGGAACGAATGAAAGCATCCAACGTCTTGCAACAGTAGGATTAAGAGAAATTGGGACAGTCCTCACCGGCAAGAATGGTACACAGTGGGAAATTATTGAACCAAATAAAAATGGCACAGGAAGATTAGGAGCTAAAAATATTCTTCGGGAATTACTTGAGCCTACACCACTTGCAAAACGACAAATTATTGAAGGTAATGTTGTGAGTTCTTTTAGATTGATGGTTTCATTATCAAGCACATAAAAACTGTACTGAAGCTCGCAGACAATTGCAATGTGATTCTTGGGCTATATCATGTGGAGAAGTTTATGCTACTATAGGCATCATGATTGCACGAAGGGTGCTAGCTAAAGGACAATCAGTGGAACATCTCAGGTCAAAACAATGGGGTGTTCCATACTTCCACAAATGAATGACACGAATGCGTTTCAAACAAATCATGAAATTCATCAGATTCGATATAAGATCAACCCGATCTGCGGGATCGAAAACAGATAAATTTGCTATGGTATCCCAAGTTTGAGAAAGATTCATTGCGAACTGCAGCGCTTACTTTAAACCAAGCGGCAATATAGCAGTGGATGAGCAGTTGTTCCCATGTAAGACTCGGTGCCTATTCACACATTATATTGCTAGCAAGCCTGATAAGTTTGATATCAAATTTTGGTTAGCAGCGGATGTAAAGTCTATATACTTGGTGAATGGATTCCCGTACATTGAAAAAGATCAAGCTCTTTCTTCCTCCAAATCAACCACTCTCTGAATACGTGTTTCTCTATTTAGTATAATCATACATGGGAAAAGGTAGAAATGTGAAGACTGATAACTTTTTCACGTCAGTAAAACAAGCTAAAAAACCTCCTCCAAAAAGTACGAGTATCGCAAGTAGAGTTAATCGTATTACAAGAGAAATTCTAGAACACATTAGAAAAACTCGTGAAAACCGGTACAATTCACACATACTAAAGAACAATCAATTAACACTTACAGTGTATCAAGGTAAAACTACCAAAAATGTAGTCTTATTGAGCTCCATTCATAAAATGTTGCAATTGTGGATGATAGAAAGAAAATTCCTGAAACTGTGAAGTTTTATTACTCTACAAAATATGGTGTAGATGTAATAGATCAAATGGACCGAAAGTACAGCACAAAATGTGCTTCGCGGAGATGGCCACTGCAAGTTTTTTGCAAGTTTTTGTACCTAGCTGGCATCAATGCAGTAGTTCTGTACAGAGAAGATATTGGATAGAAAATTACCCGCCGCAGGTTCCTCTTACAATTAGCAAAACTTCAAGAAGAGCGATGCTGTAGATAATAGTAGAGATGACGATGAATCGTTAGAGACATTTAGGAAGAGAAAACAATGCCAGGTAGGAAGTTGTAATAAAAATAAAGCATCTGAAACTTGTTACAAATGTAAAAGACCTGTATGTAGCAAATGTACAAGCAAAGTGTTTAAGAAAGTACTTTGCACTAATTGTGACAATTAACTATCTATGGAAAAATTATTATATGTATAAGAAAGTTTGAATCATAAAGTTATTTACCTACTTATTAAAATACGTTTTTTCTTACTTTATAATTATATCAATGATTTATGGAATGTATCATTAAAAATTGATTTAAAATATATTATTTTCTTATCCCATATTGTATATATTTTTACTTTGATATGTCAACAGAGATATAAATATAAGTGTATTAAAAAAGAGTGAGTAAGTGCGGTCAACATGACCGCTCGGTCGTTCTAGGCGGTGCAACATTCCGTACTTTCTAGTGTTAAATATGGATTTATTCACCACCTTATTGTACATAGTATCCTGCACATTACAAGACTTCATTCACACAAGCTCATCACGAGTAAAAAAAACTGTTTTAGGGGTTGATGCACGCTTTCATCATTTGGCTGTGCAAGAGCATCTGGGCGGCTCTTCAGCATATGGATTCTAAATTTTCGGGAAAATGGAGGCCTTGTTTTAAGTTTTCAAAGAATTATCGTCGTCGGTTGGAGGAGCAAACATTTGTCATCTCTGAATAGAATCAAGGCACTTATATCCGTGATTCAAGCCATTTTGGTCCGTGAATAGGGCTAGATGGATTATATATTACGAATAGTCGTCAATATCCTGCACGTTATGGGGTAAAACAACTTGTCGTCTACGATCTATCTCGTCAATCCATCTCCGGAATACAATTAGCTTCCACATGTGTGAATTACCACGTAATAGCAGCTTATGAGCCAATCGATCTGTACGTATTCTTTTCCGCTTTGCTTAAAGTAGAGTACATTAAATGGGTGGCCTAACCCATACACCTGGCCATTTTGAGTCATTAGACGTATTTATAAATTTTATTAAGCGCACCGGCAGCTTTCCTTTTTAGAGAAGCCAAGGTTACAACGGCAGGGTGATTATTAAGGCAAACGGAAAGACTGCAATTCTCTTTTCACACCTTTCTTCGGGAATTTCAGTATAGAGGTGACATGATGGGGCGTGGATCCCAAACATTCACAGATACTACCGGGCAAAAGTACGTACACACCTGAGAAGCTAGCGGGCAGGAAAATAGTCGGGATTAGTTTACTGTCATTGTCGAAGTATGAATTCGAACGGGCCATGTGCCTTAATTTTATCAGGCCTAGACTGGCTCCGCTATGTTTGTTTTCATTTTGACCACCGTAACCCACTCGGATAGCGTTGACCGCCCGGCTGGCCACTTGTGTCGCCTTCACCCCCATCCCCTCCATGTGGGGGTAAAAAGAAGTCACTTCGTCAAAACAGCGCTTATCAAACCCTTTTTTTGCATTGTCTAACGCCATGCTATCACTTGGGACTTCGCTCATCTCGCGTCCCCCCTTGCCTCCAGACCAACTTCCAATTTAAGACAAAGTGCATAGTTCTCATCAGAGAGTGCAGGTTAAGAAGTCTTGTCGCTCAGATCAAGTGCATCTGTATTTAAGTCGAAGTGAGCTTCATCGTCGTGATCTCTTGAGCAGATCCTCTCCGTAATCTGCTTTGTTCAGAGGAAGATTACCACTACTTTATTACGTCCCAGAAGCCTTTCCTTGGCTCTCTTCTTCTCATCCTTCTTCGTAGAGATTCTACGCCGTTCAGTTGACGAGTATCTACTGTGCTCGCTCCCCCCTCCTGGACGTTGGAATAATCGCAAACCCGTTGGAGCTCCTGAACGCTTATACCCCGAGTTCGTTCTACAAAGACCTGGCTACTGGTCTTCCGCTCCCGTCAATCGTCCGAGGTAGTCCAGAATCCTAACCTTGTAAATCACCTCATTCTCTCAAATCTAAGAAGACCCTATATTCGCATAACGAAAAGATTTAATAATCTTACTCCTCTTAGTTAAATGATCGAATAATTAATAATTCCCGGGCCCAGCTTCCATTAATTCCTGCCCGCTATAAATTTTATTGTTAAGCTAACCTTTGTGCTAATTTCCATTATTATTCTTGTCCCCATATTTAATCATTTATCTTGTATTAAAGCTTATTTTTGGAGAGGTGTTTCCTTAACTAATTCCTGAGTTGAATTTGGCAAACGAGTTCCCCTTTCGAATAGCCAACCTGTAATTAAGTCGCACTCTTACTTTGGGAGGAAATTGCTTTCCCCTCGCTGCATACCTACCTGAGGACAGAGTCGAGATTTGCTGGTCTGACTCAATTACGTATGTACCTGTCGAGGTTTAGTGAGTGGGTAATCCCAGTCCCACTTCCTAGGCATATATTATAATCCCGCACCAAGGTGAAGTGGAGGTGAAGTGTAGCCAATACACCTACCGTAGCCACTTCCGGTGACTAAGAATAACACCGGTGCGTCCCTTTTGATCAAAACTAAGATAATGACCCCCTGAGTGTGTCCTCACTCAGTAAAAGCCAGTCATGGGTGGACTTGTGTAATATTGAGATTTAAGCCGAGTGGATTGCTTATTAATTGCCAAAGGATCGTCCAAAATAGTTAAACACATATATACAAAAATAATCTTTAATATACATGAATTAGAAATATGAAACAGCGTATATAGGTATAAATTTGGATTAATCTTTGCACTGAATAAGTAAGTCTATATAATGTTGGGATTATTACACTAGAATTCTACGTACTAGAATGCTTGCGTCTTAATTGCACCCGACAGAATGAATTGAATAATAATATGGAGTTAAGCATTGAATTAATCACTCGAGATAATCGAGGTTATGAGCTCGGGATCGAAATTCTAGTTAACGGTTAAACTGGTGAAGTTAGGGAAGGGTATAATTCACTTTACTGATACCTTGGAGTTCGAAAGTATTTGGAGGGTGAAGGTGAATTTCTTCTTCTTCTTCTGACGATGTTCATACTTAGTCCGGTCATCCGAGGTTACCGAATGGTGGGTAATCCTAGATCTGCCTCTTGATATAATGATCCTAGACCAATCGCGAAGACGAGTCAGACTGACTCACATCGGAATTCTCCTCCTCGAAGTGTTTGTTCCGATTATTGGCTCCTGGAGTGGGTAGCCAAAATGATTACCTAGCTGCATCTAGGGTAATCCGCATAGGGAGGTCCTGTATAACCTCTGGCTCTAAAGGGAAGAAGGGTCTGCGAGAAGTTTGGCATCTACAAGTACCGTGACGGCAACAACCAATTCCCCGAAGTTCCTTTCTTGCAACGGGCGAACTGTTTCCTTCGTGGGACTAGCTCCACACACAACGTAGGTCCAAGATCTTTTGCCTGACTCCAGGGAGAATTTTCCCTTTTATTTCCCTCATGAGCAAAAATCAAGAGAGAGCACAGAATTCTCATAAAATCCGTATAGCGGCGTGAAAGACCTTTTGTCTGTTGCCAGCACAGACCAAATCATTCACACCTCGGGGCGATCCAAGCTTTCCTCATCCCACGTCGCGGTTTACGAAAGGGAAAAAAAAAAAAACTCGGACCTTCGTCGGCTAGCAGGTATCTTTTGAGGCAGATATTTTCCTGTGTTGGGGGCCGCGAATTTAGTTGCCTCAAGGACGCGAAAAGGGGTGGAGGGGATTCGATGCGAAAGGCAAATTTGGAATAAGGAAGAGACACACAGATGTGTCGGTGTATTTTTGTATACACTAATGTATGGATGTACCTAGACTTCTACAGTCATTTCCCAAGAAGGACAAGGATGCGAATCCGTGGTCGGTCACCTCTTTACTGCTCTTCAAAACTTAGCTGAACGCGAGGAGTGTAAATATCAAATCTTAAGAGTATGCATAGGATTAAAAGAGATATTAAATTAATTGGCATATTTTCAAGGACTTTAGAAATCTTTGGGAACAAAATAAAACGAGAAACGGTAAGCGACAAGTGTTACTTGCAAATATTGAGAAATTTTGAAACGGTTAAACATTCAGATGAAGAAGAACATCTCTAAGCACGTGAACTATCTAGCAGACGCATATTATTCCAGTGGAGTCTCTATTTAGAAAAAACGTAGATCTCCAAGAACTTCAAGTTTCTTTCTTTCTTGCAAGCTTATTTTTGTGGTGAGGACATGTTCTCAGACCGTGATATTCGGTGGGTTTCCTTGGGAATAAGTGTTGATGTGTTTCTGGGTAGTGGTAGAAAGGCTGTTCAGAATTAATAGTTGGCTTAATTTTTTTGTGATTTTGCGGATTCTTGTGTCTTTTTCTTTGTTTTGAAAATCTAGTAGGGCGAGGTCCTGGTCTTTGTTGTTTGCAGGCTCATAGTTTGGTAAAGAGGGTGCAGTAAGAGGTATGTTTATATTTGCAAACGTGTGTCCTTTCTGTTGATACTTGCTCAAATAATTTGTGTTTCGATTAATCCTTAGTGCGAGAGGTAGCCAACATGAGATGGATAAAGTTATTGAAAATTATTATCGGAATATCGTCTCTGATCTCTGTAATTAAACCTCCGGCAATTACTTGTGTATCAAGCCTAGTGTGCGTTATGTCGGGCAATTTTGTTACGCGAACGTGAGATGACTTTTGTTTCTTGGAAAATGGCTAGTTGTATGATTTGTTGATTAAGATTTCCTGGACTTTGATTTGTTTGTTACGGAGTGTGACGTGGTGGTGTGTTTTAGGTCTTATGAGAAATGGGTATGGTTGAAGAGTGTCGTGGTATTTAAAGGACCGAGTGGTGGTGTACCTACGTATAGGCTTGTTACGTACTTCAAAAACTCCTTGAATAAGTTTTCTCTAATAGTGCTATATTTTATTATTATTACGTTATTTTTAAATCTTTGAGGGTTTCGATTGCCATGCTCAGCGTTTCGAAGATTGAATTAAATACTTTTACGAAAATAGAACTTTAATTGCAACATGAACAAAAAACGAAATCTATCAAAACAAACTACACAGCTATGAATTAAACGAGTTTAAGTGAGACTTACTAAATTACAAAAATGAATACAAAGTAATGGTTGACCCAAAGCGCACTTTAATATTGAACGCTAATTGACCTTCAAAATAAAAGATAATGGAATTTATTTACCTTTAAAAAACACACGAGGATTTGGTTTGAAACTGAACTTAACCTCAATTTTTATGTAACCTCAAGAATGTTGTTTTCGGGCAGGCGCGTGGACGTCTTCACTGCCACTCCAGATGTTTGTCTGGCACCGAAATAGTTTTAAAGCTGCATATGAATTCGGGGCGTGTGATGGCTGGCGTTAGGCACGTTGTCTTAGTAAAATGATTTCACCAACGGGACAGGGAAAGTATGCTTCTTCCAATATTCGGCTTAATCTGGGAATAATTCGCACTGACGATCGATGAGCAAACGAGTGAATTCTCTGACTAGGGAGAGTGCTTAAGGGAGTTCACTTTGAGGTATTCCTTAATGGCGAGGACTATCTTTGGGTTTTGTTGTACACCAGGATAGGGGGTTTCTCTGAGGGGAGATAGTTGAACTTGTTTCTCAATACAAGCTAACTTAAAGTTCGGTGTGACTACCAGGAACTCGCTCAGCATGAGCTTCTTCTGGGTTCCTTTCGTAGGGTTGCCGGGCACTTAGCTGGACTTCGTTGTCTCGATCGCAAACTCGATCTTCTTGAGAGAAGATGCTAATTTTCGGTGTAACCACCAGTAACTGGCTCAGGATGAACTTCTTCTATGTCCTTTTCGTTGGTTGCCGGGCCTCCAGCCGTACTTCATGGTCTCGCTGACTAACTCGATCTACCACGTTCTTCTGCAGTTATTCACATATATACTTCGCCACCCCCACTGGGGGTAGGGTAAAGCGGGGGGAAGGTAGGGTCTGAGGAATTAAGCCTCCTCCTCTAAAGTTTTTTTCAGAGCGTCTTTCACTTAGCCTTAAAGCCACCTTCTGGCATTTGGTTGTCGCCCCTCTAATTTCGCATATGAAGTGAAATTAAATACCCACTCTTAGGGGAAATATTGCTGGTTTAACCCATGTTAGGCTCGCGGAACCCAAAATGTGATGATTGGTGCATTATGTGGTTTCGGGCGACTATTTTGGTCATCCTCGATGCAAGGGGATAGAGAGGGGGTTAAGTAATCGGGTTACGCCACCAAAATGCCAGGACGTTTCGGTTACCGAACGGGGCCTCAGTTTTGAGGGTAGGATATCGATTT
Organism: Ceratothoa steindachneri; assembly: GCA_963969495.1. Taxonomy (NCBI): domain Eukaryota; kingdom Metazoa; phylum Arthropoda; class Malacostraca; order Isopoda; family Cymothoidae; genus Ceratothoa; species Ceratothoa steindachneri. The sequence goes on from OZ018325.1 coordinate 36,186,860, forward strand.
TTCTACATTCCTCTCTTCGAAGAGGTTAATGGGGGGGTGAGAACTCCAGTGAGCACCCAACCAAACAAACAAACATCATCGACAACCGTAATTATAATACTGATTATTACGGTTAGCTGGGGTCAACCATCCTATTAACTTAAGTTTCTTTGAACTCGGTCGCACACGCGCGCGCGTACAAAGGCAGGTGATCGACATAGGCCTCGTGAGCTCACTGGGGTACGTTTCACAACACCCAATTTAACAGACCAACAAAAAAAAAAACAATTCAATTACACACAAAAAAGGATCCTGACTCTAAAGTGGTATCTAGCCCGCTACTTCCTTACATTTCTAAACCTTAAGAAATTAATAGAAACACAAAACACGAACACATAAAAATGAAGAATGATTTTAAGATTAACGAGAGATGAAATAACCCACGATGGGGTTTCGAGTCAGGTTATACAGAGGCTTAACCTTATCGGCACCTTTGATATAATTAATATTAGACTGGTGCTCGATGACCAATACTTTACAGCGCATGAGTCGGCCGTTTGGTTTATTGTGCCTACTCAAACTGGTAATGGTATGCCAACGTACTCGTACTACCCTTTTTATTGGCAAATAAATAACTTTAATCTCCCTATTATGGCTAGGGCGGCCTGTTGCATGGTTGCATTAGTGATGGGAACAGGAGTCCCATCGTCATCCTTTACCAAGCTACACTCGGAGATCGTGTCTTGATTCGATCTAATGGAGGCGAGTTGGGGTTTTAATTGTAACTCCGAGGACGTTTCGTTCTACAGGAAGGGGATTGAGGGTAGTGGATACTCGTTATCCGCTTCTACCACCTGAGCCTTTCTCGATGCATTTTCATGTGACAGCAATCTTTCGTTTTCTTCTCTCTCTTCTCTTTTCGTTTGTGCTAGTTCTCGTTTCATCTGTATTCTTCTTTCTTCTACCGCTCTCTCTCTCTGTATTCTTCTTTCTTCTATTTTTAAGTCCATCTATATTCTCCTTTCTTCGCTTTCTTTTTTCTTTTTCGCTGCCTTCCCCTCCAGGGGCGGGAGGATCGGACCTACTTCCAGTGCTGTATTGAAGGTTTGTGAACTAAGCTCTTGGTCTACGTGGTTCTCACGAGAAGATAAAGAGGTCGGGACCGTGGAACTCTTACTTGCCGGCATCCGGGTGACTACGAGCTGAGCCGCCGGATTTGAGGAGAGCTGCGCACTCTGGACTATTAATACTGAGCAGAATCTAATAGGCGCTGCCACTATCTTGGTCCAGCCAGTAAAATAGTGCGACTGAATTTGGCATCTGACGACGGGGAACTTGGTTGGTCTACCCAGGAAATCCTGGACGACCACGAACTTCTGGTGCTGGGGGCTGACAGGGAGAAGCAATTTATTTGCCTCTACGATACAGATGCACCCCATATCGCGTAGGAAGGTTGAGACTCGGCGACCATTTACGGCCCTAGTCTCGAACTTTAGTCCTTCGGGAGAATTTTTGTTAAACACAAAGTTCACCTGTTGGTCAGAGAAATTCGATGTGGTCAAAGGAGGCGCGGGATTAGGGGGATGTTCTTGGTCAAGCGTTGCAGCGAAGTTATGTACCTGCTGACTCGCGGGCGTCTTAAGCCTCGAATTTTGGGGGCAATTATAACTAATGTGACCTGGGGTGCTACAATTAAAGCAGGTTATGGGGTTTCTGGGGTGTCCGGAGTTCTTGACGAACTTAAAGAGGTTATTTTGTGGGGGTTTCTGGGGATACGCCTCTTTCTTTGGAGAAAAGGGTTTCTAAGGATACCCACCTTTCTTGGGAGACAAGGCCTGATTCTTTCTGACCTCTCGAGGGTATAACCAATGGAGGGAAGCATGCAGATCTGCTTCCTCCACGCAGTCCTTGAATGACGCGGCTTCCCTCTCCTTGACGAAGGCGCGTATCTCTGAGGGAAGGATACATAGCAATTGGTCACTCAGCATGAAGTCGGCGAGGGAGTCGAATTCATTTCCCACTTGTTCTGACTCTAGCCAGAATTAGAAGTGCCTCCTGAGGATAAATTCAAATTGGCTATATGTTTGACCTGGCTGAATTCTAGCCTGCCTAAACTTCATCCGATACTCCTCGGGGTTTAGGTTGACGGCGGCCAGTAGCTCGTCTTTGCACGTGGTGTAGTCCACGGAAGCCTTGGAAGGTAATGAGTTGAATACATCACGGAGCCGAGTACTAAGCAGAAACACTAATCTGGTGATCCCCCCTCTCTCTCTATGTCCCAGTGATTCAACTTGAATATCTTCTCAAAGTGTGTCAGGTACGAACACAGGTCTTCGTTTTCTTAATAAGCTAGGAGTTTCATCGTGGCTATCTGTGTAGCCCCAGCTCGGGATCCTATGGAATTGGCTTCCGCCAGATCCTTGCTCATTTCTCTTTCATGAGCGAGTACTCGTTCTCTCTCTTCTGCTTCCCGTTGTAATTTTCTTTCTTCTGTTTCCCTTTCTAATTTTCTTTCTTCTGTTTCCCTTTCTAATTTTCTTTATTCTGCTTCCCTTTCTGCTTGCCTCTTTTTTCTTTCCGCTTCCCTTTCGGCTTGCTTCTTTTCTCTTTCCGCTTCCCTTTCGGCTTGCTCTCGTTTGTCTTCTCGTTCCTGGACATAGGCAACTTGTTCCTTGCCTCTTAGTCCCAAGCTTGGGCTTGTGGAATCTGTCGAACGATTCCATTTTACTTCTGTCTGTTCGTCCAAAAACTCACTGATATGCTAAAGGTACTTTTGCAACTTCGAACAAGTAGCGTGCTGCCTAAGTCACCCTTATACCAAAATTTTCTGCTAATTGGAATACCACTCCACAAAAAATAAATTAATAACGTTAACTGGATAATCACCGACAATTAACCACAAATTTATAGACAGACCGTTTTATGTTTAACATTTCCTCGAACGCTAGGCACACATTTACTATTCCTGAAGGGGAAGCAAGACAAACAACTATACTGAGTTCTTCCAATACCCATGAAACCTGACACCAAATATTTATGTCGTGGTATAGCAAGGACCGAGTGGTGGTGTAAGTACGTATAGGTTTGTTACGTACTTCAAAAACTCCCCAATCGAGTTTTCTCTAAGAGTGCTATATTATATTATTATTACATTATTTTAAATCTTTGAGGGTTTCGAGTGCCATGCTCAGAGTTTCGAGGATTGAATTAAATACTTCTACGAAAATAGAATTTTAATTGCCACATGAACAAAAAGTGAAATCTAACTAAACAAACTACACAGTTATGAATTAAACGAGTTTAAGTGAGGCTTACTAAATTACACAAATGAATATACATTAATGGTTGACCAAAAGCACACTTTAATAATGAACGCTAATTGACCTTCAAAATAAAAGATAATGGAATTTAATAACCTTTAAAAAAACACGAGAATTTGGTTTGATACTGACCTTGGCCTCAATTTTTATGAAGCCTCAAGAATGTTGTTTTCGGGCAGGCGCGTGGACGTCTTCACTGCCACTCCAGATGTTTGTCTGGACCAGGATAGTTTTAAAGCTACATATGAATTTGGTGCATGCGACGGCTGGCGTTAAGCACGTTGTCTTGGTAAAATGATTTCACCAGCGTGATAGGAAAAGTATGTTTCTTCCAATCTTTGGGATAGTCTGGGAATAATTCGCACTGACGAGCGATGAGCAAATGAGTTAATCCTTTGACAAAGGATAGTGCTTGGGGGAGTTCATTTTGGAGTATTCTTCAATGGCGAAGACTATCTTTGGGTTTTGTTGTACACCAGGATAGGGGGTTTCTCTGAGGAGAGATAGTTGAACTTTTTTCTGAATACAAGCTAACTTAAAGTTCGGTGTGACCACCAGGAACTCGCTCAGCATGAGCTTCTTCTGGGTTCCTTTCGTAGGGTTGCCGGGCACTTAGCTGGAATTCGTTGTCTCGATCGTAAACTCAATCTTCGTGACACAAGATTCTAATTTTCGGTGTGACCACCAGTAACTGACTCAGGATGAGCTTCTTTTATGTCCCTTTCGTTGGTTGCCGGGCCTCTAGCCAGACTTCATTGTCTCGCTGACTAACTCGATCTACCACGTTCTTTTGCAGTTATTCGCATATATACTTTGCCACCTCACTGGAAGTAGGGAAATGCATGGAAGGATGGGGGAGAGATGAGCTCGGTGGAATTAAGTCTCCTCCTTTAACGGTTTTTCTCAGAGCGTTTTTCAGTCAACTTCTGGCATTTGGTTGTCGCTCCTCTAATTTCGCATATGAAGTGAAATTATGTTGTGATGTTGATAAATGAAACAGTCCAAAAGAAGGTCATTATGATATAGGTCACAAAAGGAAAAGACATTTGTTGTTTACCGTCTCTAATTTTGAGTTATGTTGTGATGTTAATTAACGAAACAGTCCAAAAGAAGATCATTATGAGATAGGTCACAAAAAGGAAAAGACTTTTTTTTACGGTCTCCAATGTTTGAGTTATGTTATGATGTTGATGGACTAAACAGTCCATAAAAAGGTCATTATGAGACGGGTCACAAAAAAGAAATGTCTTTCATTCACTTAACGCTTGCAAGAAAATTTGAACTTTATGGCGATAGTGGCCATGTTGTTAAAGTGACATCTGGCAACCTCACTCTAAACTGTTCAGTAGTACTTCGCAAGTCACGACGGAAGGTTATAGCGTTGAACAGTGTGTGCAAATCATTAGTGCTCCGTTCGACAAACGTCCCGCGAATTACGTGATTTCTATCCTCGCCACAATCGTCCTGTCGAGTCCACCCTTTAACCCCTGGTGGTTAAATTTGAGGCAAAAGGGTCGATAAACAATCAGCCAACACCCGTACGTCACTGAAACGCAAGGTCTGCTGAAAACTCCGCTGCCGTAAATGAGAGTGTACGGGAAAATCCGAGGCATTCAATTTCTCGTCGTTCACAAGAACTTGGCCTTTCTGCGACATCGATTTGGCGAATTATGCGTAGGGACTTGGGTTTGCACACGTACAAAATCCAACTTACCCAAGAACTTAAGGTAAACGACCATAGACATCGACGTGTGCTCGCTGATTGGGCTCTAGAGCAGTTGCAAGTTGCCCCAAATTTCCCCCCAAAAAATATCTTCAGCGACGAGGCCCAATTTTGGATGAATAGATTTGTGAACAAGCAGAATTGTCGGATTTGGGACGAAAACAATCCACATAAGATACATCAGCACCAATTGCATCCCAACAAAGTCACTGTTTGGTGCGGATTTTCTTCTAACGGAATCATCGGTCTGTATTGTTTTGAGAACCAAGATGGGATTGCCATAACCGTCAATGGCGAGACCTACAGATTGATTATAAGCAACTTCTCGTGTCTTCAACTGGATTATATGCTTGATATGGATACTTACGACATGTAGTTCCAACAGAACGGCGCTACGTGCCACACTGTGCACGCCACTATAGACATTTTGCACCATCGATTTCAGGGCAGAGTCATCTCGCGTGGCAGCAACGTCAACTGGCCACCGAGATCATGCGATTTAACGCCATTAGACTACTTTCTTTGAGGCTACCTTAAATGGTAGGTCTATGCAAATAATCCGCCAACAGTTGACACCCTCAAAGTCAACAAAACGAACACCATCCACCATAATTCAGCCAGATTTATGCGACAAAGTCATCGAAAATTGAGCCTCCCGAATACGTTCCACCAAGCGAAACCGCGGCGGACATTTCAACGACATCATATTCCATACATAATGCCATGATATGTACTTTCAAATTTAAAATAAATTAAGTGCATATATATCACACACAACTTGTTTTATTTACATTTAAATATTGAGCGACCTTATTGAAAGACCCTTTAGTTGCCATGAATAGTTGCGGAACAAATAGGTAGATCATAATTTATTGCCATACCTTCAATAGAATTGTAGAGAATACTATTAAATTGAATGACATGTCATAAACTTCTACTATTCTACCCCAAAAGAAACTACGAAGTATAACTTTGTACTTAATATATTATTTAAATTAAGACCTAAAATGGCATCAATAAATTTACAAAGAGAAGCAAAAAATATAATTAAACAATAAGAACTGATTGAAAGAAAAATTATGTAAATTGCACACGCTATTATTTTAAACGTTGCACAGAACCTTTTCATATCAATGAATAGTCTACCATAACTGGCTCCAATAGAATTCCACTAACTGGCTTTACAATCCTGCTGGTCCATATTTTTTTAATTCCATAATATATCCTAATTATCTTGCTTTATGTTTCACATACATAGTGTCTGTTTCGTGGCACAAACTACAAAAATATATCTCTATGAGTTTAGATATTGTTTTCAGCATCAAAAGTGAAGTTATCTTCAGACTCAATTTCCACTATCTTTCCCTCGCACAAAGTTAAATGGCAAACGAACTAATTGGCTACGAAATTATTAATGAGGAGAAAAGTACCTGCGAAAGAATAAAGTGAAGGAAGCCTCACGTGGACCCTAAAAACCTACGTAGCTATCACACACACTAAGTCAAAGGATGAGAGAACGGGCCTAAAACATTCGCGAAGAGGCTTCGGAACGTAGGTGTATTTATGTCGTAGAATGGACTCTCGACGATATACCATATATAACTATTCGTTGAGGGAACTTATTTAATTATCTTTAGAGTGCGTGGATGCCTGGGTTGACCGATATTATGTATCTTCAAAATGCTTAAGAAGTGGAACTGAGCTCAAGGATAATAATATTGCTATCATTAATAAAATAGAGTTTTATTAATAAAAACTATCAATAACACACAAAACGGAAAATATTGACATAAACAGAGAATGGAAGGGTTGTGGGGAATCTAACTGATCCGAGGATTAAGAGCGATTCAAAAAGGTAAAACAAATATAAAGTTAAAGGGATGGGATGGTTCGCTAAACCATTTTAGGCACAGGATAGGGTTGAAAAAACGGTTAAATACTCAAAGGTAACGTTCAGCTTACGTAAATACACTTGTTGTGCAGAGGAAGGCGACGTGAAGGAATTTTCGGTCCGCTGGTGAGTTCCAGCCAAAGGGGGGGAATTAAATGATCCTGTCGTGGCGTCTTTGGAATGAGAACCGTTTCTTGACGAACGGACTTGAAGAACAATGGCTGTTCTACGTTGTTCTCTTCTGAACAACAGGGAGGTGAGAACCGTCTCTTATCTACGGGCTCGAGAACAATGGCTGTTCTAATGTTGTTCTCTTCTGAACAACAAGGGGGAAGGGTTATAACCGTTTCTTGGCGAACAGTCTGGAAGAACAATGGTTGTTCTACGTCGTTCTCTTCTGAACAACAAGGGGGGGTGAGAACCGTTTCTTGTCAACGGGCTCAAAAGAACAATGGCTTTTAAAACGTTGTTCTCTTTCTGAACAACAGGGGAAGCCTAGTGGACTTGGCGTCACGAAGGCTCGAACCTTGGCACTCAAGGAATATTGTCCTTCTTCTGGACAAGTGATGGTGGATCTCAAGGTCGAGGGCCCTTTGGTGCACAAGGTGAGACTGGACCGTAGTGATGTCTCGCGAAGAAAATCTGGATCTCTAATCTGATCTTAGTGGTAAAGTTTCCAAATAAATAGTCGGGACATCCCCTTGGCGTAGGGGAAAATGGAGTGGGGGCTTCGAGGGAATGCACAGCCGAGCCTGAGAACAATACCTTATCTGCCCATAAGCCTAACTCAATCTGGCGAGGTCGGTGCATGGGGCGAACGGGGAAAGATAAACCTCTCTGTTTAAACATTGACTCAGGTGGCTGCGATAAGGCGCCCGGCTTTAAAGCGAAGATGCACTTCAGTAGCATCGTGGTTTTAAATACCATGTGATAGTGATTGAAATTAAGCGGCCTCAACCCGTTCTATCACAATTTACTTATGGACGTTTTACCCCCCAAGCCTTGAGGCAATCTTGCGTCCTGCCTACTATATGGAAGCATGCAAAAGTTTGGGAAGACATCCGTTATCACAAATTCCTGGCTGGAAGTCATTCATTCCCTAGCCCTGTGTTTATCTTTGGAGAATCGCCTCCGGCCACGGAAGCGATTCTCGAATTGGCTCCGCTTCCGTCTCCATGAGCGCAAAAGCAAGAAGCTCTTCCGTCGGAATTCCACCCCAGTCAATTAGCGATTCCCCAGTAACAGCCTTTCTCGTTTACCAGTGCGAATACTCTTTCGTCAAAGTATTCCGAGGTAAATCTCAACCTTCTACAATTCTCCTCCTTGAATTGCCACCCTTCCCTTCGTCGTCCAAGCATCAACTTCTGCAAGACGTCGATTTGTGCTGATCCCTTTAATCCAGTCATCCCATAATTTTTTAGTTGTATTTTGGCTCAGCGCTGCCTTTGAAGACTCAATCCGTATTTGGTCATTTACCTGCCTTAAGCTCATTAGATCGTCCCTTTTGCCCGACTATCGAGCCCTAAAGTCCAAGATAGTCCAATTCTATTTTATTTGTGAAAATATTTATTTATTTCTTGTTTGTTTGTAATAATATTTTTCTATTTCCCTTTTAAATAATCCAGAACAGCATTCAACCATAGCTACTAATTAACGGCTAATCTGCACTCGCTTTTTGTTGTTTGCCTTCATACAAAGTTTCTTCACGACCGAATCCGGCCCAACCAAACCTACCGCCAGTTTGGCTACACCCTCCAAAGGCATTTTAACTTCTAGTTGGACTCATCTAAAATTGCCCATGACTATGACTACCTTCTCGTATTTGTCCCGAAGGACCAGTTCTTGGCTTCTCTCTCTTCAGAAATTCGTAGATGCTACACCTTTAAAGAATGCATCGAGGATGCTGATGTTCGCGATGCGAGCCATAATTGTTACCCGAGGGAAAATAAAAAGACTCTCCTATTGCCCCCCAAGGCAAAAAGTAACCACCCAAGAATTCCTCCACAAAACCCCAGTAAATTCGTTAAGGTTATTGGCCCCTCAAAACTCAGAAATTTCTCCCCGTCAGAACCCCGGGTTATTAAACCATTTGCTTTAAATTCCCGTGCGTCATCCTTCCCCGGGAGGCTCATTGCATGTTTCATCTGCGGCGTAGAAAGCCAATTACGCTTAAATTGACACCAGAACTCCCAGCTACGTGGTGCTTTTGTCAACCAGGTACTCCAAGTGAGTGCCACCCCCGCGCCACCATCGTTGCGAGCTGATTCGCCCGCTTCTCTTTCTCCTCCCAATTCCTCCGGAAAACACGTCAATTTCCTTTCCGATAAAAGCTCTCCTGGAAATCTGAAATTCGAGACCGGAGCAGTAAATGGCTGCCTAGTCTCCACCCTCGTCCGAGATAAAGGATGCACCTGTGTACTTGTTTCCGACGGGTTGCTTTCCCCAGTAGCCCCGAACCACGAAAAATTTGCGGTAGTCCATGAATACCTGGGACGGGTAAACCGTTTCCCCATAGTAAATTGCCATCTGGAATGTCAATATTTCACCGGCTGGGCTGAAGTGGTGTCAGACCCTATAAACTTCTGATCCATGCTAGTAGGACAGTGCCCCCAGGTTTTTTATACCCCGTTGCTCAACCCGTCGTCATGCGAGCCCAATCGAGAAAGGAAACTGAGACGCCCGCTCTCCTCGAAGCCCCCTGCGACTCCGAGCTCAGCGGCATTATGAGCAAAGGATTCGCTCAGAAGCAGAAGGAATGTGAGTCCCTCCTTCCACTGTGGGAAAAAATCCCCGAGCCACGAGCAAGAATCCATCCGCGGCAACAGAACTATTTCTTACATCGAGAAAGAAGGCCTGTTGTACCGCGCTTGATCGGAAGGAAGTAACACCGAGGCTCGCGCATTATGCGTTCCCCTTTTCACATCCCGCTCGTTCTAAAAACTGCCCACGACAGTTTGTTTTCTGGCGATTTTAGCCCAAAAAAACAACACAAAGAATTTTCATGTATTTCTTTTGGCCTGGTGCTGCAGAAGACATCTCAAATTTCTGTAGATCGGGCGACATTTGCCAGAAGACCACGGAAAAAGGCCGCATTAAACCCACTCTTCTTCAGAAGAGACTGATCATTTTTGAGCCCTTCTCCCGTGTGGCCCTCGACGAAGAGTCGAATAAGGAAGCCAACTTTCCTGCAGAACCACTGAATGTAGTGCAGTTCGTTTGTGTGGATCAGAACAAAGATTATCCACTGCCTACCTTGCCCGGCGCCGGCGAGTTACCACCTTCTGCCCTAGATATTGACGCGTGGCTGACACCGGATGTGAAGAGTCAACTGCACCAGCTGCCGAGACAGTTGGAGGTGCGATTTCTGAAGTCTCTTGATGTGCCACACAGGTTGAGCACAACATCGCTATAACCCCCCTAGAAGACAAAGTGCAAGCAATCGTGGGCATACCTTTCCCCTGTAATAAGAAGCAGTTAAAATCTTTCAAGGGATCTTCTTCGTTTTATCGGCGGTTCGTTCCCAATTTTGCGTCGACGTCCCGCTTATGCAACTTCCTGCAAAATAAGTCTCCCGACCGCATTATTTGGACTCCGAAAACTACTTTTCACTGCCACCAACAGAAGGTAAATTAGCGACCGTTCCCATTCCTAGGTTACCTAATCCTAGTAAGCCTTTCGGAATCTGGACTGATGCGAGCATCGAGGGCATTGACTGTGTCCTAATGCAATATGGAGACAATAGTGAAAGCCACCCAGTAGCGTAAGCGAGTCGCAAACTCCTCCCACAAGAAAAGAACTATGCCGTAATAGAACGAGAAGATCTTGCCATTGTATTGGGTATGCAGTGCATAAATTCAAATTATAGCTTGTAGGAAAAGAGTTCGTGATCGAGATAGATCACCGACCTCTCGCATATTTATGTAATGTTAAGGACAACAACAGAAAAATCATGCGTCGGAGTTTACTCCTACAGGAGTATCAGTATAAGATCATGTATATAAAAGAGTCGTAAAATTGTCTAGCCGACAGCCTCAGCCAAAATCCCGTGGGTCGTAACAAGGCTAATTGTATGTTTATCATATGTCGGTAAGAAGAAGACCCCCTTGTATTTTTTTATGTCGTTGTACCGTATACCTTTATTGCCCAAGTAACCTTCTGTACATAAGAGAGGCGGTCAATAAGTTTTGCGAATCGGTAGGGCAAAACAGAGGAAGGGGGTGGCTGTTTGTGGAGGTGTTAGGACAAATTATGACAAGTCAGGACCTGCAGCCGCCCGCTCCTGCCTCGTCTATTTAAGAAGCAGTAGCTGATCGTAGATCGTCAGTCACAAATTTTTCAACAATGTAAAGGTTGAGCACCGGCAGTGATCAAATCTTTGACCAAGGAAGGCAAGAATGCAAAAGAGATCCATGAAGGCATGGTTGCAGTGTACACAGACACCGCCCCTTCCTATGTAACCATTGCTCGCTGGAATAGGGAGTTCCGCCATGGTCGTGAGTGCCTTGAAATGACCCCCGTCTAGGACGCCCGTCAGACGTGACCAACGAGGACAATGTCACCCGTGTGAAGAGGATGATCCTCGAAAATCGACGGGTGAAGGTCGAAGAAATCGAGCGAGAACTTGGAATATCACATGTAAGTGTTATCAACATCATCCACAACAATTTTGGCCATGACCAAGGTCTCTGCCCGTTGGGTCCCTAGAAACTAAACGCCCCCTGATCCACTTCAACGTCGTCAAAGTCCACAAGGCCAGAGTTGCACAAGCTGCCCTGCGCGAGTGCGGATTCGAGGAAATCAACTATCCCCCCTACAGTCCAGATCTGGCCCCTAGCGACTACTTTTTATTCCGCCAGTTCTGGTTGTCGAGAATTCGAAGCCTCAGGGACAAGTGCGCAAGTGCATTGAAGTCGAGGGTAGTTATATTGAAAAATAATAAAATACTTTTCATCATATCTCGTTTCCTTATATCCGAATCGCAAAACTTATTGACCCCCCCTCGTATCTCTGCTTATACTTGTACGATCCTATTTATTTACTTAGATGTTTCTATGATGTTATTTTTTACCAGGTATTTATGTAAAAAATATTTATTTCTTTTTATATATAATTTGGTCACTAATGAAGCGAGGCGATTGAGCCTTCATTCGAAATTAACTTTCTAAGTCAAATTTTCCTCATTCTTTTTTGTATCGGTTCAATTAAATGCCTTCGATACTCGGATTAGTCATGCGCCTTTTCCAGTTAAACATTTTTTCTGATGCCCCTTTACCCCAAAAGTGAAAAGCGTCAACTTTCGGAAGGGAAGAGATGTGAAAGAATAGAGTCAAGGAAGCCTCACGTGGCTATAACACACGAGGTTAAAGGGTGAGAGAACGGGCCTAAAAACCACGCAAAGAGGCTTTGCAATGCAGATATAGTTACTTATAGAGGCTTCTCCCTAAGCCTTGAGGTAATCTTACCTCCGACCTGCCGTCTAAAAGCATGCAAGAGTAAGGTAAGACATCCGTTATCACAAATTCCTGGCTGGAAGACGTATATCCCCAAGCCCTGTGTTTAACTTGGGAGAATCCGCTCTGTTGCTGGAAGCGATTTTACACCAGCATCAGCCGGTATTTAACGTCAGGCAAGTCCGGATCAAAACATTACAGGCTCGCAATTCAGCACGAGGCACATTTCTTCTTGAATTGGCCCCGCTCTCGGCTCCACGAGCGCAAAAGCAAGAAGCTCTCCCGTCGGAATTCCGCCCCAGTAAATTGGCGATTTCCCACTAACAGCCGTTCTCGTTCACCAGCGCAAGTAGTCTCCCATCAAGTTATTCCGAGGTAAATCTCAACCTTCTGCAATTCTCCTCCTCAAATTGCCACCCTTCTCTTCGTCGTCCAAGCATTAACTTCTGCAAGACGTCGACGCGTGCGGATCCCTTTAATCCAGTTATCCCATAAATACTTATTTCCATTTTAGCTCAGCGTAGCCTTTGAAGACTCAATCCGAGTTTGGTCATTTACCTGCCTTAAGCTCATTAGTTTGTCTCAGAACATCATTCAGCCATAGCTAATAATTAAAGGCCAATCTGCACTCGCTTTTTGTTATTTCCTGCGTACTCGGGGAACAGTTTCCCTCCATTTATTCCCCCTCATTATCTAACCCCATCATCTGGTAACAGATCCGAGGTCAGGTCTCTTGGGCGTCCTTTCGCTCTATTCCTCACCACTCGGCTAATCTAACTCCATAGATAGATATATATTAGCTATACTGCGTCAGTACCATTATGTCCGAAATGTACCATTGCATCCAAGCCATCGCCAAGAACGTAATGTAGTTAAAACGGAAACTTTATCATTTTCTTATCTTGTTAACAATATTCATTCTCTTTCAAACTCTTGCAGTCGTCATTTCTTTGCACCAAAGTTGCATCTAGTGTACATAAATTACTCTATGACTGCTTTTGCTACAATATCTGCCTACCGAATCGGTAAGATGTTCGAAGAAAAGGGGGGATATGCTATGTGGAAGGAATCAAGACGTTTAAGAGTATCTAATTTGTTCAAGGACCTTCTCTTCTTACAGTGTTCGTTTTAGAATCGTCCATTGAATATGATTTAAATTTTTCCAAAGTACCAGGGGGTAGGTTTGAAGTCATTTGCAAGCACGTTTATTCCGGATTTATAGACAACGAACTCATTAAAAGGAGGAAATCCAAGGGTACACAATTCACTGAAACGACACCAAAGACAGCCTGAAATTCTGCATAAAGTACAAACATGTTACAGTGGCAGACTTGAATAAAGTTATTTGATAGAGCAGCCTTTCACTTTAAGGAAGTTTTGTTAGGTTTATTTAGGTAACTTTCTATGCCAACAGTGAAACCTACTGCCAATATTCTCATATAATCCAGTTTTTCATTCATGGTACTAAATCCTCTCAGATTTTATCCCCCAAATTATTCTATAAACCTTTGGCATTCCTGCACAGTTCACTCTTAACATTATGAAAATATAATCTCAGTCACTTTTATTCAATTTAAGCCTATCCTTTTACTTCCATAAGAAGTAAATGATTAATTCTAAATTTACCGATAAAAAATTTCTTTAGACTTCTGAAATTGAGTGTAACGAAAACTTGGCACATTTTTTTTTACAAATTCCCAAATGAGAAACTTTGGTAGTTTCTTTCAAACTTTTCACCTAATATATTCCGAATGATCAATTAATAAAGTACTTTATTCTTTACTCCGATTTTTAATAGGCATATAATATTCTAGTCAATAAGGGGAAAAAAATGGGCCAATAAAGAATAAATTAAGTAAAAAGTGAAATAAGTTTCATTGCCTTCCTAATACGTTACTTAATAACGTACTAATTTCCACCCTCCCCCCCTCTACCCTTCCTTCTCCCTGGATTTTGCCGCTTTCTTGGGAAAAAGGGCGGTCCAAATCCATTTTAATGAAATATGTTGGTTATATCTCACTTTTGAGCAAACTAGGTCGATACATAAAAAAAGATTACATGCGAATCCCTACAAACTGTTTATACAAATTTCTGCTACGTTTTACCGATTTGGAGCTAGAGGTATACTAATTGTGGCGCCTTTTTTATTCTTCCGTATTTTATTTTTAAAGATTTTTACTTTAAAGAATCATTCACAATGATGTAAAATTCAAAATGGTGAATAAAAGAAATGCCCACAGACAAATAAGTATATTTCCCTTCAAGCTCAGTTACCACTGGTTAACTGATTAGTAGTACAATGTGTTCGATTTGTACTCGAATAGAAGGTAGTGAGAGTTAGTAAAGCCAAGTAAATTAAAAGCAATAAAATTTTACATAGAATCGTTTGTGAGGTCGTATCTAGGGGACTGGAAGTGAGTGAAACGGCCTAAGTTGGAAGATTCGATAGCCACATACAAATCTTATTAAGTTGCAGTGTATGTGATTGAAAGTGTGAAGACTGACATTAGTACGGGACAATTCACAAGAAAGAATAAATAAGAAGGATCACCGAATCGTTCTTAATCTATTTTTGTACTTTATTCTCTTTCTATTATTCAATCTATTCCACCCATATCACCTTCATAAATCACTAAATGCTGTCGTTCTCTTTATATGTTATTAAGTACCTTACGTCCTCTCATGTCTCACGCTCCCGTTTAGACTGCTACTAGCCGCAGGTTAAAGAAGCTGAAAGGAGACAAACGAATCCAAGAAGAGAAGCTCAGTCAGTCTCTAGTACAGTCTCAATACGTTCCCTACATCCGCCCTCAGGCTTCCCCTCCCCCCCCACTATTACTGGATTAGATACAACGGGTTCCCACCAACTTTTCAAACCTCTTGTCTTCTTTTGACCTCCCCTCCACATACGTTTTTTCCTACTATGAGTGACGATGACTAAGTCCTCCCCACTTTTATTCAAATTACTGGGGACATAGAACTCAACCTTGGTCCCACCTTTTTCTCATACCACACCTTCAATAAAAAATCCACAGGAGCCAGGGCGCAGGAAAATGTAACAAATGAAGAAAGCAGATACGCCCACATTACTTGAACCTCCCATCCGTAGAGCACTGCACCACAAGCTGGAATTTCAGTGCATGCACAAACCCAGCTTAAACAAACACATATAATAGGCTTCTTTAACAACATACCCCCTACAGCTTAAGATTCTCTCTATCTCTTACAAATATGTTGAACTAAAAGACTTCCTACACAGACACAACATCCATATAACACTCATCAAAGAAACAAACCTGACACCGCAACAAAGACTTTGCCTATTCCATCAATACACCATCCTTAGACTAGACACGACTCCCAGAGACCATGGACTCGTAACAATAGTACACAGCTCCATTCCAAGCACTAATACATCCGCCATATAAAAGCACAAATAACAGCGTCCACATGAAAATGCAAGTAATTAAACGAAATGTCACAGGTTCAGAATACATGATAAACATATACATTCACCCCTACCTCTCCCAGAATACTTTAAAACTACTTACCTATCTTAGAGCACTTCACACAACTTCTAACTTTTTGATCAGCGGTGAATTTAAAGCACATCACCCATCCTGACTTAGAACCCAAACAGCAGACAACAGAGACTCCCACATAGTAGAATAAATCCACGCTCTCACCATATTCAATAACACGCCCTTACCCACCTGACAATCGCTCCAACACACGCAAAATATCATATCCCTAGAGCTAAAACTCTGACCACCACACACTTACACCAAAACCACATAGGACACTATATGTAACCTACCTTCAGACCACTTACCCATTATTATATCCTTCCAAAACACGTACCCACAAGCAACCTTATTTAAAATCACATACAACTACAAAAAAGCAGATTGGCAAAACTCCACTCAATACATAGAAGAGAAACTTTAAAAATTCACTTTGACCAACATTCCTTCACTAGAAAAAGCACTACACAACATTAAAATTAAGATCAAACACGTAATCAGTAAATTCATCCCCTACGGCCACAGAAAACCAAATAAACCAAATTTAACAAGGAAATAGCAGAGTGCTTTAAAGGGAAATAGCAGACTGCTTAAAGCATCGCAATATCCTCAAACAAAAATGAACCCATCACAACAAGAAACACAACACATCCAATTAATTACTCAATACACACATCACCAACCTAATCAATAAATAGCAAACAGAAAACTGTAACCAATACATCAGCACAATAGACCAGAAAACAAATTCAACAATAGACCACAAAAAACTAAACCCAACTCTGGAGAACCAAAAAGAAAATCCATATACCTACCACCCTGTCCCTAAACACAAATCATTAGTTATTAGAAACAACCTAATTGCAACACTTAGACAACACTGTAACATTTTCATAAAACACTACTTAAACATTATCTTTACCACAACCCACCCTTTCAAAAGAGAAAAATTCACAAAAAGATCAAAAGAATACATATATCCAAGGACCAAGCACACCCCTTTACTACAGTAAACATCCCAAAACCATAGAATCACTCAAAAAATCCAAATTCATTGGCCAGACAGCATATCTCTCATATATCTCAAGCACCTCGGCAACTCAGCAATCTCAGCCATTACAAAAATTTTCAACCACTCCAGGCTCACCAACACAATCCCACCTCATACCCATATTCAAACTAAACAAACTCCCTACACAAGCAAACTCTTAACACCTAATCTCACTTCTGTGAATATCAAAGACACTCGAAAAAGTAATACACCAAAGAATCAGGCCAAACATACATCTGGCTAAGACAGCACGGTTTCACAGTCAACCACGATCCTCCTCACCAACCTCACCGAGCACATAATCGATGGATTCAACAATCTCAACAATAACGACTAAGGGTGTGTAATAAATTTCATATTTGGCAGACAGGTCAATGTCACCCACCGAACCCTTAAATCATACTCATGACCATTCTACAATGGCATCCCACAAGAAGCCATACTCTTACATCTACTATTCAACATATTGACACATGGCATCTCACAACCACAAGCTCCATTAATTAACACCTTCCCTTGAGCAGACGATATATCGTTCACAGCACACTGCCACTCGATCGCAACAGCAAGAAAGAGACTTCAACAATATAATGTATACGCACTAAAACACTGGCTCACACAAAACAGCATGACCCCCTCGGCAAAAAAATCAACATTAACTCTTTGCAAACTCGACTACCAAGAATCGAACAAACGCCCTAAACTCAGACTAAACGGACAACATCTACCACTAAACTAAACCCACACCTTCATGACATTCAAAACCCACACAAACCACCTTTAAAAAGCCACAAATAAAATCAACGCCCCACGGTCTTAATAAATCAATCAGAGAAATCACTACAAAAAAACACATAGTAATCCCTTCTCAACTCAGGTCAGGTCACTCCACTATACTCCAACAGTACAAGCAGAATAAAACCTTGCCCCGACACCAACAGGCAACCAGACCCATCAATCATCCACTCATGCACTGCCCAAACCTCACACTTTATCGTAATACACACAACATCTCCTGTCATAGCGACCTGTTGACCCTCCCAGGGAGCATAGTGACCTTCCTAGGGGCCGCTCACCACACAGAAGAGGGTTAGTGGGGCTGGCAAATAAGTACGTACCCTATTAGGAAGACCAGAAAACTTATTTCAACTTTCCAATAGTTTATTAGTTATTCATCACAATAATAAGAGGTGTTTACAGCAACCTTTTTATTCCATGTCGTCATAACAGTTCCATCTACCTTGAAATAATGTAATACATTTTGTTCATTCCACATTACTTTTGTTGAGAGTAATAATGTCAACTCAGATTCACTTGCATGGTTTAATTAAATATTCCACGTGTGCCTTCTTGTGTTAGATAATAACTTGCAAAAAGTTAGAGAAATATCAAAGTATTCGCTTATATTGATCTCTTTGCCTGAAGAGGGGGAAAACAAAATATGGCAAAAACATTTACAGAATTTACAGAAAACGAGACGCACGAAAGATTATCCGGATGTGCGCGAATACTGGCGTGTAACCAGCACTGATTAATTTGTAGGAACAATGAAGATAAGTTCCAGGATAGTACTCGATTGTTCCTAAAAGAATAACAGGCAGATATAGACGAGTATATATATATATATATATATATATATATATATATATATATATATATATATATATATATATATATATATATATATATATATATATAAAGAGAAGATAAACGGAATCATTTTTTTCGGAAAAATTAATTTTCCTAATTGCGAAAATAAAAATTACGGGCAGGGGTGAATATTGAACCAAGACCAATGTGGCAGCGAGCACCCACATTGATCTCAATTAAGGTGAACCTTCATTCCATTCGGCGACTTAGAAGAAGAAAAACTTTTACGAATAGACAAGCTTTTAACGCACGCATCGCTTGATCGATCGGATTATGAAAGAGAGAGAGAGAGAAAAAGAGAGAGAGAGAAAGAGAGAGAGAGAGAGAGAGAGAGAGAGAGAGAGAAAAAAAAATTAAATTTATTTGGAATTCAAAGGACAAACGAGAAATTATCAGTGCGCCTGTATTTCAATCACATCTTCCTTCATCCCTAAACAAATCTAAGATTTCAAAATTTGGTGTACGATAATATGCATTTTAGTATAAAGCATGTATAGGTAAAATTTATGAAAATTGTAATGAAGAAAACGAAATGTAGAGGAATAGAAGCAATTTACTAGAAAAAGTGACGTTCCCAAATGAGCCGAACGAAACTGCAAACAAATTTATATTTGAATATAACAATTAAATTATTATTGGAAAACATTTTTGCAAGTTATAATTAATTATTATTTACTGTATATTTCAAATTATCAATGATGTTTTACAATATTCATAGGAACGAACAAACAACACACACTCATGCGCATTTATCCTGCTTCATTCATCTTGACTAATTTCAGTGTTCTTTAACTGTATTTCCACTTCTCGCTTTAAACCTCTCTCCGAGTGTCTTCCAAACATTTTCAATGGGATTCACTTCCAGAATCCGTTCAGGCCCGTTAATAACAGTAATGTGTTCTTCTTCTAGGAAGGTGTTTACGTACCTGGCTGTGTGGCAGAGGGCGTTATCTTAAATGAAAATTGGAAATTGGGCTTCGGAGGCTCGCAATGGGACAAAGCAGGCTGTTGCTGCAATTCTTCGTAAAAATGTTCATTTATAGTGCCCTGTAAGGAAGAATTTAACCCTGCAAACCTCTCAGTCTTTCTTTTTTATTAATGAGGTGCAATATTTCGCCTACTCTGCAACGCCAGATTTTTATGTTATTAGATACGAACAAATTGGCCTTAGATTCGTTACTGAAGGGAACTTAGCTCCTTTGGTCATCCATCCAAGTGGTGTGCTCAGTAGTGAATTTAAGACTACAATTCTTGTTCTTCGGCAAAATCAAAGGCTTGACCGTGGGTATGCGAGCGAAAAGATCGATTTCTTCTTCCCGACATGACAAAATTTTCCTAGAGACATTGATGACTAAATCCTCACTAATCCCTGGGAGAAACTGCTGCTGGCGCCTTGAAACCGTTTTTGCTGTCTTCTTTGGCCTATCAGTTGATTTAATAGCCTTACGTGAACTTGTGTTGACAGAATATTATGCACTAGACTTTTAGAGCATTTGACGGTCTCTGCATTGGCTCCAATTTACAGACCATCTTGGTGCTCAAGCTTTGCGTTCAGCTCACGGGCAGAAAATAGCGTAGCAAATTTCGAGCAATTCTATTTGACGCCAGCTGGCAAGACTAACGTAGACGATATTGAACTGATCTTAGTTGCTATGCAAACAACGCCGGTTCTCTGTACACGAAGGTTATGGGTTCGTATATTTTTGGATACATAATTTGTTGTAGCAAATTAATTATCTTCCTTTAACTTTCGTTTTTTTTTATCCAAGTTTGCATAACATTTACCCATAAGTTGGTTATACCTCTAGGTTATCGTACTTTAATTTTGATAATCCTGTATTTCTCTGGCAAAAGTTGTGAAAATTTTGTGACAGGGACATGCAAAAGTATTAGATACAGTGAAAATATTCAAATTTATGCCCTTCTACTGCAACCCAAAGGTATTGGACATATGTCACTTAATATTTAGTTAAAAGTTGGCAATTTCAGCTTGCAGATGTCTGTTGTACGTTGCTCTAAGTTGTTGGTAGAAACCTGACGTTTACAGGAATTTTTTAGGTCTTCCAACGTCTACCTTTTTCACACTTATTCCATTGATTCTCAATAGGCTTGAAATCATTGGCTAGAGTTAGACCATTCAAAAACATTGATCTCTCTCTACAAAAACACTCTTTAGTTGCTCTTGTAGTATGCTCGAGTTGTCGTGTTGGAACCTTCAACTGCGTTCCAACAGGGGTCCTTGAGTGAAGACCTACTCGATGTAGCGTAGTTGATAAAACAATGAGAACACCAGTTTCTCGTTAATGTCGTTTTTCTGTCAGAAATTTGGCAGAAATAAAAACTCCATTTGTCACCAAATTGTGTTTACATTACAAACATTTCACACCTGTTGTTGGTGAACTCAAGTTTTGCTCTTTTGCTGTAACTCTCCATTGATAGACGGAAAAATAAAGGACTTCTCATATTTTTAAAGAGGGAAAGATTTTGGAGAGCCACAGGCTTGAATCTTGTTGCGGAAATTGCTGACTTGTGTATTAGTTTGAGGCGAATTTTGTCTCAAGTAATGGTATCATACCAAAATCCAAGCCACAAAAGTTCTTGTGCGCAAATCTCTGCAGTGAATGCAGAGCTAAACCAACTTATTCCCACTTAGTGTCATCCAAAACAGTTGATTGAGAGCTTCATGCAGCTGGATAGCATGTAAGGACTGCAATTGCATCAATATTAAAGTTGAAAAAGGGCAATAATTATAATAAGTAAATAATGGTAAACGCGAGAATGCCATTCAATCTGACAAATCGCTCTTCACGTTAATTTCATCCTAAAGACGTCTTGACCTATGAAGACATTCCAAAGAACCTTTATCCCAAGGGCCTGCTTCCCATCCTATTGCATGGAGGTAGGACCATGATGATTTCGGCAGGCATATCATGAATCTTTCTTGGTCATCCTGTTGTGGTACATAGTAGGGTTGACAGTAAAAAGATTTTCCGAGGCTTAAGTGACTGAGTTCATGTTCATCTTCCGGTACTAACATCTTTTCTATGTTTGGTTATAACCATGTTTCTGACAGCAAAAAAGCTTTAACTTTAATATTAATGAATATAATACATATTCAAATAACTATCAGGGATAGATGAGAATTGCAATAAACGCGATATGCTTAACCTTGGGTAAGAAAGCTGTTAGAAAGTGTCCTTTTTTAGTCATTTGTACAATTGTAGTTTCAGTGCAATATGCACCATTTTAAAGTTGTACAACGATCGCTTTTACGTCTTTATCATGAATTTTATGCTACACAAATTACCATTTTCGTCATTTGTTCAGTTGTTTAAACAGTAGAATCGTGCTGTGTACAACAGAAAGATGGTGTGTATGAGGCACCGAAACTGACCTTGTCGAAATTAATAAAATATAACGCTCTCTAATCGCATTCTTACCCAAAATTATCAGGAATTTTGTTTTATTCTAGTTCCTAATGGTGTCAATTAAATTAATGAGTTTTATGTTGTTTTTATTGGCTAGTATATAAATAAATTACTTCAATATCATCACATGAGCTATGGCTAAGTCGAATGGATATAATACTTCCAGCTTTAGTAAAGTTAAGCTACATCGAGTAAGTTTAGTGGATGTAATGATCATAGTTCGTATACCCCGTTGTCTCCACAGAGAAAGAAGGGCCTCATAAAAGTGCAGAAATCACCCTACACACATAAACACACACACACACACACATATTTCTTGTATTCATCCCATAAATTCTCCAATTGTTCTAGAGTTTCTGGTTTTCCAGCTTCTTTTTTTATTTCCTGGGAAATTTCAAATGAGGGAAGAAATATATTTTGGGGTTCATTTTCAAAATGGAATTGCTTCGGCATTTAAAATGATAAGCTTTGAGTGATGTGTTTCTTGATTATATTACAATATGCAATGGAAATGAGGAAAAAATCGAAGGATTGAGCAACATGTGGTAGAGACCAAATAGAAATCGAATTACTTTAGCCTAGCTATATAAGTACCTTCTGTAAGCTAACACCGCTTTTTCTACTAATCAAATATTTAAATTACTGATGGATGTTTTACTAAGTACTAGACTATATAAATAATGTTATTCATAATGAAAAAATAACGATATTTTTATGTATTAAAAAGTAACCTTTAGAAAAAGTGAAATTTTCTTTTAGGTAAAATAATAATCTAAAAAAATTAAGATTTTCATTTTATAGAATAAAGTTAAATTTCTCTTTATGTAAAATAATGATCTAAAAAAAAACTCAAGAGATTCTTTCGAAAAAGCAAAAAATAATTATCCATATAATGGCTTATTAAAAAGAATAACGCATTGATTGGCCTATCACTTGCCTCCGGTCTTAGTTTGATGATAAATAGGCCTGCAACCTGAAAATCCTTTCAGCTTGAACTAAGGTAGGGGGAATTGAACTAAGAGAATTAATTAGTACGAGGTGTACCACATGGCTGTTAGGTTAGGCTTGGTTACGCCAAGTTAAATACATAGATTTAATTGGATCAGCCCAATAACAGCAGACATACGAGGGGCAGTCAATAAGTTTTGCTAATCGGTAGGGCAAAACAGAGGAAGGGGGATGGCTGTTTGTGGGGGTGTTAGGACAAGTTATGATAAGTCAGGACCTGCAGCCGCACGCTCCTGCATCGTCTATTTAAGAAGCAGTATCTGATCGCAGATCGTCACTCAAAAATTTTTCAACAATGGAGAAGGTTGAGCACCGCGCACTGATCAAATTTTTGACCAAGGAAGGCAAGAATGCAAAAGAGATCTATGAACGCATGGTTGCAGTGTACACCGTCACCGCCCCTTCCTAAGCAACCATTGCTCGCTGGAATAGAGAGTTCCACCATGGTCGTGAGTCCCTTGAAAATGACCCCCGTTCAGGAGGCCTGTCAGACGTGACCAAAGAAGACAATGTGGCCCGTGTAGAGAGTTGGATCCTCGAAAATCGACGGGTGCAGGTCGAAGAAATCGAGCGACAACTTGGAATATCACATGGAAGTGTTATCAACATCATCCACGACAATTTGGGTCCCTAGAAACCTCACGCCCCATGATCGACTTCAACGTCGTCAAAGTCCACAAGGCTGGAGTTTCACAGGCTGCCCTGCGCGAGTACGGATTCGAGGAGCTTAACCATCCCCCTGCAGTCCAGATCTGGCCCCTAGAAACTACTTTTTATTCCGCCAGCTCAAGGCTGCACTGCGTGGACGCCGGTTTGGGGAGACGATGAAGATGTCCAGCTTGCCGTCCAGGAGTGGATTGAACAGCAGTCGGGAGATTTCTGGTTGTCGGGAATTCGTAGCCTCAGGGACAAGTGACGCAAGTGCATCGAAGTCGAGGGTAGTTATATTGAAAAATAATAACACACTTTTCCTCATATCTCGGTTCCTTATATCCGAATTGCAAAACTTATTGACCGCCCCTCGTACCTCGGTCGGTGACTAATTCGTTATCTGCTGCATTGTCTTATTTAAAAAATAATTCAAACACTTATAATAATTTCATATAAGTTCGGTGCTTATAAAATTAGATGCCAACCACTCACCCATCACTTAGGGAATGCATTGTATATACGACACTTATTTCTTGTAATCAAGGTATATAAAAATATCTCTGGTAAATTAGCAAAAATAGCATTATTTTCAATATTACTAAATAAAAATAGCACTCATGCTTGAATTTTTTATGATCAATTAAAATTAAAGTAACAAGCTTAAATAGTAACAAGTTAAGAACAATGATAGTCTAATTAATCTGGTGAAATAAATACAATATATTCATAGTAATAAAGTTCCGCAAAATATATATATATATATATATATATATATATATATATATATATATATATATATATATATATATATATATATATATATATATATATATATACATATATATATATATATATATATATATATATATATATATATATATATATATATATATATATATATATATATATATATATATATATATATATATATATATATATATATATATATATATATATATATATATATATATATATATATATAGAGAGAGAGAGAGAGAGAGAGAGAGAGAGAGAGAGATATTCAAGTCCTTGCTGGGGCGACGTGTTTTATTCTTGTGGCTTTTCTCGGGGTCATTTCCTGTAAGGTCTTTGTTCTCCTGTTTATGTGTGACCTACAGTACACATTTCTTTATCATGAAGCAAAAGCCTGAACGTGGTAGATGTTTGCAAGTTTACACACCAACTACAACTGCCCGATAGTTTTCGGACGTACAAACAAGGGATGCGTTCACCTTGCAGTTTCACACACACACACACACACACACACATATATATATATATATATATATATATATATATATATATATATATATATATATATATATATATATATATATATATATATATATATTTATATATATATATATATATATATATATATATATATATATATATATATATATATATATATATATATATATATATATATATATATATATGGCTGCAAGTGTCAATCTTAGCTCGCAGAACTTTGTAAGTTGCGGCAAAGCTTCATCCAACTGGACATTTCAGGCAACAAATTAATGCATGCGTTGGTTTTATCCTGTAGTGATTTGAAGGCAAATTCAAGGAATTTTCTTTTATTTTCATGTTGTTGCATGGGATCAAAAAGCTCAATAAATTAAATGTCCTTCAGATTTTGAAACCTAACTTCAATGGCACCACAAAGTGAATCTAAAATTTATAAAAATAATCTTCTGAATATTTTCATAGGAAGTAGGTATACTCCATCAACCATGGATCAAAATTCATCAAAATTTCTCTCTTTTGCTGAACAGTGAAATCAAGTCATTTATTTTATTTGCACATCATGTTATGTCAAATACTTTGCTCAGCAAAATATTTAACAGAAGGGTTGTGTATGAAAATATATTTGCAAATATATTTAGCAAGAAACTGAATTCAAAATCTTCAAGATGTAGCAGTACCGCCTGGGGAAGGGTATATGTTTCTGTATCCCAGCTGCTGAAGTTGTCAACAATAATTTGAAATAGATCAATGAATCCTTTCTTGGGTTCTGAAACAGTTTCCGCAAGGCAACTCTTATAATTCCAGCGTGTAGGTGCCACTTTCGGAAATCTCTTCTTCAGTTCTGTCTAAAAGATACCACACGTTTTTTTGATTTTGCAAAGAACGATGAGAAAGCCTTGAGTTTTGCAAAGAACTTAGTGCATTCATCAATCTGTGTGAGTGATTGTGACAAGACTAAGTTAAGTCTATGTGCCATGAAATGAATAAACATTGCTGTAGGATATTTCTCTCATACTTCCTTTTGGAGTCAATTTACTTCGCTACACATTACGTTCGCACCACCATAAGTTTGCGCAACAAATTTGGGACCAATATTAAGTTCGTTTTCTACATTAAACACAATTTTTGATATTTCTAATGCAGTACGATCTGCACTAACATTTGTGAATCCTGGAAATCTTTCACAAATTGTGCCATTTTTATTTACGTAGCGCACCATTTTTGAAAGTACAGAGGTTGTCCTTACGTTAGTTGTTTCATATAAAATAATTGCTATAATTGAAAATTCATTAATTTCAACTTTAATTTTGTTTAAAAGCACTTCCCTAACACATTGAATAAGATCGTTTTTAATTATATTTGAAATTCCAGAAAAAACACTAGATTGTTCTAAGTGCGATTAAAGCAGTGGATCATATTTCTTGATCCTTATTAATTCTACGTAGTTTCTTCTATTTGAAAAATCTAGAAATTCATCGTGATCTCTACATGCTAATAATAATCGTGCTCACTAACAAACTACATTGATTAATCCTTTTAAAATGTCTCTATTTCTAATCACCTGTTGATTTTGCATTTAAACATTCAACTTATGCTAACTATTTAGCAAGAAATCAATTCGTGATGATTTTCCAAACCTTGCTAAGTCTAAAGATGCAACTACATAGCTGATAACAGTTTTGTGCCTTTTAATCGCTTTATGCATATTATTTAAATCATCGAATCTATTTGAATTCCAATTTTCTACATCATTACTGAATAGTAAATATGGCCAACAAAATAACTTCTGTAAGTATGCACAATCAGCTAGCCAAGATGCTCTATCATATTGGCCTACATCGCATTTGCGAGTGCATTACATTGTTTTGGATGACGGATCTAGTGTTGGCGTAGGCCTACCTATTTTAATAATATTTTATCTTTCCTTATAAGTGATCGCACTGAACTTCCTTTTTAATAATTGTTTGTCGTGGCACACCACTCTATGCCATACACTATTCCTATATTATGTGGGCCTGACTTAATCACCTACTGCAACGCTAAGCATTGAAGGAGTGTCCGCAGGGATTAACGACCGACTAGGAGGTCAAACTTGAGGCGTTGGGTTTCAAATCCTTTAAAATCAGACAGAGTGCATAAATGGTTGGCTAAATTTACTTTAAAAGGCCGAGAGTATCGTTTAAGGTTAGTTAAAGATGAAACAATAAAAATATAATTTTATTTACAAAGATCAAAATAAGAATAATAATAGGCAAAAGAGAATTTTTTAAAATGAAATAGTCTCTTTATAATTATTATGACGATGGATTCTCAAATACAATTAATTAATTAATGTTACTAAGTTCAGATCAAAAAGGGGAACTTGACAATACTAATACGGCTCGGTGAATTCGAGGAAGGTTATTCTTGCGATGAGGCGAGTGTTGAACGATCCGATGAGCAAGTGGGGCATGATCCGTTGAGGCAAGTTGAGCACGGTCCGAATGAACCAGGTGAGGCATGATCCGAACCAACCTTCCGATGATGATAGCCAATCTTCAAAGATGACGTTCGACGGGGAATGTGGGATTACTCATAATTCCATTGGAAGAGGAAACTTCTTTTCCTTAAAGGTAATCGATGGTGATTTTCTTCGGTTCGATTAAACAAAGGAAGAGTGTTGCGCAAATTCAAAGGCTTGCCGATCAGAGAAGCTACCAATTGACTAGGGTATAATCACGGCGGAGAAAGTCTTGCTGTCTAACGACCTCTCACAAGACTTAAGGCTTGAGACGATGAGGACGGCCTTGAGGTGTGGGCTGGACTCCTCGAACTACAGAATAACCCGAGTATTTGTATGCCCGATTCTGAGGGGAAGGGGGCGTTTAGAGAAAGGAGTCACAAGCTCCAGACATCTTAATCCGGAGGCGGAGTCAATTCATCATTTAGCAGCGAGGTGCGAGAAACAGCGGCTCTTCCTCGCCTCGTCACAGGGGGAGAGAGGAGGGAGGGGGCGAGTTCGCAGGATTGAGGACTATTTTTCCAATGCGCTCAGAGTAGAAACTTCGTAAATGTTTGAACAGGAAGTGACGTTTCCTATGGCGAGATACACTCCTACGTTGCCTCCAATAAATTGGGAAAGGGGTCAGAGGTTTTTCTTTTACATTATTCAATATTGCAATCGCATTTTCTCCCAACTCCATTTGCATCTATTTTGTTTAAACGGGGGTTATCACTTAAAAAAAATGAATAAACAATACACCATAATTATTTTGTAAACAATTCAATCGCACTGACTCGCATTCACTGATCTCAAAGTTACGAAGGGTGACTCCGGTAGGGCTGCCAAAATCCAGGGAAAATTAACAAAATGCTTAAGACAAAGGAACTTAAGTTAATGCATGACCGAATCCACGAAGTAAAAATAACACCCGATACTCCTCAACCCACAAAGAGGAAGAATGTACCATCCTTGCCACCAAAGAAGAAGCCGAAGACCCCAGTACTATAACAATAGTAGTAGCAATAATAATACTTCTAATAACAGAAGCTCATTCCAACAGGTTAAAAATTGTGCAAAACCCGAGCAGAAAAAGTTCCTCCCCATTAAAACTTTCAATTCCTTTCAGGTTTTATCAGATGAAGATGACACTGAAGTTGAATCCGCTATTGCAGGAGGCTCTATAATAAGAAGTCAACTTGACACCTTTTGTAGATCGAATCCTAAAAGACGCAAACGTTTTTGCCTACCGGGGGCGTCCATTAAGGACAAAACAAATTATCTTGACAATCTCTTTCAGGAGCTAAAGAAAGACACAGTACTTATCCTGCACGTAGGAACAAAGGACGTGCCAAGCACCAGATTTGAAAAACTGCTAGATAAATATAAGAAAATGATCAAGTCAGTTAAAAGAAAACAAATAATTTTATTATTCCAGGCAATCTCTAACGGAGCAAAGGCAGAGGTAGTTTTTTCAGTACAGCCCACTACACAAATAATTGTCTAGAAACTATTTGCAGGAGTGAAGGTATCGAATTTGTAAACTTGTGGAATGACCTTTATAATAAAAAAGAACTTTTTTTCAGACGGATTCTACCTCAACACTATGGGTTCAACAAGGTTGACACGATTGTTTACAGAAGCAATGAACAAATTTTCTGATATTAAAGAGATTTCACGCGCTAAAATAATAAGTAATTATTTCCATACTAGCAATCATCAATTAATATCTGGGAAAAGCGTGAGGGCACGCATCCGTTACACCTTGGAGGTTTTATATGTCACGCTCGTAGCATTCGTAACAAATTTTCAGATTTAGAGAAAATTGCGTTAAAAGATAATTACGACATAATCGGCATAACAGAATCGTGGTTAAATATCGAAAAGAGAGATTTCCTAACAGAGTATAAACTACCCGGATACAAAATGTTTGAGAAAAGTCTAATTAATAAAAATGGAGGTGATGTCCTATTCAATATCAAAGAAAATCTCAACCCGATCCATTATCAAAGCCACAAATCGCAAAAGTTGACACATCGTACATATTTCTTAAAAACAAATACGGGATGAAAATAGTGCTGCCCCTACTATACAGACCTCCAGCTCTGCCAGTGCAAATCGACTGCGATATTTATGAACAAATCAGTGAAATAAGTAACACGCATTATACTTTAATTTTGGGTGATTTAAATTTACCAGTATCAAAGTGGAGCGAACCGTTACCTGCTCATTATGGCAACGAACTCTATACTAACTTACAAGTAAGTTCACTAACTCAGTTTGTATTACGCCCTACTCGCGGAAATAACATACTTGACCTAATCTTTGCAACAAAAGAAGTTTTGATAGAGGATATTAATGTCGGAAAGGAATTTAGCAATAGCGACCACCGTGCAATCACATTTACTATAAATCTCACTAAAAGCAATATAATTAGTAGCAGGGAACAAGTTCAGGACATTACAAATGCAAATTTTATTAATCTCAGATGAAAAGAATTTATACCCATAAAAAGTCGACGTTTTGACACTCAAAAATAAACCTAATTGGTGGAGTAGTTAGATAGCTAACTGTTTACGAGATAAGAGGAACGCCCATAACAGATTAAAAATCTCTGACAATGTGGCAGAACGTGGCAAGTATACAGACTTACGACGTAAATCCAAAATGTTAATCAAACAGACTAAAATATCCTTGGAATCACACGTGGCAAATCAGAGTAAAACCAACCCGAAAGAGTTCTATAGTTACATAAGACAAGAGAGAAACAACTTCATCTATCGGACCGCAACTGACGAGAACGGAGACTTTACCACGAACGAAGAGTGAATTAGGTGTATCTTTAAACTTATTCTTTACATCAGTTTTTACTACAGATCTTAGTGATATACCAACACCGGCAACTGTCCAAATAGGTAACAACGAGGCGGTAAGTTCTATCAGCGTTACAGAAAGAGAAGTATTGAGATTATTGAAAAACTTAAGATAAATAAGTCACCCAGCACGAATATTATCTACCCTCGGATAATATCTACCCTCGGATATTAAAGGGGTAAATATGTAGATTGGCAGCTCGGCCGAAAAAGTGGATTTTTGTGTGTTAACCTTTCGTTCACCCCTGCCGGAATATTCATGTGCGTTTGAGTCCTATTCGAAATATAGCTGGCGCCATTTTTTTGGTAAAAAAATGCCCGAAACTAAAGAAACTAAAAACGCTGTTTACTTACTTTATTGCGGTGTATAAAAATGACTACAAATGAAGATAATAAAAAGATATTAAATGAAAAACAAAATAGAAATTCAAATCAGTCATTTTTGACGTCAGACCCCACCCTCACCCCCAACTCCATTATAATTCGCCAAACGATTAAAGGCCCTGAAATGATTTTGGTTAATCATTCACTTCTGTAAACGTTAGGACATTATTCTATAAACAATTATGATTATTTACTGGGGAGCTGTGCCCCCAGACCGCCCCATTTATTAAAAGTGAGGATCATCGTAGGGTGGTTCCCCCATTGTGTTTACTCTAACACAAGCTGTCCCCTTAAATGTACTCCAAAAGAGGAAAACATTTTGGAACACGGACGAAATAGTAAGTCCCATCGTTCGAGCCGCCAATCTACATATTTACCATTAAAGGAACCTAAAAGTGAACTAGCCAAACTGCTGTCGTTATTGTTTAATTATTCGTTACAGACCAGAAAAACGCACCATGGACACACTGAGTTCAAGGCGCCATAGCAAGGTTGATAGAAAACTGGATGAGCAATCATAGGCAAAGCGTAGTTATAAATGGAAAATCATCTAGCTGGACAGACGTCACTAGCGGGGTACCCCAGGGGTCTGTTCGGGGACCAGTTCTATTTCTACTATACATTAACGACTTAGACGAAGGCCTATCAGGCATAATATCAAAGTTTGTTGATGACACCAAAATTGTGAATTTAGTACTCACTAACGCACAGATTAATGAAATTGTCAAAACTGTCAAATTGTCGAGCTGGGCGCAAACGTGGCAAATGCCTTTTAACGCGGATAAATGTAAAGTGCCCCATATCGGATAACGTAAATGCAGAGCAAATTACTCACTAAATGGTACTCAACTCTTAAACGTAGACAGAGAGATGGACCTGGGAGTAACAATACCGAGCGACCAAGACCCAGTTAGCAATGATCAGAAGTCCTTAAGAAACAAATAAAATGATTGGATTCATTGGTAGAATGTTCGAATATAAGTCCAAAAATACAATCCTTGCTCTCTATAACTCCTTGGTCCGCTCCATTTAGGATTACTGCGTCCAAGCCTGGTGCCCGTACTACCAGAAAGATATAGCAAAATTAGAACGAGTCAAACGAAGGCTTACTAAAATGATACTAAGTTTAAGGAACAAAACATACTAAGTGCGACTTAGAGAACTAAATCGATTTCCATTAATTCAGCGTAGATTAAGAGGGGACCTAATTTAGGTCTTCAAAACTATCAAAGGCATAGGCAATATGGATTACAATAAGTATTTCACTATCGATCAGTCAAATTACAAGAGAGAAAACGGTTGTAAAATTATAGGTAAACATTTTAACTCAGACGAACCTAAAAATTTCTTTTTTAACCGAATCGTCAACTTATGGAATGGGCTTCCTCGTAAAGTAATAGACTGTAACACCATAGATACTTTCAAACGTCGTATAGATAAATACCTTGAATCTAATCCCCGAATAACAGCGTTTTCTAGCGATTAATTAACTCCCGAGCCTTCATGTGACCGGTTCAACGATTTTGTAAGGTGTACTATCTATCTTCCCCATAGTCCTTTTCCCAGGTCACCTAGTATGGACCACAAGGTCTGTTGTGTCCTGTTTATCTATGTAACTCTATGTAACAATACATAATTTATGCTATGTAGCAGCTTACATTGTAAGAACCAGTATTTAAATATAACCTAAAATTTTTTTAAGCTTCAGAGCATAATAATAGTTAAGTCATTGTGTCTTAGACATTTTGTTGCTCTTTTCTAGATTCTGGAAACCCGGCAAGGTTGTCAGATGGAAGCCGCTGACTGCAAAGCTAAGTTTGCTTCCTTTTCCGTATACAAATAGGTTATTTTATTCTTAATTCTAACATAGTATTGAAATATCTAGATAAAAATCATAAAACTCTAATTACTATATTATTTCTAAGAAAATCAAAACATCTTTTAAGCTATTCATTCCAGAGCATCAAAGAGCAGCAAAACTATTATTGAAATTAAGAGAAAAAAAGAGTAGAAATCTCGACGAAAAGGATTCATTTCTTCAATTGAAGTCGGTCTTATCAGGGTCTAACGCGACTTCGATTGAAAGTGAACCGCTTGGCGTATACAAGTATAGGCCACCATAAATGTGATAATACAATTGATTCTGCTGTCATAGTAATTGATGAGGTGTAATTTCATTGCTTCCCCTGCTTCCATTGACTGCACGCCACTGATATATATATATATATATATATATATATATATATATATATATATATATATATATATATATATATATATATATATATATATATATATATCCTATTCTTAATGTTATAGATATATAGCTGCCTGCATATCCTAGATACATAATATCAAACTTACTAAATTTTTTAAGCCAAAATTTAAATAATTTTACATATATGTATCTTTTGCCTAAGGGGAAGAAAGTCAATAATTTGCGTACTTATTTTATTTTTAACATCTCTACATTTTTAAAATTAAGTCTAAATTTATTCTGGGATTATTAGTTTATCCTACCTTTTTTTCCTAAAAGATAGTTTAATTGACATTTATCAACCTGAAATTAGTGCCCGTACTCACTTTGGTTGAGGGGAGGAGCGGATTAGATACTACTAATTCTGAGTATTAGTGCTAACAACTCGAAAGTATCAAGTTTGCAAATTAACATTAACAAATATTATCATTTATCACAATATTTTATAATATTTGCCCATTTCCATATTATGTGAATGTATGTTTATATTCAAAAGTTGGTTTGTGATTGAAATAATTTTTCAACGACATATATGTAGAGTTAAATATTAAAGAATAAAAAATATATAACACCAGTATTTCTCAGGAAACGAATCCGAGTTTTATAGTCTCATAAATTATCACCCCGGATCCCGGGACACAAACCCTACTCCTTTCTCTTTTTAGTAGAATGAAATCTTTGTATCACTGCTGTTTCCCTGCTCCATTTGTTTTGCTTTTAACATATTTTTTCATATTACATAAATCACTATCCCTCCAAATTGAGGGGGGAAAGTAGAATTTCACATATTTTACGATTCCTCCGTTCTGCTATTTTAAAACACATATTTCTGTTATTTTATCTCTTTAATTTAAGTAGACATTTCTCACAGCAATTAATAAGCATAATTTGATTAGTTTCATCAACATCCCCGATATTGAGGTCAGAAACCAGTGCAGAGTTTGAGGTTGAATAAATACAATCCTATCCAAAGCATAAAGATGGCACCGAAACAATAGAATAGATTAATGGTAAAATGTAAAGTGTTTTCGATTGATGAGGAGAACGGCTTCATGTTGTTTTTTTCTCCCTTGTACCCTTCTAAATACCGCATACCCATATGAGCTTGAGAATACCTATTTGCTGTCAAGGTTTTAGCTCTTTCATTTCAACCAATGTTTTATTTCTGCAACTTCAGAACAGAATCTATTGGGATCTCAAGTTTTTGTTCCATTCAAATCGCCCCCGATTACATAGTTACAGGGAGCAAGCAAGGTCTACTTAGTCCATTCAAAGGCCAGTGCTATTCTATACTAGAATGCTAGTAGTCCTCTTTTGATTGTTTTCATTACGATACTTACTCATGTGATATTTAATCCATAACAGGGCTCCGTATTTAAACAATATTATTATTCGTATAATAATTGTCAATTTTGTTTTTAAAACTATTTACACTACCAGCATTTACTACCTCAGCTGGGAGTGCGTCCCGTTTACCCATGATTTTAAAGGTGAAACAAATTTAGGTATGTTCGTTTGAATTCTCTATCGTCCTTTCAGTTTAAAACCGTTGCTACGTCTGATACCATGGTCGTACTTAAGAAAATTTTTATAATTTAAATTTTCAAATTTATTTAAAACTTTGAATACTTCAATAAGCTCACCTTGCAATTGCCTAGTTTCGAGAATCGGTAGTTTTAGTATATTTAATCTTTCGATATACGACTGATTTGCAATAAAGGGAATTAGTTTAGTTGATTTTCGTTAATTCTTTTCATTTAATTGATGTTTACGTGGGTATAAGGTGACCAGAATTGCATCACGCATTCTAGGTGTGGCCTTACTAAACTTTTATAGAGGTATGATTATATCATGGTGTTTGTAGTGAAAACTTCTCGCAATAAATCCAAGCATTCGGTTCGCCTTCTTACACGTTTCGTCACATTCTTTGTTAAACTTAAGATCCTTTGTAACCTGCACCCCTAAATCTTTTTCTTCGCCCATGGAGATAAGATTATAGCTACCCATTTCAAGGTTAAAACTTTGGTTATTTTGACCTACGTGCAAAACTCTACACTAGTCTAAATTGAATTTCATATTCCATTTATTAGACCATTCGAAAATTTTATCTAGATCCATCTGAATTAATTTGCTATCATTCTCACTTAAAATTTTACCCCTAATTTTGTGTCGTCAGTAAATTTAGATAATTTACCTTGTAGGCCAGTGTCCATATCATTTACATAAATAAGGAACAACAATGGTAGCTCACAGATTCCTAAGGCCCGCCACTAGTTACATTTTTCCATTCCGAAATTTACCGTTTAAAACTATTGTCTTTTTACGATTACTTAGCCACGACTCTATCCATTGTAGGAGGATTCCACTAAGTCCATGAGCAGAAGGTTTAGTTAGTAATCGCCTATGAGGAACGGTGTCGAATGCCTTAGCGAAGTCTAAGTAAACTATGTCCAAAGATCTACTTTCGTCATAGCTTTTAATCATGCTGTCGTAAAATTCCAAAAGATTATTTAAACATGAACGTTTCTGTCGAAAGCCGTGTTAACTATTATTTATGAGATTATGTGCTTCCATATGATCGGTCACCCTATCGCGAATGACGGATTCCATTAATTTACGCACGATGGATGTTAAACTTATGGGTCGATAATTGGTAGGAGGTTCTTTTTTTCCCTTCTCAAAAATAGGAGTTATATTCGCTAGCTTAAAATGTAATGGCACGACACCTTCTTCTAAACATTTGTTAAAAATTTTTGTTAGCGGTGCCACTAACACGTTTCGAATTTATTTTGAATATACTGGATAGATTAAATTAGGAGCTGGAGATTTACTGGATTTTAACTTATTGATATAAAAATCCATTTCTGCTTCGAAGAATTCTAAAACGGTTAAAAGTTTATACTCATTAAAGTTTATCACGTCATTCGTTCCTGGTATATTATGATCGTCTTCATTTATAAATACCGATGCAAAAAAGGTTATTTAATATATTGGCGACTTTTTTTGTACCTAAAACTAATTCATTATTATCATTTTTGATAGGTCCTATTGTTTCTCCTTTATCAAGTTTCTATTAGATACATAATCGAGAAAATTCTTAGGATTATGTTTAATTTCTTTGGCAAGCTGAATTTCATATTTTTTCTCTAGCGCTTCGTATTTCCCTCTGACATTCCCTTTGGCGGTCTAAGTAAATTTGATTACTTTCTTTAGATGGGTTGCGCTTATGACGTTTGCATGCACAGTTCATAGCCCCCAATTTGACTTCGATACAATGGTTCAACCATTTTAGTTTACTTGAGGTGTTTCGTTTGTTGTTTTTTTTGCGGAATGCATTGCTTATCTAATTATCTAAAATGCTCGTTGAAAAAGGACCAGCACTGATTAACATTTCCTAACGTTGGATCGCGCTTGATCTCTCTAAACTTGGGGTTGTAGCCATTAAAGTCCGCACGTTTAAAATTTGGCACTTTAATATCATTATTTTCCTTATTCGATTTATATTAGTATCGAACTCTATTGATTTGTGATCGCTAGAAGGTATACCTTCCCCATTACTAATACCCGAGATAAGATTAACGTTGTTAGTTAGAATTACATCAATGATATTTTTCCCTCGGGTTGGTTCATTGACTAATTGTGTTAAATAGATTTCTTCCATAAACTCTAATAGCCTCTGCCCCTCCCCGTCCGCATTGAACGTTTCATAGTTAATATTTCTACAATTTAAATCCCTAATTAATAAAATGCAATGATTATTAATGTTACTTCCAATAATGTTATATAATTCCGTGTCAATCTCAATCTGTTGTGGTGAGGGTTTACACACTACAAATTTCGAAAACCATTCGATTTTATTTCGGCGCATATTATTTCAACTTCTTTGGGATAGTTAATTTAAATTTCTTTTTAACTTATATGATTTTCGGTGTACAGTAGTACTCCTCCCCCTCGTTGATGCGTACGGTCTTTATTGATTAGCTTATACCCTGGTGGTTGCAATTCGCCGATATAGTCTCTCCTAGATGTCTCCGCTCATGATTCCGTTATTGCTACAATATCGAAACTGTGTAATTGCACTAAACACTTAAATTCGTCTAGCTTATTTCGAATACTACGCGCGTTATAGTAATAGACATGTAAATTTGTTTTCAGAATGGCTGAATAATTAATACGGCGTGGTGACCCACTGTCCCTTATGTGCTCTCTACTCTCTGATGCTGTTCTGTCTGAAAATTTTCAAGAGAATTATTAATTATTCTTCCTAGCCTTGCCACGCCCACCATGCTTAGATGAAGGCCATCCTGCTAGAAAAGCTCCATTTGTTCGTAGAAATCAACCCACAAAATTGCTAAAGTACACTCTCCCTTCCTGGTAAAGAACTTTAAGAGACTTGTTAACATAGGGTGCTCTTCCAGAGAAAACTTTCGCTGCACATATTCTCGGAAGGATATCTGTAAACACCACGTTCCCACTCCTTTCTTTCAGCTTCTTTATCAGTAGACGGTATCTTGCTAGAAGTTACTCGGACCTTGTTGATATAACATTATTAGTACGGATATGTATTATATAAGCTGTGTCTTGGTTATCTCCGCTTGTAAAATCTTCTATTGATTCAACAAGATCATCAAATCTTCCTCCAGGATAACAGAATTCCTCAAGTTGGTCCCTAATAATAGAATCTCCAACAAAGCAAACTTCGCATTCATCGTCTTGCTCGGTACCTAAAACGGAAAATCTTTAATCACGATTATAGGCAGTCTCTTCCTAGGCCAACTTGGGGGGGGGAGGGCTCCCCATCGATCTATAACGAACCCATCATCCCTGGTTTTAGAAAGCTGGCCAGGCAGGCTATCTCGAGAGGCTAGATTATCTGCGGTCGAAGGTCGTTGTTCATCTCGTTGTGCACCTTCCGTTACCTAAGTATCGGAATCAACTAAGGCTGAGGGTCTCTGGTCATCTAGCCGGGAATCTCCATACGGACCCTTCCCTACCTGAGTGTCGGGCTGCTTCCTCAAGGACTGTACATCAAATCGCAACACCTTAATTTCCTGTTCGAGACACCTAATTTTAACTTCCATATCCCTTTTGATTCCTCTTTCTCATCCTCTGAAGTTACCTCTCTCTCCGACGAACTGAGCAACCAGGAAAACACCATTACCGATGGAGCAATCCACTTTTTTGTGCGACATATTCCTACAAGAAGTAAACCTAAGGGGGAATAAGAACAGAGATAGGAATAATCCGTTATACACGGGTGAGGTGCCATGAGAATGACCCATTAATTGACGCAGTGAAAACTAAATTGATTAATGACTATTCCTGAAGAATTTAGAGAGTGGAATAGGCTATTAACACAGCCAAAGAAACTGGAGGCTTCCTTGGATTATCAAGAGGAATGACCGAAAATGTATATATGTTTCACGCTGGAATGACGAGTAAACAGGAAAAAGATTGTAAAACTGTATAAAATTTAAATGAGAGCAAATTTAATTGAATCAAATATGGAACGAGGTAAAAGAAAAATAAGAGTAAAAAAGAGATACACTTAACTTTGCATATAAACTTAGCTGCGTTCAGCACTGTATGCCAATGTAACCATCCATTTTAAAACACAGCTATGATCGTCGCTGACGATTTAACTAACTCTGTATGACAATCTGACTAACCACATTCAAACACTAATTAACCACTTTAAAAACACTTGGCGAGTCATTAGAAGCAAATATTTAAAAATAAATATGTATATATATATATATATATATATATATATATATATATATATATATATATATATAAACCAAACTAAGTAGATAAAATTGTATCCGCGTAAGTCACTATTCGAAATGTAAAAGAGGGTAGGAGCGTAATAAATGCTGAATATATTTAGGAGCGGAAAGCGACGGGTAAACACGTCTGTTCGCAACAAAGTCTACGTTGTAGTTCCCTGACTAATGTTGGCCAAATAAATCTTTTTGGACCTTGGTAGTCTAGTATCTATGTAGTTTATATTGAACTCTGGAGTAATATTCAAGTTTATCCCCCCTCTGATTCAGATAAGTGTTCATTAACAGAATATTATTCATATAACCAATCTGTATCATATCTATTATAGCAATGCACACATTATGCATAATATCACCTTGCAAAATTACATCCCCATAAATGAAGCTTGTCTATACAATATTGTCGTAGAATGACCCTGACATATACGTCACTTCTAGCCAATAGGCGTGGTCGCTCAAAGTAAACGCGTGACCTAGATTCTACTTTGGTCACGAGAGAGATGGGGGATAAAAATCAGGAGGGAAGGGGGACGAGTGCGAAGGATTTTAAATTTATATTAACTAATGATGGGTCCTGCTATTAGGCATATGAAAAAGTAGGTACAAAAATAAACTTTAATATATACACAGTCCTTCACAATAAATAGATTAAATGAAATAATGGCAATAGATACTCTATGTATCCAAGGACCGAACGTATCAACGCTACTCAGAGCGGGCTCTACGGAAGGGATGGAGTGAGAGGAGATACGAGCCTCTGTACAAACACAGAATAGCCACAGATGATTCGTTTCAGCTTGTTTTGGGTTTGAGGCTTTAAGAGATGAAACGGGGGATCGGATGCTTATTCAAATGGCTTTAACTACGGGGAGTTTAACCTCTAGTAGTAACACTAACTGGCAGGAGTAGTCATGCCAAACGAAATGTACCGAAATCAAGGATGGGCCAATTGACCGTGGCTCAGATCCTTTGGTATAATTCTAGCCTTCCGCTTATCAAGAAAAATGGAGCGCGATCGAGAATGACGTGCTTCGTTGTATTAGGCAGGCCAATACTATCGATGCCCTATTAACATCAACAATATATAGAGAACAGCCAGATTCATTACTCCCTCCGCCAAAAGGGGGGGGGGCAAATCTCTCCACGAACCAACACGGCGCTTGAGTGATGGGAGACATTCCCGGGCAGGTTTCTTGATAAGACCATGGGAGACGACAGAAGTGCGCGTTTGAGATTCCAATCCCTCAATTATCGCGGAAAGCAGTTTGATGTTCTGACTGTTCTGATGGTCCTCGCTCACGTGGAATGACATCGAACTTGGCCTCGTGGTTTCGACGGGGTGCAAGGAGCCTCTATTCTTTACAAATATGATAAACATGACCTGCCAATATTTATTTAAGTCCTAGAAGGTTATCCGAAATGTTTTATTAATTACTGGTCCATAGAAATGTTTGCTAAGTTTCGCAGATTCTAACGTAAATATATTAATATTTCTATGTGTTGTTTTTTGAAAGAACACACACAAGAAAACATAATATTATCAAATGTTATGTAGAGCATTGTTTTGAATATTGTGAGGGAACCCCACGTGGAATCTCTTGAGAAGAACGGGGAACTTCCATGCGCTGCAGAAGGACCAATTAGGCCTAAATTGGTAAGCCTACCCCCCCCCCCTCCCTTTCACAAGCGGTAGCCTCGAACCGTGTCCACCACGATTCACTTTTACACGGGCAGAATAGCCTCTGCAAGAAGATTCGAGGCCATTCGAGAGTAGAGCTGTTTCCTGCTTACCGCCCTCCCCCTCCCTAACCGCGGGGAGAGCCTCGGACATAAATAGCGCTCGACTCCCATGAAGAGACACAAAGTTGAAAAGTCTCGCCCGGATCCCAGAAGATTCCGCATAGTTCCAAGTCAGGTGCTAACAACAAAGCAAAGTGACAGCTGAACTATTTTGTGTGTTTGGAATTAGCCCCAGCCACTGAGGTAATTCCACTTAACGATCGCCACCGAGTGATTTTCCGGACTTCTCTCATCAACTCCTGTCGAAGCCCTCCTTCGTTCACCCCTTATTTCGGGTGGCCGAAATACTCTTCCCTGGACCAGAAGTTACCCCCCCCCCCTTGTTTCTGGAGAACCGTCATCACTTCAAGTTCTCGCTCAGAAGTTCCGAGCGGCCTCATCTCACGTGCAGAAGACATCCGTAAGCCAACCCCTCTCCCCCCTTCAGTAACTCAATTGAGTTAATTCCCCCCCCCCTTCCCCCTTTTAATAGTCTCTTCCTGTAATACCTTAAGTTCTAACTTCATAGTCTGATTTATAACTACAATCCCCCCCTTCGTTTACTGATGTGATTTTGTCCGTTAATTCTCTGAGGTAATTTTACCCATCAATTCTCTCATTATTTTTATGTAAATAAAATTATATTTTTGTACATGCCTCTTTAAATAACCTTGAGCTTTGCCATTGCCCATTTGTACCTGACCTCGTTGCACTCTCATCCCGCATTTCAGCCCGTCTAAACTAGCTGTGTTCCGTCCCTTCGTCGGCTCACCTGTAAGTTATCGGTCCCTTCCCCATAGATAAAATATGGTATTGATGTAATATAATGCCATACCACGACAAATATATTAACACGTAATTTTCCTAACCGCGCTTTTTCATGTACGGTGAAAATGAGAGGAAGGGCTGTTAAATAAAGTAGAAAAGGGAATCAACAGAAAATAAAGAAAACAAGGTCTGCTGACCAAAAAGTCGCGTGGTCTCACTTATACTGATTGTGACCTTACGATCTTGAAAACTTTCAATAATTACCCGACTAACCTTCGGAGGACCTTGGCAATTCTACATTCAAAAGATAATGTAAAACAACATAAAGGTTTCGAATTTTGTTTAGAATTACCCGCAAGGTTATGATGCTATTGCCAAAACAAAATAATTCCCAGGCTAACCTTGGGAGGACCTTTTCAACTACATCATTTGAAAGAGAATGATGTAAAACAACAAAGGGGTTCAAAATTCGGTTAGAATAAGCCGAATAAGTATGTTATTACCAAAACAAAATACTTCCTTGAATCACCTTGCGAGGACTTTGTCAATTATATCTTTTGAAATAGAATGTAAAACAACATAAGGGTTTCAAATTTCGTCAGAATTGGTCGAATAGTT
The DNA here is from genome assembly GCA_963969495.1 of Ceratothoa steindachneri. Lineage (NCBI taxonomy): Eukaryota > Metazoa > Arthropoda > Malacostraca > Isopoda > Cymothoidae > Ceratothoa > Ceratothoa steindachneri. Next base: position 36,228,730 of record OZ018325.1, read on the forward strand.
ACAATGTTATTGCAAAAACAAAAAAAGAAAAACGGACACCGACCGACCGACCGACATACATAGTAAAATGTAAAGTCGTCCGCGACTAGACCTGCACGCGAATAAAACTAGGTGACGACATCTGTCATTTTAAATTTCACTAACCAAATATTCTGGTGTGACATGGCGTTGAAAGATTCTTGGAAATTTATTCAATGAACACAATAGAGAAAGTAGGAATTTAAATATAATAGGCGGCATAAGTCGTTTCTGTCGTCCATGTTAGATAGGCCTGAGAAAAAAATAAGCAGTACTTAGCAGCCTGCTGGTTTAGTTATTACTGTTTTTCGCTAGCAGCAGTTGTTGATTGTACTCTTGAGGTCCCTAAATGGGAGCCTTCCTTTGGGTACCTGAGTAATGCCTCTTTATTTATGTTTTTCTTTTTGTGTTGTTGTTTGGGTCTAAAGTTAAAATATTGATGAGTATGTGTCTAATTTGGGTGAAAAGTTATACCACTAGGGACCGCCTCTTCCTCTGAAGAACATCACATATCGCGGATTCTCATTGCATGTTTTATAAGATCATTGACAAGACAACTTCAAATGTTGAGAGGTGAAGTTTCGTATCACTTTGACTCATTGCTTCACACGTTCAGTGAGAAGCAAAATGTCAGAGTGATTTCATGTGAGATGCAATATGTTGAATTGTTTGTTTAGATTCAAAATAACCACTCTTATGCTAGATTACATGTTACAGGTTTTTATGTGACAATGATGCAAAATAGAGGAAATATGTAAAAATTATAACAAGTGATGAGCAATATGTTCGATGTTGTTTCGAGAAACAATCAGTAAAGTCACCCGAAGTTTCTTAGTTTTTATCAAATACATCTTTACTCATATCAGTTATTAAGTATCCAGTATACTTATATTGTCCGTTTCATATCGACACCTAGAAAAAAATCATGATATCTTTGAAAAATTTGTGACCATAATTAATGTATAGAATAACCAAGCAATGGCTTCGCCACTTCCCCCCTATGGGGGAACTTAACTTGGGCTTCGCTACTAAGATTAAAATTTAAAATAAGAAAAAAGCAGCCATGGTTAAATTTTTATAAATTTCCTGAACTTCGCCAATTAGAATAACTTTAAAAAGGAACTCTAAACTAAATTTCCTCCTTTCAAAATATCACGTTGCTCAAATATAGTTATAGAATAAGATTATATAAAAATAAATTTTCTGAACTTCACCATTTTGTTTTTTGATATTATAAAAGAATTATTAGAAATAACTTTGATAAAAAACATACGTCATAACTAAACTAAGATGAAATTATTATTCAAATACTTAAAAAAATCCCCTTCTTTGATGATGATGATTATATTAAAGTGCAAAATAGAGTCGTTTTTAGGAATCTGTTTGGTTGATTAATGCTCCCTCGACCATCATAAATCGACCAATGACGCTTTAGTATCAGATGGGTCTGAATCACTATATTTCGACTCATTTCTGAAAAGTCCCTCAAGCAAGGGTGGCCTCAGTAGAAAAATAATGTTCATATCTGAACCAAAGAGAAAAAACGAAACAACAAAGCCCTCATAAATCCATGTTGATTTCTTCCGCTTTCGCTCTTATAAATGTGAGCCAGAGTATGTTTTGTGGAATTTGCTCTCAAAAGGAAGCGTAACCAAACCACAAAGGATAGTAAATGTTGCGCGAAAGGAAAAACAATACAATAAATAGGAAACAGTAAAAGACAAGGGCCTTTACAAACGTCAAGTTTAGACCTTTGAGATTGACAATAAGTGGCAATATTTTTGCTCCTTTTTTATTGTCGCGTCTTGATATTACGGGGTATAAAATTATATATATTCTCTCTCTCTCTCTCTCTCTCTCTCTCTCTCTCTCTCTCTCTCTCTCTCTCTATATATATATATATATATATATATATATATATATATATATATATATATATATATATATATATATATGCAAAAAAGCCTAGAGGGAAAAATAATACGAGGATTCCAGGTACTTTCGAACTTTATTTCGAGTTCTTTATCAGGGAATAACAGAAGTATTGAAAATTGTAATATTTATAAGGATGATACAGAGGAGAGGGAACGCCCACAAAAAAGCAAAAAACCAATCTACAAAATGAAATAATTGCTCATTTGTCGGTGTTTCCTCTCCTCTGTATTATCCTTATAAATATTAAAATTTTCAATACTTATGCTATTCCTTGATAAAGAACTCGAAATAAAGTTCGAATGTACTTGGAATCTTCGTATAAATTTTCCCTGTGGGCTTTGTTGCATTTATTGCTTACTCAAGCGGTACTTTGTGAGTTTTCCATATATATATATATATATATATATATATATATATGGAAAATATCACGAAAGTTAGCGCGTGATAACTATAAATATGAATATGTACCACGGAAGGAAACTGAATAAAAGGCGGATGAAGTTAGTACTTTCGTCTAGTCGACATTTTCAAACATTGTGAGTTTGAAAATGTCGAATAGACGAAAATACTAACTCCATCCGCCTTTTATTCAGTTTCCTTCCGTGGAACATATATATATATATATATATATATATATATATATATATATATATATATATATATATATATATATATATATATATATATATACAGGGTGTCCACAAAGTCTGGGTACATAGGGGATAAATACATACCTTTAGAACAAAAGAATTTTATTTAATTATAATGTTAAGAAATTATATTTTCAATATGATTTCCATTAATTGCAATGCCTAAGTCGATGCGCCTTGCTAAATTGTGGTGAACTCGATGGAATAGGTGTACATCGCCGTCGATTTCAGCACGCTGACTGATAATGCGTTTTCTCAAGTGGTTTAGATTTGCCATCTTCATTGAGTAAACTTTCTCTTTTAACATACCCCAGAAAAAGAAATCAAGGGGAGAAAGGTCTGGTGAACGAGGGGACCACTCCACATGACCTCTTCTTCCAATCCAATGAGGAAAAATGCCATTCAGCCAATCTTTAACATTTGTAGCAAAATGGGCGCAGGGGCTCCATCCTGCTGAAACCAGTCCGGAAGTCCCTCGCCTAGGCGCTCAATTTGAGGCATTAATTTATTTCTCAACATGTTCAAATAAGTCTCACCGGTTACATGTTCATCAAAGAAGAAAGGTCCTAGCGCATGAGCTTTCCACAGACCACACCACACCATCACCTTTTGGCAGCCTTGCTGTTTGGATGGATCCGTCCAATGTGGATTGTCTTGAGACCAGTATCGAAAATTCTGTCTGTTGACTTCACCATTAACATAAAACAAAGCTTCATCACTGAACAACAAAAGGTCTTTAGGTAAATTGATATTTTCATATAATTTATCTGAAAATCATTCGCACATCTGCATTCGTCTATGCAATATCTTTAAATTGTACAGATGGAACTTCTGCTCTACCAGGATTTTGTGGATAGTTGACCTTGGAACACCCAACTCCATGGATGTCCGACGAAGTGATTTCTTTGGGCTAGCAGCAATTTTGGCCATGACAACCTCTTTCGTTTCGTCTGAAGTCTTTGGTCGCCCGGAACGGGGTTTGTCCAAGACACTGCCTGTTTCTTTAAACTTCGTGACCAATTTCCCGACGGCAGTAAAATAAATAGGTTGCGGATCCGGGTGTCGAGGGTTAAATTCATCGGCGATTTTGCAATAAGACTATCCTTCTCGTCCACTTAAGAGTACCAACTCGATTTTTTCTTCTTTAGACAGAGCCATCATTCGATCTGGGGAGGAAAAATAACATAAATAAATAAAATATTAAAATTCCATTCCTATGTACCCAGACTTTGCGGACACCCCGTATATATATATATATATATATATATATATATATATATATATATATATATATATATATATATATATATATATATATATATATATATATATATATATATATATATATTATTGAAGGCAACTGCGAAATTTAGCGATAATTATTTTATTTTCGATTTGTCTTATATTCCGGTTTTGGTTGTGAGTTAACCCATGGATAAATTCGCCAAAATTCATTAGAAAAGTGTTAGCGAACGAGAGCAGGAAACGAGTTCACTGAGCAAAACAAAAATATATATTGGCCTGAGGCGTTTCGATACACACCTATATCCTTATCGAAGGTTGATATTTGTAACTTAATAATTGAAGACACTTCTTTATATACATCATTATTTACATGTTAACAAATATATGAACATATCTCCTTATAGGGAATGTAAGTTCTTAAATCCATAAGGTACATCGAAATGAGGGTAAAACTGCTTAAAATGGTTAATCTATAATGAACCACAGGATTAAGATAGGCAGGGATTATTATTTGGGTGCAGGGACATGAGGAAAGCAGAGTGAATTGTATGTTGGTTTGTTTATTCAATTTGGGCTGTTTTGCTTTTATATATAAGGCTTCTAATATAAGTAGCTGTCGGCGTTTTGGAACATGTGCAAGGATTTCGGTATTATTTTCGAGTGACTTCTGGTCATTCGAAGGATAACTGGACGGCTGCAGCACTTTGTCGAGAGATTCGGAAATTTATACCATCACTTTTCACAGGCAGACTCTACCACGTTGGCTGGAGAAAGACAATCTTCACGTTCGCACATCCGAGGTGGGAAGAACAAGAAGGAATCTGTTGCATTCGTCACCGAACAAATTACATAAAACGATGACTAATCGTGCCAAATCTAATTCAGTGACAGTAATGATTCTTAGTTCAATTTGTTCTTTAAGGGTAGCAGGAGGTTGGTTCTCTGCAGAACATTTAAAAAATGGTCTGCCAATAGCAGCAAAAGCAGTTTGAAGGTGTAAGTGTCATGGTCTATGGCTTGATTTAGGTAGAAGGTGCTGGGTCACTTGTGCGATTACAGTGCACAGTGAATGCGCAGGTGTACAAAAACTTTTGCGACATCATGCTTTGCCACATTTGTGAGCCTCCCAAACCTACCCTGAACTTTTCATGCAGGATAACAGCCTAACCAGAATGCTATTGAAAATGTTTGGAAAACACTTGAAGAGTGGTCTAAAGGGAGCAATCCGTTCAAGAGCCCAAGAAAAGTGTTCAAGAAGAATGGAGCAAGATTACTGCGCAAAAGTCTCAATAGTTGGTTCGTTCCTGCAGCAGAATATGTTAAGGAATCATCCAAAATATATGCTTCAACACTAAATACTAATTACTTATGGCTTGTACAAATATTTGCACTGATAATTTAATCATTATATTCCAATAAAAATTTGTTTCCATTTTGTTCGGATCATTTGCGCACCAATTTTCTAGATTATTTCTGGCAAAAGTTATAAAAGATAAAATAGAAATAGAGGCGTTCACATTTTTGTTGATCGTACTGTACTTTTCTCTATGTTTTTATCAAGAGTTGCACCGTGTTGCTTGAGGATCTCTGCTCTAGGCGAGGCGTAGATGTAAGGGCTGTTTGGTAGCACACGACCCAGCGATTTTAGCGTTTTGTGATCAATCGTTGCAATACCATCGGAAGGTAATTCAATTTGAGTAAAAGAAGATGTTGGTTCGTGCGTTTGGATCTATAGGGGTAAAATGATCTCAGCGGGTTGACTGTCCAGGGTATTCTGGTTGTGTGTCTGTTCGGTCGACATAATTTATTTACCGCTTGTGCTAGGCTGGACTTCAGTCCCTTTCGTTGATTTCTAGTGCTTGAAATTGCAAGATTGTGTCCACCATCCGGGGTGGGGATATCAAATTTATGGGGTCACTCCAGGGAAGTAACTAGATTCGAGAATTGGATGCGCGTTCCTGCTCAACTTCGGCGACCAATTTCATTCTAAGAAAAAGAAACACCTCCTGGGTTTCAAAGGAGATTTTATAGGGAAAATATCTTATACATCTTAAATAATTAATCACAGTTGTGAGCATAGATCAATCTTACTGCTAAGTTGAACAAGACCGAGGAGGGATTGAGGTCAAAGATAATCTAACAGAAGAGGATGGAAGCGGGAATAATAAATACACAGCAATGAATTGGTATCGGACAGTAATGGCAAGAGTAAAATTAAGAGTAATGATAAATAATAATGATAGTAATCATAATGAATACAAGATCGGCTGACTTTGTTTTATATAGTCGGTACAATCATAATATCTTGAAACTGGGCAGTTTATATTCCACCACTTGAAAGAATGCATGTCCCTAACTCACAAGCGTGGATTAACGGCCAACTTATGAGAGCGTGCTGGTTATTTTCCCGGACATCCCAATTGCGTGTAAGGTAACGTCTCCGGGTTTTCTTGAAATCAATTTCACAACAAAGATTTGATTTCCTCAGTAAACAAGAAGTCATCGAATCCCTGCCATTTTGGTTCCTAGGCCATTTCTTCGAGCAGGAGTAAATTGATTAATAGACATTCCATCCTGAATTACTCGTATATAAAGGAATTCCTACTACTGCGAAGAAGTTTACAAAAAATACGACGTTCGCGGCCGAGTTGTAAGGCATGTTTATGGTTATGGAAATTTCTCTTTTCCTTTAAGAAAGAACATACATATATACGAGTATATATATATATATATATATATATATATATATATATATATATATATAGAGAGAGAGAGAGAGAGAGAGAGAGAGAGAGAGAGAAGGGGTAAAAGAAAGAAAGAGAACAAGAAGGTAGACATGTTGAGCATTAATTTCAATAAAGGTATAATGGTTTTGATTTTTTTAGACATTATCCTTTGTCGGGATATCTCAGGAAAAATGAAAGATGAATCATTTATCTATAAATAATTATGTGCCCGGAAACTATCGGGCTGTGTGGTTGGCATGTAAACTAATATGTGTCCACCCCAAACTAAACCGGTTTAGCGGTTTAGCTTTAGGGTGGTTGCGTTCTATGTAGTTTGCACGCCAATCACACAGGCCGATAGTTTTCGGTTTCATAAAGAAGGGATACGTGCATTTCTGTTTTCATCCTCTCCATCCAACAGGTAGAGTATCAATTGGGCGATGGTCTTTGGAGGTGAGAATGAAGAAGTTAAATTGCTAAAATGTGTTGCCTTGCTCATTGGTCCTGTTACCTCAGTCGATAGAGTACTGGTCTAGACAACCAGAGGTCTGAGGTTCGACTCCTTGCCGGGGTGACGTGTTTTGTTTCTCTTGGCATATATCAGGGTCATCTGCAGTAAGATATCTGCTATCTTGTTTCAGTGTATCACTTCGCATATATATATATATATATATATATATATATATATATATATATATATATATATATATATATAGTCCTGAATATATGGATTCTGAATTCTCCAATATCTTTGCTACCCTTCCATGTTTGGTTTGTTTCATTGAGCTTCCCCGTCTTTTAAAAATATTTAACATTTCAGTTGCTTTTAAATTCGAGTCAACTATAAAAAACATTCTAGTTCACAATAATTGTAATAATATTGGAGGAGTCTATTCGGCCGAATGTTCTGTTTGTCCAAGTAAATATTTTAAACAGACAGGAAATAAATTATCTGTTCGTAATAATCAGCATAAATACAATATTAGGAGAGCTGTAAATAATAGTGGGTTTTTTGTGCCTATGTCCGAAAATAAACACTTAATTAATTGGAATTCAGCAAATTTATTTTTCGCTCAAATGACTCAATTGAAAGAAACCTTGTTGAATGTTCATGCATAAGCCAATTTAATAACTTTAACATTTCCCCTGGCCTTTTTAAAATTGATGTCATTATGAAAAAACTCATTCTTAAAGAAATTAGCTTTGACTTATGTTCCTAATTTTTTTTGCAATTTTCAAATTTATGGGAACCCGATTTGTTAATTTAATTATTGCATTGATTTTGTATTAACATTATTTTATTTCTCTTCCGTTAATCGCTTTATCTGTTAATCTTTTTAACCCTTTTGGCTCTGTTCTTGACTCTTTCTTGCCTCTCGGTTTGACCTTGCTACCTGTTATATCTAAATCTTAATATGAATTCACCCATCCCTCTCCTACTTCCTCATTGGTGATTTCTTGTCTTATACACGGTCTTTTATCTTTTACTAGCTTATATATATACCCTTTTATTATATTATTTTCTCTTGTAGTTATCCTTGAGAAAGAACTGAATGAAGTTCGAAAGTAGTTGGAAGCACCTTTTCATTTTTCCTGCGGGAGATTGCATTCATATATATATATATATATATATATATATATGGTGGCCGCCCCCCAAAATGAACAGTTTTTAAGAAGCAATACCTCATTAACCATTGCAGCTAGGGATATAAAATAAAAAAAATGAAAGATGAATCATTTTTTCTATAAATTATTATTCCTTGTAAAAATCGTCTTAAAGTCATGAGTCAGTTAGCTTTCAAAAAAATAATAAGTTGTCTCGTTTCTTTTCCCTCAAAGTCCTTTCCTCTACATTATTGAATCCATTCCCGAAAGACGATTCTTGATAGACACTGAATCCGTCATTTGGATCATCCCTGCAACAGGAGGCGTTAAGGACATGATACAAACTCTATTAAGGGAGAATATGATAGATCCAAGTAAATCTCCCTTAACTTTGTCCTAAAAACGGAAAATAGCTACCACGTTAACTGTGACTATATTCATTTAAACTTATTTACAATAAAAGACAAGCATCCGTTTCCATATTTCACCGAACTTTATGAAAACCTGCATGGTAAGAAAGTATTTTCCAAAGTAGACTTTCAATATGTTTTCTTTCAAATCTCCATTGAGCTCCTCATCAGAGAAAAAACTTATATGCTCTCAAGGCTGGTCTTATTCGTGTGGAACGTCCTTACTCAAGGTTTGCGCAAATCATCGTAAACATTTTAGTCGTATATTAATCATGTATTGGGTGATATAGATTTCCCCTTTGCTTATAGAGATTACTTTCTTAGTGCAACGAAGATGAATCTCAACATTTGCAACATACGGAGCAACTATTTGTTAAGTTAGCAAATCAACAAGGAAAGTGTGTTTTCACAGTACTGTAGAATCGATCAATTTCTTAAGATACTCGTAAATGTAAAGTCGCTTCCTATATTTCCCAGAAGAAAAGTTAGCTGTTATTATTGATTATCCAAGACCAAACAAAATAAGCAGAGATTCTATGGGTTACTCAACTTCTTTAAAAGATTGATGGAAAATTCTGCCACAACTATCATTTGTCTTAGGAAATTATCGTTTTCAACTCAATTAAAGCTAAGATAGTAAAAGCTACCCGAAGCAAAATTGCTCACTTCGTCTAATCCCTTTTGCATCAGAGATGGCTTCCAGCGCTGTCTTATAACGATTTTCTGAGGGAGATGGAAAAAGTTGTTGTTTTTTTACTAAGGCCTTTAAAGTCCAGAATAAAAATATTTCTCATTTAACAAGGAGATAACCCTATACCGTTTCAATAAAAAAAATTAAGATACATGCTCTAGGGAAAGATTTTCATGTCTTGACCAATTGCAAAGCAATAATTGGAGCTGCTACAGTATGTCTCTTACAAACAGGCCCTCGCCAAGGGAACCTCGTTGATGCGTGCCAATGAGCCAATACACTGATGACTTGCAGACAACATCAAGGAAAGTTATTCCTAGTGATGATCTCTCTCGGGCAAGTTGTATACGCCCTTATCTCACCACTAATTTTCACAAGCGGATCTTCGACTATTACAAAAAAAGACCATACGGAGTCTCACTGGACTAACAAATCTATTTGGGAAAACTTCGTATGGAAACATATGAAAAGAAATCTCCCTAAATGAATTAAAAATTAGATAAACTGCCACTGCCCTCAAGTCAAACGATAGACAAAGACACTACTCACACCTTTCACTGCTCCAGGGAGGAGATTTCATAGTGGGCACTATAAGTACATAGCTTCCTAACGACAAATTGTTATACAGTATCTTCTGACTGTCATGTCACTCTTCAAAATCGATAGAAATATACCACTTAAGGATATCAAACCTGAACCTGTAGTTGAAACATTCTTCGACAACTACGCCTCACGTTTTACTCCACCATTCCATATAATCTCACACAAATGATTACACTTACTTTAGGATTATTTAGGAAAACTAAAACACCAGCATTGAATATATTTCGCTACTCCCAGTAATCAAACCGCGAATGCTGCTTTGAAAAGATTCCATAGGATCACAAAAACATATCTACTGGCCAAAAGACTCCATGGGGAATGGTTACGAACCTAGCAGCAATATTTCTTGCAATACAAAATACATTAAATCAGGTAACCGTTTATTCACCAGCGCATGTTTTTGACAACCCTTGCCCATAGAACACCATTAAGAAGCAATGAATTTCATTTTAACCCTTCATTTCCAGAGCTTTCAATCAACAGAAATCCTTCATTCTTAAGGATTTAGAGAATTACATTGCCTGTCTTCTCAAAATTCACCCAAGTGCGTCCTACATTATCAGTCCCTTACAAAGGTGCTTAGTTTTACAAAACCAAAACATGCTTACGCTCTCTTCAGATTCGAAAAGAGAAATTCGTGCATAGCTTCGAAATTGGCAATGGTTATACATGGAACTACAAACAAATTCTCACTGAGCCAACAGTCACATTGAATCCAACGCACAAACTCATCAAACACAACTAAAAAATGTACTCTAATGAAATTTGAGAGGAAGGATGACGAAATACATTCCAGCAATAACTCATTGAAACCACAAAAAAATTGTCTGCCAATCATTGCTCGAAAGCTTCAATTAATCCAACATTTTTCATTGCTCAGTTCACTAATTAGATACGCTGAGGTGTTAGAATTATTTGCATACAATTTGAGAGGTAATTTTATCGCGTATTTCACAATTAATCTATTGTGTTCCAATACTCTCGTTGGGTATTTTGTTTCAAAACCTCGTTTAATTTTATCATGTATATTTAATTTGTTCCAAGTACTTATTGGTTATTTCATATATTCTCTGCACTTAATGATAATTCACTTTGGGTCTTATCCAGGTTAGTTATTTTATATATTTTATGCACTGTGTTGTATTTTCCTTCTTTTCACCACTATTTCGACAATTTTATCATATAATGTATGTTTAATTCATTAGGTATTAATCAATTTATATATAATAAGGTATAATATCTGTGAGATTTCTACAGAGCTTAATTATTTAATGTTTCAATTGTTAATGAGATTTCAATAGGTCTTGTGTATTACACAAATAAATCACACTTTTCGCATGACTTAGGAACATACACACTCACTCATATTTCAAGTACACGCTCATAAAGCTGATTACTTAAGCTCCGCCCACAAAAGATTACAGACCCACCCCCCCAAATTAATTGCAATAAAAATATATCACTTCTCTCCTCAAATCGATCATTCTCTAACTTGTATTCGCCATCGCAATCAGTTTACTACGCTTCATCTACCGAGGTTAGCATTTAAATAAACCCGAGTCATAAATTGTTAACTTATGTATCATTCGTTAGACTGATCAGTTCATTGTTAACTCTTATTTTCATATTAAATAGTTCTGCAAGGTAAGATGCTTCTATTTGACCTGTGTTTCAAGGGGAAGAATTCTAGTCTGATGAATGAATTGTCAAGCACAACATAAAAATACAGCCTAACACAGTATACGAGTTGGAAAAGCATCGTTATGTGCTAGAACGTTGCACTTCTATTTCTGCCTCTCTGTCTGTCTGTCTGTCTGTCTGTCTGTCTGTCTGTCTCTCTCTCTCTCTCTCTCTCTCTCTTTCTCTCTCTCTCTCTCTCTCCCTCTCTCTCTCTCTCTCTCTCTCTCTCTCTCTCTCTCTATATATATATATATATATATATATATATATATATATATATATATATATATATATATATATATATATATATATATAAATATATATATATATATGTATATATATATATATATATATATATATATATATATATATATATATATATATATAGTCGAAAGTATAACGAAAGCCAATTTAGATGTAAAGGGATGCCGTCGAAGGACCACCCTGATAGGAAACCCCTCGGAAATACCCGTCTCTTCTTTCAAGAGCATGTGCGCCTAGAGTGAGAATTTTAGAAAGTTCGAGAAAGAATCCGTCCCTCGTTGGATCACCTGTCACAGCTGTGTTTGCTTTCGGAGGTTACTCGTCCCCCACCCCCTTCCCTGTGATAACACCTTGCGCAGCCACATTAACGCTACCCCCATATCACAAGGCAAGCTTCACCGTCTGAATAGACTAGCTATCATGAAATGGGTTTGCATAGATTGGCGCCAAGAATCTTCTAGGGACTGCTAAATCCTGAGGCGTCTGTCGGACCCGCCAGCCGGCTATATAACCCAAAGCTCACCATTTTTAGAGGAGATTAAAAGCCCGCCATAGACTAAGTTCAGACTGCCGTCTGTTTTCCGTGAATCTCAGTAACCCGTCGTCGAGTCGTCATAGTTCGTCGAAGATCTCGCCAGTAGATGAACATTCGTTAAGCTTTGGTTCCTATTCAGAAGAAAATATAGAGCCCCCTTCTTCCCGGAGAGTTATGCCGCCCTCTCATCTTCAACACCCCTTCAAGATTCCAGTTTTTTCGAGACTGAGACTCTCTGTCGATCTACAGAATCGTCTCGAGTTGAGATTATGGCTCTCTTAAGCAGAGAAAATCTCATTCTTCATCACGAAAAATCAAACCCCATCTTTGAGTCATCCTCCTCAGGATTCGCCGAAGTATTTTCCTGCAAACCTGCGCCGTTTCCCCCCCCCCCCCTCCAATTCACTGGCGTTTGAAGGTAAAGCGATCTGGAATGCCCATCCCCAGATTACCTCGTTAATATTCACATAATTCATTTAACTACCTTTATTAAGTAATTAGTTCACCCCTTTTGTATATATATATATATATATATATATATATATATATATATATATATAAATATATATATAATTGGTTATTGTCTTTATATATCCTTTGAACTGCAACTTGGCAAGCCATTAGTCAATCCCGGTCAACCGTAAATCTCACTCTTTATTAATCGCCCCAGAACATATCTCAAGCGGCCTTTGGTTAGCTGTTTACCCGTGCTTGTGTGCGACTCTGTTCACCGAGCTAGTCTATAGAGGCATACCTCGACATATATATATATATATATATATATATATATATATATATATATATATATATATATATATATATATATATATATATATATATATCATTATCTTCATTTGGTGTCAGGTATATTTGCGTACTCTCTATACTAAAAAAATACAAATTTTTAATCATTATCCTTATCTTTATCTGATGGCAGGTAAAGTTGGGTTATTTTTGTTTGAAAGAACCCTTTTTCTTTTCAAGTTATCGCCCCCCCCCCACTTATGTTGTTCAGTAATCAGTTTGCCAAGTTAGTTCAAAGATATCCAAAGAAAGTGCAACAAATTCTTTTTTTTATTGATAATTTTAGGGGTGGTGACCGTTTTTTCCCAATTTTATTTTCGTTGTGTGTCTGTTTTGGGGGGGAGAGGGGGTGATTTTCCATAAACCCTTTACTAATCCCCATGCAGGATTAAAGTCCTATAATCATTGGTCACATAGAGATAAAGTTTTTGAATTATTTATTATTTTCTTTTCTTTATTGCGTACAATCTTTGTGTAACAAAATCTCTGCTAAACTTTTGATACGATCGTCAGAGCTTCATAATCTTTTCCGTAAGATCTTTGGAGGCGCCGAGCGGCCAGACGCGCATTTACACCAGCAAGATATCGTCATTTGAGCGTTTCCGTCAACAAGGAGAGATCCTTGGGTTGTCAGACAAGAAAGAAATGGGAGGACAGTAAAACGAGAACCAAGAGAAGCAGAGGAGAGAAGAGAAAAATAACAAAGAGAAGCAGAAAAAGAACAATAGAAGCTGAAAAAGAACAAAGAGAAGATGAATAAAGAGAAAGAATTCGTCAACATGAGCGGGAGCTTAACAGGAATCATTTGGAAACCCTTTCTGTTAGCCCGGGAAAAGAATCCCCCCCTTCCAAATTCCATCGATAAAGTTGGCAGTGTTTAAGGACGGCGAGGATTTCAATCCCTACTTAACCCACATTTAGAAAATTTTGGAATTGTTGAGAGGGAACCACTGGGATATTGAAGCCGATAGAGTCGCTCGACTAATTCCTCTCCTCAATACTCACCTCCGAGAAATTTTCATTTCGCTCACGGCCAAGGCTACTCTTGACTACTCCTCCCTCAAGTCGGAATTATTATCGGCTGTTAATATGAATCCCGATTACTATAGGTCAAAGTTCCGCCAGGCGAGAATACTTCCCGACAATTTGGATTCACTTACCAGAGAACTTTCCAGTTCTGGTTGGACTCAGCCCAAGTCAACCACGACTGAGTGTACCTATTTGATTTTGTTTTACGGGATCAGTTGATGGCTGCACTACCCTCAGAAATCCGCGCATTCGTAAAGGACAAACGCGGGTCTTCTTTCAAGAAATGTTTAGAAGAAGCAGATAAGCACGCATCTATACTCGAAAGACCCCAAGAAGTCTCATACCCCCATCCCCCAAAAGTAAAAGTAACTTCTCCAAATTTCCACCGAAGAATCCGCCCATTTTTGTTAAGGTACTTGGTCCCTTTAAACCCAAGTACCATTCCCTGCTAGAATGAAGGGATATTAATCCCATCATAAATAATCCCCCAGCGTCAGATTACCCTCGAAGGCCCGTAATTTGTTTTTCCTGCGGTGTTTCCGGTCATTTAAAAACACACTGTCTCCAAAATTGCCAATTTCGTTCTGCTCCTAGTCATTAAATCGCCCTAAAACGCCAGAAACTTCCCCAACAAGCAATCTCCCGGGGCAGCAAGTTAATTTCCTTTTCAACAAAAGCTCCCCTAGTGGGCTTGAGTTTCAAAATGGAAGTGTTAATGGTTGAAAACTATAAATCCCCCTAAGAGACACCGGATGTACTTGCTTCGTCGTCTCTGAAAAGTTGCTCCAGTGGGCCCCGAACACGAAAAATTCGCAATAGTCCATGACTACTTGGGACGTGCAAATTGCTTGCCCGTGGTCCGCTGCTGTCTCGAATGCAGATACTTCACTGGTTGGGCCGAAGTGATAGCAGCCCCTATTAAGTTCTGTGACGTGTTGATCGGCCAGAGCCCCCAGCTCTCCCCTAACCCAGTTGCACAGCCCGTCATCACGAGGGCCCAATCACTAAAGGACACTGCCCCCACCCCCGTCTCATTAGAACCCTCTTATGCCCCAGAGTTTGCAGCCCTTAGAAACGGAAAAAAGCAAGAAGTTACGAACGTGGATCTGCCCGTGGTCAAAGGGAAGTCACCAACGTCATTAGTGACGGAGTTCTTTATCACTCCTGTTCGACTGAGGATAAATCCCCACTCACTCGTTGTGTATCCCCCGGTCCCATGTTACCCAAGTCTTCCAAATCGCCCACGATGGATTAATGGCTAGTCATTTTAGTCACAATAAAACAGCTCAGGGAATGCTCCTTTATTTCTTCTGGCCAGGTGCTACCAAAGAAATTGCCGAGTTTTGCCGTTGGTGTGACTTTTGTCAGAAAACTACAGCAAAAGGATTAATACCACCTGCTTCCTCCAGAAGATCCCAATTGTCTTGCAGCCTTTTTTTAGAGTGGCCATAGATCTAATTAGCCCAATTCACTCCCCGTCTAGCGAAGGACACTCCTACGTCCTTACTCTTGTTGACTTTGCAACGAGATTCCCCGACGCAGTCTCACTTAAAAAATAGATAGCGTGACTTGTGCGGAGGCCCTAATTTCTATCTTTTCCCGCGTCGGCATCCCGAAGCAGATCTTGACCAACAGAGGTAGACAGTTTACCTCTATGCTAATGGAACACGTCGGCAAGATCTGTATGATAAAGCCCTTGATCACCTCCCCTTTTTACCCCACTGCTAACAGTGTCTGTGAAAATTTGAATGGCACTCTTAAGACTATTCTGAAAAGGTTAGGCCATGCTCAGCCTCAAGAATGGCATCGGTACCTGCGTGTTTTCCCTGTTTGCCTGCAGAGAAATCCCCCACAGAACTTTGAGATTTGCCCCCTTCGAGCTCTTGTATGACCGAAATGTACGTGGACCAATGAGCATATTGAATGACATTTTTCCAATCCCCGCATGGATGAGGAGATCAAGTCTTCGTATTCTTATGTGATAGACCTTAGGGACCACTTGGAAGAATGCGCCGATATAGTGTACAAAAATTCGCACCTAAATTTAGAAAAAATATAGAACGTATTTTGACGTTAGGTCCAAAGAAAGGCAATTTAAGCGCGGGGAAGAGGTGCTTCTCCTCCTACCCACGGAGACAAGCAAGCTCTTGTCACAATGGAAAAGCCTTTCCCAATCTTAGAAGCCCGCAGTCCCGTAGATTACGTAATACAGACCATCTCAGGGAACAAATTGTTTCATGTAAATATGCTTAAGCGCTATCACCGCCGCGTCTGCATTAATAATATTAATGCCCTTGACGAATAGGCAGTAATAGAAGCCTCTTATCCATCTGAGCTTCTTAATTTAGTCCAAACCGTATGTATCGAAGCGGACGAAAACTAGCCCATCCCTTCGCTCACCGGTTTCCGTGTAAACTTAACCCCAGAACTCGATTTAAACACCCAGGTGGAACCCCCTGAGAAGACGCAATTGGCTCTTTTGTTAACTGAATTCCCCGATGTAATTTCAGAGAAGCCTGGTTGCATTATATAGCCCTAACCACACAGGAGCCTATTAGATTTAAGCCCTGACCCGTACCCGTTCACTTGCGCCCTACTATCAACGCCGAAGTGGAAATCTTGCTAAAATTAGGGATAATTGAACCTTCCATGTCGAATTATTGCTCTCCCATTGTTATGGTCAGGAAGCCGGATGTCTTTTTGCATATGCGTAGACTTTAGAAAGCTGACGGCCGTAACAGTTTTCGACACTGAGTATATCCCTTTGATAGAGCAGAGCCTACATCTATTTGTAGATGCTAAGTTTATTTCAGAAATAGACTTGTGTAAGGCCTACTATCAAATCCCCCTTAAGGATAGTGCCCGGAAATACACCACATTTCCCACATAAAAATGCCTTATGCAGTTTAAGCGCCTACCTTTTGGTTTAGTTACTGCCTGTAGTAACTATAATCGAATTATGAGCAGGATATTGGATGGGCTGAATAATATTTCCTTTTGCTTCGATAACGTTTACGTGGCCACCCGTACATGGGACCAGCATCTTATCTCCCTACACTCGCTCCTCAATAGGCTTCGTGATCATGGCCTCACTATAGGCCTTAGCAAGTGCCATTTCGCCTATAGCACTATTAAATACCTCGGTTTCCACATTGGTGAAAATCAAATGGCCGCTCAGAAAGAAAAAGCAAAGGCCATCGCCGACGTGCCCCTCCCGTGTATTAAAGGGCAATTACGCTCTTTTCTCTGATCAACATCCTTTTACCGACGTTTTGTCCCGAATTTCGCCGCCTTAGCGTCCCCTTTAGCTCCCTACTAAAGAAACGTTCCCCGGACCCCCTCGCATGGAACTCCAAATCAACCGCCCACTTCCATTAGCTGAAGGAAAAACTAACATCAGATCCTATACTGAGACTCCCGAACACGAACAAACCTTTTGGGATAAGAACAGATGCGTGTAATAAGGGCATCTGTTTCGTCTTGCTCAAGTATGAAGAAGACGGCAACAGTTATCCCAATTCGTACGCTAGCTGGAAGCTCTCGTCACGCGAAAGGTACTACACTGTCATATGGAGTGTACAGAAATTCAAAACATATTTGTTAGGTAAGGAGTTTGTGATCGAAACCGATCATTGCCCATTGGCATACTTAAAGAATTGTAAAGGCCAGAACGGAAGGCTTATGCGTTGGAGTTTATTTCTAATGGATTACCAGTTATGAATAATGAACATTAAAGGGACAGAAAACTGTGTTGCAGACCGTCTAAGTAGGAATCCGGTCGAGGACCCTCCCCCTGTGAAGTAAAGTGCGTTAAGCATTGTACTCCCGTGCACATACTTGACTTTGTATACTCGTTTTTTTTTTTTTTATAATTCTAGAACTCCGTCTTAACCGTGTATGTTTATGTTCCTTGGTTCTCATGTAAAATTTGGTTTTATTTTTGTACATATTTGTCCTTTGTGTGTTTGGTTTTTTGTTGTTTTTTGGGGGGGGTTTTTGTACTTTTCTTTATTTTTATTTATATATGGTTCCACTACCCTTTTATGAATGAATCCTATCAATTTTTTTTGTAACTCGCATTTATTTACATTGTGGTTTTATTTTGATGGTTATCGACGATACTCTTTTTAAATATACCCTGCGCCAGGGATTAAACGGAAGTGGTTCATTCATTTAGTGACCACTGTCTCGACCTAAAATTAAATATCTGCCCTCATTGTACACCTGTACACTAAGGTCAAAGTTTTCCCATACACGACTCCTCCCATGTTTGGAAATGTCCTTTTCCCTCCTCTTCGCACCAGGAAAACGTCATCTTCAGAAAGGTAGGCGTGTGAGGGGAGGGCCTAGAAGGAACACCGTGAGAGGAAGCCCCTCGAACTATCCGTCTCTTCTTTCAAGAACATGTGCGCCTAGCGTGACAATTTTAGAAAGTTCTAAAAAAATCAGTCCCTCGCTTGATCACCCGTTAGAGCTGTGTTTGCTTTCGGACGCTACTCGTCACTGCGATAACACTGTCGCAGCCATATTAACCCTAATACCATATGTCGATGTGAGTTTCACCGTCTGGACCGACTAGTTATCATGAAATGTGTTTGCATAGACTGGCGCCAGGAAGACCTCTAGGGACTGCCAGGCCCTGAGGGGTCTATCGGACCAGTCACCCAGCTATACATATAACTCGGAGCTCACCATTTCTCGAAGAGATTGAAACGCCGCCATTCACTCCGTTCAGGCTGCCGTCTGCTGTCTGCCCGTGCTTGTGTACGACTCTATGCGCCGAGCTAGTCTACACAGGCATACCTCGACAATAGCTATGTCTCGTTGATAAACCAGTTTTCCATACACCACACTATTATTATATACATATAGTGAAATAACAACTTTCTTTTGCGCATTTGTTTTCATCGAATATCCTGGGTTATTTTGTTAAACGTTTCTCTAAGCAGTGCTTCGGCATAATATTGAGTATCCCAATAATAAGGATAAAAAAAATAGCTCCATTCGAGGTTAATCCTGGGACATAATAATTAGCCTTTTTAAAATGGCCCTTATAAGGTTTGGATGAGCATTTAATGAGTTGCTATTAACAACTACGTCTAAGTATTCTAATAGATTACAGCTTTAGAACCCATAAGATCTTCACACTGTGGCTTCATATCATGAGGAGGCAGTTTCCATCGAATGTTTTTTGCTCGATTCGTTTTGTCCATTTAAAGTAAATGCTGATTTCTATATGTTGAATCTCGGCTGTAATTGGAAAAATTGTATTTCTCTCTTTCAATGTCCTTAAATTTATTTCCTTGAAGATTTCTTTTCAATTCAAGGTGTCAGTTCAGCTTCATTATTAATATTTTATCATATTTGCAACAGATTTGCAGGGTATAGATTAAACTGAGATAAGCAGAGATTTATAAGGAAGCCAGTTATCCTTTGGCGTATAATTAAATTACTCAACATAGCAAGATTTCAAATCCCTACTTATCATGACACCCACATCTTTCGTTTCCCATACCTTCTGGAACACCTATCTTAGCCTAATTTAAATTAAGCCTTATTTCACAAAGGTTAATTAGTTCTTAATTTCTGAATCTTATGCGAAACACATTTAATTTTTCCGCAATCACTTTCATATACTAACTAACCGATGTAAAACCTTGTTTACATTGATTTGTAGCTCAATTCTCTTCTCTTCTTTACACTTTCATTAAAATGTAAGTCCACAATTCTGTAAACGTTTTCAGCTTGATTTAAAAAAAAAAAATAAGGTGACAACCAATGTTGCATTATCTTCGTTTACTTTATCAACAGTTTCATAGAAAAAGTGGTAAATTTGAGGGATTTGAAAAGTATGGAAGTTACAGACCAAGAGTAAACTACTAGGAATATTTGGGTTCAAGAGCGGATGGAACTCTCCTGAAACTACCACATCGACAAACACAAGTACTTACAACAACATTTACTCACATTGTTGCCGCGTTGGTTTCTCATCATTCAAAGCCTGAAATGCCCAGGAATGAGGTCATGGCGCTTGCTCTTATCCAGAGGTTAAATCGACAGTCGTCCCGATATGGTAGAGGGAGGGGCAAGATAAGAGAATTTGAAGGGCAGTGTTTTTACGCTAATGCTGGGGAATATATTATTATTTTATTCATGTAGGAAAGGGTGGTGTCTTGATCGCATGGACACCCCATGATTTCTGGTTCGGCGATCTGCCTTGGTTTCGGATTGATGAATTTTGGGGAGGTAGTTCTTTGGAGTAAGGCACTTTTGACCATGACCATGAATAATTGGATGTCCCCCGTTCTGGCAAATCTATTTGAGGTTTCTTGAAGAGAAATTATTCTCCCAAATTAATGAAATTCCTTTGTAGGGTTACGGTACGGAGATGATGTCTCATGTCTTTGGCTTGATAATCTAAATGCTAACTAAACTTAATAACTTTTTCTCCCAATTTAATTCACCGTAGAAGTTTAAAAAGCCTGCACTCTCCCTCTTTTAAAAATGTGGAAAACGCCGGTCCCAGATTTGCAGCACTACTTGTACCCATGTAAAGAGCATGCTCGCGCGACCAGGGCTAATTCCGACTATCGCTGGGAACAAGAGAACAAATTCTTGACAATTAGGAGTGGGTAGATAACATAGTCTACCATATTGGAGGATAATAAAACCAGCTTGTTAGGCTTCAATGTACCAAAGCTGTTCATTCCATTCTCACGCCATCCCATTCTACATTTTACTCTCTTCAACCACAGAGAAGACTTAAGTAACGCATGCCTCACCAGATGTGTCCATCTCATCTGGAACCCAAGGTAACGATCACCGCTAACTGCTCAACTCTACTCTTATCGACAAGCAAAACTTCTCGAAGCCTACTTCTCCAATTTCCTGATAGGTTTAACACGCGTTTTTCTTAGGCCTCATTGAACTAAGAAAGAACTCAATTCACTCTGCGCGTTATCACTAACTTTAATATACAATTCATATATACACTTTAATTAAAAATATCACAACAATGCTTATCCTAGAGTGTTATCAAAATATTTTGGATCCTTAGTAATTGTCTCCTCTGAATACCTAAATAAAGAATTAGATATAATTTATAACAGGTTCAAAATTCTGTTATCCAAAATATTTCTTAGAAGATTATTAAATAGAGGCAAAATATCCTCTTATAATGTCAACGATAATAATATTAAATTTGAAGCGTCTCCTTTAATAAAGCTTTGAATATAATTCCTTGTCTACTTTAACCTAGGTCATCATTAGACAGAATCCTTTTTACAAACTTTCCCACCCTGGCAAGCAAGGTCTATTTTATACCATGTAATGATTGTACTAAATCTTATCATGGACAACCAAAAAGAACTCTAGGTTCCCGATAAAAGAACACTAAACAAAGGCAAGTAACCATAACGAACAATCCTCATTATGCAATTTTTTAATCATGCAATCAATTGGAACCAAATGTAATATCACCATTTATCTAAGTGCATAAAATACAGATATAACTTATTTAACCACATCTCGCTCCTTCTCAAGGCGCGTAAGCAGATTACTGAGTGAAGAATCCCAGCACAATAATACTGGGACACTTCACACTTGTTGTTTCACTGCTAGTTATTCCTTCACCCACTCCAGGTTGTGTAAATAAAGTTGTCCAAGAGTAATTAGATAATTTATTGTACCCACCATGCGAACTGATTACTGTTCTTAAGCTATTGCTAGTAGCGTTAACGAGTTGGAATCTAAAGAGTGTAATCACTACTCTTAAATGATCAATGTATATACAATATCTACACGCGAAGAATATTCGGTATATTTACAGCTTCCCTACTTGGCAAACCGTCAATCAGGAGTAATGTCATCGGAATATGAGAAGAGACCAATTCCGATAGAAAGCACAGAGTATTTACATCGAGAGCGATATTCCAGTGAACCACACGAGTTAATTTTAAGCGAACAATAAGAATCTAGGGAGATTTTTCCGACATAATCTACATAACTAGACATATTCGATTGGTCAACCGTTACATATGTAAATAAGAAGAGAAATACAATCCGCAATTAATAAGGTGATAAAATAAACGACTAATTTATAGTAAAGCTTGTTATTAAATGACTTAAATTTATATATTCTGTATGTCGGAAGATATAGTTTCCGACAGGGTTGAACCCATGCCCTAATAATTGACTGAATCGTGCGTAAATATCGAGATACGTTCTGAGTGTTTTACATTATTAAATATAGAAATTATATTTCAAGAAACATTTTAGGTATCTATTGATACCTTCCTCAACGCAGCTATAAATCTGAGTTTGTTCTCATTGAACTCAATCATTGCTTCCTCCATCAGGTCTCTAAATAAAAGTTTAAAGGATTTCGTCCTTTACAATTAGTAGATCCACAAGCATCATCATGCACATAGCCGATCACAACACCGTTATAATTTCGCTCACGTATTCACAACACAACATACCCACTCTCTCCTCTGTTCTCTGGCCTTTCCCAATGAAATATTACTGTTCGCTATAGGGGCACTCATATCCACATACCCCTGACGCGGAAGGGATGCCCCCCTTCCTTGTTTCAGGAAGGCTTCCACGATCGCTGGTTGGTGTCAAATATCGCACAATGCGACCATGTTACCCATCCCCCAACTGGACGCCGGGCCCTAGCACCTTCGTACTCAACAGTGAGTGTCAGTCTGATCAATATGTGCATTTCATTATCCGCTCGGAGATCTAGTCCACGATACAAGGAAGGAATGGCTCCACCAAACTCAGATGCAGCAAGAGATTTGTGGACAGAAGTGTTGGTTAGAAGGATCGAATGAAATGATTATTGAAGCAAAAAATCAACCAGAACTTAAATAGATTTTGCTGTTAAAAGGAAGAATCCAACGTTGGTGCCTACACCAAAAGTTCGGGAGAAGTGGTTAATGATGAAAGTGGTGGAGTTAGGAGAACTAAAAAGTGTGAAAAGTATACAACCAGACTACCTGAAGGAAGATACTATTTGAAGCAACAACGGGTGAGTGTATGGGTAACTGAAATAAACCTGCCTTTATTGGGGGGAGTAACAAGGAGTAACAAGGAAAATAAGTACCCTAGAAGACCTTACGGTCCATTTAGTGAGGGTACCTTTGGACTAGCTGTTGAGTAGGCACATCCCCGCTCAATTACCTTACGTCTTCCCTAAACGGACACTTTTCAAGACCCTGTCTAGTCTTGACTTGAACTGGTCAACAGATTCACTGTTGACAACTTCTACTGGAAGTGCGTTCCAACTACCGCAGATACTGTACGTGAAGAATTTCCCGCACATATCGCGGTTGTGACGCTTCAGCTCAAGTTTGAAGCCGTGATTTCTAGTTCTGCTCTCATTAAGGCTGAAAATAACCCCGTAGTCAACATTGTCGAACCCTCGAAGTATTTTGAAAACTTCGATGAGCTGACCACGCAGTGTACGGGTTTCCAACGAGAAAAGATCTAATTCCCTTAATCTATTTCATAACTTTTATGTCTGATAGAGGGAATCAGTTTGGTTGCCCTGGCTTGCACGCGTTCCAATCTCGCGATGTCTTTTCGGAATGAAGGACTCCAAAATTGTACGGCATACTCCAGGTGCGGTCGGACAAGTGAATTGTACAAACAGAGTACTATTTCTTTGTTCCGATATCCAAATTGTCGCTTTATATAAATTAGCATCCTTTGGGCTTTTTTCTCCGCCTCAATACACTGCCTCGAGGGGGTAATAAACGTGTGATTTGATTGGCTAATTAAAATCTTAGGTTCTTTTGTAGTGAATAACTTGAACGATCAAAAGTTCGATGTATCTACAACAAACACATTTAAAGCTACCCTTACTTCACCACACTTAATGATCCCTAAGTAAAAAGGTTTCGGTGTAAATGATCCAGACAAATTTCGACTTTTTTTTTAAATAATGATTAAAAAAAAACCCATTAGGATCCGGGTTTCAATCAAATTGACAGAGCTCTTCATCATCGACAGAGTCAAAATTTAATCTAAATTTAATATTTTTCGCGCTGTTTTATAAAAGCATCCGTTTTTTGCTTATCTGTCAATTAACACATTTCCGTTCGCGCTCCGCTCCTTTAGCAATCGCCGGGATGCATTTTAGAGAAATATTCAAAAATACATTTCCAACCTGGCCAAATGGCCTCTTTATTCAAGTTGATTTTCTGCACCAAAGAACTAAATAATTAAGGTTCTACTTCAATATTTATATTAAATTCGAACTAACATTTTCCCCGACATAAAAAAGGGATATTTTTAACTTTTGAAAGAAGGTTATAGAAGTCAGTGAAGTATTACGCTGTTTCCCCTTTAATATATGGGGTATTGACATTCATAGAATGTGAAAACTTTCCGTTTTCCCAGAGAGCAAAGAAAATTATACATATTTGAGAATAATAAAAATTCCCGAACCTGCACCGGGATCTATCCAGCAACCTTTCTCGTCTTTTCTATGAACTAGTGCTAGTGTGCGAGGTTTTGTGGGCAGTGCCTGTGGCTGTAGGGCGGCGAGTGGGATTGCTTCTCTTGTCCCTGTCGCAAGGGGTTGATTCCAACGCACCAGCTTGCGCCGTTTTGGGATGATGTTTTAAAATTGTTGGTGGCTGGCTTCGGTCTCCAATAAAGGGCCGCCTTTCTTAGGGAGCCTGGACCTGTCTTATTTGTTCTGCTGATCTTCTAATTTGCTGTTGTTTTTGTTATTGCTATTTTGTCTTGTTTTTGTTGTTCCTACTTTTTGATATCCTGAAGATAGGGGGATTTATTAACTTCGCTGTATGTTTCCCCGTTGATAGCTGTCAGAGTAGACTTTGGGAGGTTTATAATTTTTCTCATTGGAACGCTTAATTGTATTCAGTTTGTGTTTCATTTTATTTCATCGTAGTTCAGTGGTAACGTACGCGTTTCTCATGCGAGAGATCTGATGATTTTTCATTTTCCACGAGGCATGTTATTAGTAGACCTTGTTCAAAGGGAGGAATACAACCCCAATAACCTTTGTGTATGAGATATGAGAATAATTCTAACCAGGGGCCAAGCAAATGATATTACATAAACCCTCACCAAAGAATTTGACGACTAAAAAAAATCAACCATATAAAGAATGGCGAAGTAAAAGTTACTCATGTCAAGTATATCGAGACTAATGGTATTGGAGTCGCTCCTTTTGACATGATCCAGAAAAAGAACACTCGCTGGTTTCATCTTCATTACAAATTCGTTAAAAATAGATTTGTAGAAAATGGGATGAAAGGAGTGTAAGTAAACATGTGTAGTGAAGTAATGCTCGAGCAGTGGAAGGAGTAGAAGCCTATTGAATGCGCTAAGACTTTTAAATCCATCGATTGATATGAAAAACAAATTCATTATTTTAAAATCAAGGAGAGTTTTCGTCATATTTGAGTGGACAGCTCCTGTTCCTTTTGTTTAATGAGCGAGAACCAATAGACACACTCCTTTCAATTGGCCATCACAGACCGAACACGAAACAATGAAACCTGCGATGGAGGTTAATGACATTTGAATTTTTAAAACCATTAAAAATGCAAATATAAATTGCTTCAACCAACGAATACATAGAAACTTAAATAAAGTACGAGAAATTAATTTAAATTACACGAAAAATAAAAAAGAATTAACTAGCAATGAGCCTTATACCAAGCCCCTGGCGTTGAAATGATCAGCAAATCCAGAATATTTAAGAGCCGCTTTTCTTAGAGTTGATATTAGAGTAGTTTAATTTTTAATAGAGTAAATTACTTATTAAATGTACAGGGTGGTGTGTTCCGAAAGTCGTGTCACCCCTTGTCGATGTTGTCTGAATTTTCTATTTTAAATATTGTTTTAATTTTATATTTGAGATGACCGAAAGTCTTGTCACCCACTGTTATTATCGTTGGTGCCGCATCATTTTGTGCCACGCAAATGATGGTGTTCATACAGACATTCTCGATGCGTGACAGTCTCATTGAAAGTTAATACACTAAAACCAGTACATGTGTTTGATATTAGTATAAAGTTCCTCTATTGTTCTTATTACTTATCAGTGACAAAACTTTCGGACCACAGGGTATATGAACTTGGTGATTAGTTCTGAACTTGTGTTTTGGCCGCACATCCTCAAATAGATTGCTAACCTAGGAAGATATTATTAAACTTGATTTGAAGATCTTCTGCCATCTATAAATGAAATGAAGTTATTGGTCCAAGTATAAAGCGCATATCAAAAGTATGCAAGGAAGTAAAGGTGACATGAATTTATATCTGTAAGAATTTAAGAGGAGAAAAAGAAATATGCAAGGTACTTTTCTTGCTTCCTGCAGGAATAATTACTGATCAATACTAATTTGACTAATTTTTTTAGCGTTTTTTTTAATAGCGTTATCCTATTGTTTTTTGTTGTTTATTAAAATATAAACTATGTTCGATAATTAAATTAATTTACCTCTACTTAATTATCCTTACTAGCTTATTTTTGGCTCTGCTAACTTACCCTTAATCCCACTACTATGCTGATTGTAATACCACTCCGACAACTAATTTACCACTTGGCCTGACAATTACCTTCAGATTGTTTCCACGCCTAACTTTACAAATTTTCCTCTCTTCAATTATTCTCTTATTCCTGGTATTCCTTTACGTGTTGGCTCTCCCTTAATTAGACGCTGCTGGGTTCTTTCTAATATAAACCCCACACCTGCTACCACTTTTTGTAAAAGAATTTCCTTTTTATCACCCCACACCTAACACCACTTTTGTAGCAGAATGCTCCTTTTGATCACCCCACACCTGACACTAATTTTTGTAGGAGAATGCCCCTTTTGATCACTCCACACCTGACACCACTTTTGACGTAGTATTATTTGTGGTCGTGATATACTTCTTTGATTAAGTAGGCTTTGTTCTAAGAGTGCAAATTTTGTTGTTTTAAAGAAGAGCCGCTCCAAACACGTAAGGATATAGAGAAACGCACAGGAATTCCCCAAATAAACTTATATTTTAAATTTAACAAGTTTACTACACAAAAACTAAACATGAACCACAGAAATACCTCGAATATTAAAATACACAATAACTACTTCAATAACTTGACCCTCTAAAATTGGCTAAATTCGATACGCACTTCAGTATACAAGAATTAGGCTAATTGTCTCTACTGGAGTTTAAATACCTTGGTTGCTCGGGCGGCTGGTTTAAGTTTGACCTACCTTGAACTCAATGAGCCCCAGATACCACAGGAATCTGGTAGGTCCTTTGACGCGTGCTTCGACCAGATTGTTGGAGGTGGTCGAGATCACGAGGTACTTTGGCGAGTGTAGCAGATAGGGGTCCACACGGTATTCAGGTGGAGGGATCTTCAAGGGGGAGAACAATCACGGTGCTTTAGGCGGCACTAAGGTAGGCGGGGCCTCTATGGCGAGAGTAAGTCGAACTTGGTTCTTAAACCAAGTTAACTTAGAGTTCGGTGTGCCTACCGGGTAACGGGCTTGAGGGGGATCTTTTCTCCTTCGTTACGTAATTCATTATGGGCGAGGACTGTACTCGGGGGGGTCTTCTTCAAGGGAGAGGATCGAGGAGAGGAGGTTTCTCTGACGAGAATAGGTGTAACTTGAACAAGTTAACTTAAAGGTCAGTTCGGTAACCAGGTACTAGCTCGAGGATGAGCTTCTTCTTAGTTCCAGTCTTCCTCAAGGGCGAAGATAACGGAGAGGGATTTCTCTGACAATAATAGGTTGAACTTGGTTTCTCAACTAAGTTAACTTATGAGTTTAGTGTGGCCACCAGGTAACGGGCTCGAGGTGGAGCCTTTTACCTCTCCTTTTCGTAATTCCTCAAGGACGAGGAATTTCCCTGGCTTTTACGATGCACCAGGATAGGAGGAGATCTCTCTGACGAGAGTAAGTTGAACTTGAACAAGTTAACTTAACGTTCGGTTTGATAACCAGAGACTAGCTCGAGGATGAGCTGCTTCTTAGCCCCTTTGGTAGCCCTGCCTCTCTTGCAGGGGACTTCGTAGTCTGGCGACTCACGTAATCTACCTGTCCAGTGTCGGTAGCCCGGCCTCAAACCGGGGACTTCGTAGCGTGGAGACTGAGGTATTCTACCTCTTTTTTCCTAAGTGTTTCTTATTTATACCTCGTTACCCCACTAGGGTAGGGGTAGGAGGGGGGGGGCTTGTGGACGGGCCCAGGAGGGTTTTATTAGAACGGTTTTTCTCACCAAGTCTTATCTCGGCTCCCGTTGTCCTTCGAGCTTGAGAGAAACGCGTCTCCAATTTCTAACTTGAGGTGAAATTGAATATACTCTCGTAGAGGAGATCTTGCTGTTTAAAGCCGTTCGGCTTTTCATACAGACGAGTGGCGAGAGTTTGTGGTTACGAGCTTGACCAGCGTTGCCTGGCCCGGATGTTCTTGCGGTTACCGTCCCGGGTCTCTACTGAGAGAGAACGGGGGAGTGACGAATCTCCTACAATCCATATGATCATTAAACTCTCGAATAGTTTTGGATTGCGGTCGCTAGGCTATGTTGCGAAGTAATAATATTTTTAATAGGGCATTAAGTTGGAAAATTATTTATAGGGTTAAAATATAAAATATAGCCAAATTTTAATGCGAATAATTTTGTGATATCCGTGATTAAAAATTAAATAAATATATTAAGTTAATTACGCTGGACAAAAAGGTTAGGGAAATTTGACATCTGTTTTGAAACGAAACCGTTTCAAAAATCCTACCAGTACTATTTAAATACCGCGATAACGTAAATAATTTCCAAAAGTAGTTACATCATATTTTTTAAAAATGTTTCGGACAAAAGTAAGTTAAATACGATATAATTATTTATGTTCTATATATCCTCGAATAGACTTGCATGGTGTTGCTATGCTTTGCTGTGTTGTGTTGCCAGGTAATTATATTTTTCCTCACTTCAGATTAAAAAATTAATTATATCGATATAAATAAAAAATACCCAATTATTAATGCAAATATTATATATATATATAATTAGGTAAAAGGCCATGTTGTGTGCAGGTTCTATTGAAGTCCACAGCTGTGGCAGCTTTATTAATTTTAAGTTGTATTTTCTTAATACTTCTTACAAGTTTTTTAACGGGTTCTTCGAGGCGAGAAAAAACATCCGCGAATGACATTCTTTATTCCTAAACGTCTTTCGACCGTGTTAGGTCATCTTTAAGGAATGAACAGAAACGGAATTATTCAAAAATTGCTTCATTATATATAGTATTTCTACGTGAACATAAGTATTACAGAAAATGACCAATTATGGCCAATTAGTCAAAATAAATAAATATATAAATAAAGTTAATTAAGCTGGGAAAATGGAAAAATTACATAAAATTTGGTACCTTTGTTTTAAAACAAAACCATGTCATAATGTTTTGATAGTAATGATTGAAATATCGCAAAACAGTAAAATATTCCATTACTTAATTTTCATGAAAAACGTCGTACCGAGCATATTTATAACTAAATATACCACAGATACTATCTTACCAAATAATAATATGTTAAATTATCACTCTCTGAACGAAATTCAGTATTAAATGTGACAACTAATTGTTTTAACTGTACATATCACATAAAATTCACTCATACTTTAACAATCTTCTACCAGCTGTACTTGAATGATCACTATTCTCATCCTTAATAGTTGTGCTCCACCTCCTCTTTTCTTAACTAATATCAGCACTAGATTCCTCTTGCCATGCTAAACATGTAAAGCACAGCTATAACAATAGCCCCCAGTTTCCTGCTGAGGGGTGCAGAGAATTTCTGGATTCGATGGTACCTCTCTTGATGTGAGTGTGGACATATCTGCCAGTACTGTAGGCTCTAACTTGATCCTTTTCACATTCTTACCTTCATTTGGGCATCCTGTGTCTGTCTCTATTTGTTCAGTTTTCTTCTTATTTAAAAAAACGTAGCATTAGCCATTTTACAGTATGCCAGAGGCAAGAGATTTTGTCTGGCATAGGATTAACGGCAGAATATTGTCTTTTGTTCATATTTAGTCAAACAATTTTTTTGAGAGTTTAATCTAAAAATTAATTTTACTCTTTTAAATGTTATTTCTTTTGTGCAGATGTTATCATTTAATTGCCTCTTTCCATATTATACAGAATGAATGGATATTAAAAATAAATTTATTTTTTATGTTTTTAAAATATTCCCTGCAACTTAAAAATATAAAACTTTGGCTCGCATCTGGAATTCCCTGATGGAAGAGGGGACATTGTATCAGTGGACAGATTAAAATCGGCGAGACTATAAGACTATTAGATGTCAGAGCCGGCAAAGACCGCGTGGTCCACTTCTGTCCAGCTCTCATTCAAACCACGCCGATTCACTTAAAGTGTGCATCTAAGCGGTTCTTAAGTTTATGTTTATAGTTGTTTATATAAAACGATCTCTGGCAACTCGTTCCACGAGGAAACGACCTTGTTTGAAAAAAGTTCTTTGCTATATTTATTTCAAATCTTCGTTTCTCAAGTTTGTATCCATGGCTTCGGGTTCTTGAGGAAGCGTCCAACTCGAAAAGGGTTTCAATTACTACTTTATCAAAATTGTTTAGGATTTTAAAGACTTTTATGAGTTCTCCTCTTAACCTTCTCGTCTCAAGTAATTGCAGATTGGGTGCTTTAAGTCTATCTTTCTAGGACTTTTGAGGTAGTCTAGCTCTCATTTTTGTAGCACGATGTTGTACTCTCTCCAACATTTCTATATCTTTCCGCAAGTATGGATTTCAAAACTGAATTGCGTACTCCAAATGAGGTCGAACCAAAGATTTGTACAGGAAAATTACTATATTTTCCGATTTGTAGGCAAAATTTCTATATATGAAACCGAGCACTTTGTTTGCTTTCTCGCATGCCTCCGCGCACTGTCTTCCAACTTTCAAATCGTTGCAGACTATAACACCAAGATCTTTTTCTTCCGATACCTTTTTCAGTGTCAGGCCTTTTATTGTATAGTTAAATTCTTTGTTTCTTCTCCAATGTATAGTACCTTGCATATATCAATGTTGAGTTTCATCTGCCAATTTTCTGACCATTCCACAATGTTGTTTAAGTCTCTCTGGATTTTATGTTCATGGGCAACGTTCTGGTAACGTGCTGGGCAGCGATCAGCAATGCCCATGGACTCAGGCAGAAAACAGAAAGAGGACTAGGTTCACTTCACCTCGTAGATTGCATGGCAAATAAGAGAACGGCGCCACAAGAAGTCAATTGGACACTTCTACAAGAAATGGAGAGAGGAATGGCAATACGGATGTTTTCATGTGCTCTGGGAGGCAAGTCACGTTTGCCAAGAATCCGTCGTTCATGTATTTCTAATCCTTGTGTAGGCAATATTGTAGCGACACATTTAATGAAAGAGGAAGAGGCATATAAATACGTAATATTTGTATATTAAAAGATTTTCTTATCACAATTAGTTCGTTTTTTATGTATAAAATAATGCCTCCGCCTTTCCATCTAGACTTCTGCCCATTAAATATTTTATAACTAAGTATGTTAAACTCTCAACAAGTCTCCTCTTCTAACAAATTTTTCCGTAACTGCAATAATATCAAAATATTCCCATTTACTTAGACTTACAATTCATCGCTATTAGTTCTCAAACTTGGCTCATTTGTTTTAAACAAACATTCAGTATACTCGTATGTTCCCGCAACTTTGATTAGTACATGAGTCTCAAGATTTGCGGAACAGCTCTCTCCTATCTGTTCCCCCAGTCTTTGATACAGTCGTGTTGGAAAATACACCAGAGCATTATTTAAAAGCCTTCTTAGTTCTGCACTGGTAGTAAAAAGTAGCAATTTGAACCTATTGACGAAAGGACGAGACCTGCAGCCGAGGGAAGACATTTTTTTAAGTGTTCCATCAAAATGGCACTTGCCATCTTTAGCAAAACGAGTCACATTTAGGAGACTCGCATGATCAGTAGGCTAATTCGGGTTAATTTCCATACAGTTCCAGTTAATTTACCTTATTTCTTTCCTTTCGGGAATTTAAAAAGAATATTTGGACAAGATAACCTCGGTGGATTTTGTATTATCGATTTCAACCACTTAATGAATTTGCCCGGATATATGTATTCATGAATCGAATTTCCAATTTTTATTAACTTATCTAAACATATGCCGTTATATCCAAAGATTGATGTATTTTAAAAATTCTTTGTTTTAGTATATAGAGCGACGGGCAAAACGAAAAAATATAGTATTTATAGGAAATGTTGATAAGGAGCGATTGGTAATCATATTTCACAATTTTAACATCCCAAATGTAAAACTTAATGATAAAAGTAATGAGCGAAAGCAATTTCTCAAATTTTGAAGCAAAAATGATCTCAAACAAATGGTAACCCCTCCAATACGCGAGCAGAATATTCTTGATTTAAATTTAACCAAATAAAATAAATTTTGTTGAAAGGTTCTCCGTCGGCGAACATATAGGCAAAGGCGATCACAATGCTATCCAATTTAAACCTGAAGCAGTTTTTTAAACAATGCACAGAAGAAGCAATATTCCTAATTTTGAAGATGCAAATTTTTATGATTTCTTATTAAAATGGGGCAAATCGACTAGACGAAGTCCTCACTATGGACAGTATCACCTCGATATACGAAAATCTTTTGAAAATATTCATTAGGTACGAAAACGAATGCGTGTCAAAAAAGGAAAGTACTCTTACTTGAAATAAATGCTTTTCGTGAATCATTAATAACGTAATGTTTAGGGCATAGTGTAAGCTAAACTTTAGAAGGTTTGCAAAGGAATGCCAGGTGCCTGGAAGTTTGGCTAATCACCATCTTTATTAGTTGTTGAGTGTGTTTGCTTTTTTCCATGGTTTATGATCGTTAGGCGTTCCCACTTTAGACTTTTTGTGCTTATCTTATATGTATGTTGCTTGTCGTTTTCTTTTGTTTTGGTTTTTAGTAATGTTCTAGTTTTTTTTCTTGTGTACATGGTGGTTTATCTACTTGTTAATATGTGTATTTACTTGTGTGTATATAGTTTGTTACTTGATTGTTATTGTTTCTCTATTTTGTATCTTTTTGCGTGGTTGTTTTCCACATAGTTCTTATTTGGTGTCGCCTTTTGGGAAGGCATGTTGTATTCGGTAGGTAAAGTCATTTTAGGTTATATTTGTCTTATATTTGGCATATGCTATAATACATAGAAAGAAACGTTATTATTACTAAAAGAAAATAGCAACAATGTACACCGACAAAATTGTGCTCATTATAGGCATCGAATCAAATGGGAGGTAAAAAACGCAAAGAAATACTACGAAATTGATCATTATGAAACGGACAAAGAAACCACAAACAGTTCTATTCTTATGTAAGTAATAGAAAACCGACTTGAGATTGTATATGGCCTATTAATAATGACTAAGGAACGCTAGTGAGTGAGGCAAGAGGTATCACACAAATTTTAATTTATTTCAATGAAGAACGTGATTAATTTGAAGTGCCTCAAAATATTTTGAACTATGCAACAAAAATAGCTAAACAGGCAAATACAACACTATTTTATTGCGATAATTTGTTAATATAAGAGTAGAGAAAGAGTTGTTTCATCGTGTGTCAGCAAATTGAATATACAGCTAAGCTTACTTCTTCTTATCTGGAAAAAAATGTTATCATTACATTTGGAAGAGTACAACAAAGAATGACAAAGCTCATGCCAGAGCTGCAAAGTAAACTTTATAAAGCCAGACTTAAAGAATTGAAACTCCACTTGCTTGAAGATAAGATATCTCTGCCACCAATTGATAGAAGTCTTCAAAGTTCTAAAAATTACCATAATAATAAATGTATTTAAGTTATTAGAACGCGCCGAAAATATTACGCGAACAAATGTAGTTATAGGGAAGCACAACAAAGAATGCTGTGATGTGGCAATTCTGGAATGAGCCTTTCTGGCTTAGCTGAGAAGGGAGAAACCACGTCCTTTTACGAGCAGTTAGCTAAAAGCGCGTTGGCTGTAAAGCTGTATCGTTGTGGCAGATCCTGAGGTTGGCTGGGTGGTCATGATTTGCTCCAAGGTCGATTAAGCTGCTGGGAAGCAGTGACGATTGAGGTTTACCAGTGGCGGTCAGTAGAGTCATTGTCTGGAAAAGGTTTGTTTACGTTGACGCCGTCGATCTTCCTTCCACGTTGCAACTCGAGTAAGTAAGACTTTCTTCTGTGCATTTCTACTTTGTATGATCTGGCCGTGAGCTATCTAGGCCTCAACAATGGAAGGGAAGTTAAAAGTGTCGTTGGAAGTGATGAAGCTATTCACTGGAGAGGGTGACGTGATGGTATGGTTGAAGAAAGTGAAGTTCGTGGCCAAGCTGCCAAATATAACGGCTTAGAAAGTTACATGCCATTATATTTGGAATATGCTGCCTTAGCAATATATCTAGATATGGAAGACAGTGAGTAAGCAAACGACGATAAGATTGAGACCAGGCCGAAGGAAGAATTTGCTAATGGGCCATTTGTTTCTTATGGAAAGTTAGTGAATATGAGGTGAACTGGTAAACAGGTGGATGTTTATTCTAATTAGATAAAGAGATTCGCTTGGATTAGGTGACAGGGTTTACCGCGGATAACCTTGAGCACAATGTAAGGCTGACATTTGTTAATGGGTGTTTGACCACATAGGTATGGAGCTTAAGCAAGCAGAAAACATTGCAAAAATGTCAGTGAGTGATATTTTCTCCAGGGACAGAGTGTTGCCTGCTCATAGAGTTAGTCAAGTAGCAGCAATGGCTGTTAATCAAGTAATCAAGCAGCAGAGTAGGGGTAAAGAAGCTGTTAGAGAAAGTGAGAGGCGGACTTTCAAAAGACAGTGTTTTCTATGTGGAGGACCACACATGGTAAGGTTTTGCAAAAAGTGTAAACCAATTCTGTGCATTAGGTGTGAAAAAGAAAGCCACATATCCATGCAGTGTGACCAGGGAAACGAGAAGCGATGGGCTGTTGCGCCAGCAGTTAATCCATCAACAGAATAAAGGTGCCAAATATACTACCAGTTGTTGAAGTGTTGTTAAGGGAAGTAGTGGTGCGTGTGTTGGTTCACACAGGGCGTTCAAAATATAGTGGTGAAATCTCAGCTGGTGGACTGCTGTGAGATAGAGTCATTTGTTTGCAGTTGATGGGAGAAAAGTCAAATGCAAAGTCAAATGTCGGATTTAGCTGGTGGTGGGTGGAACACACGAGGAAGTGCAAGCAGTAGCAATTGATGAAATTGTTAATGGTGTTGATGTGGTCATGGGAATGGTCGTTGTTGAACGGCTGGGGGTGTCACCATCAGTAAAAGGACTGAGATTCGGAGGGAGGCATTGTTTGGCAGTTGCTGTAGAAGAACAAAGAAGCTATGAAGAGAAAGGCAGCGAGTGTTTAATTGAAGATAATGATTTTACAGCGAGATTTGATGGCCGGTATTGGACTATGAAATGGTACTGGAAGGCAGATAAGTCACTTGTGTTAAAAAATCAATCACTTGCTACGACTAACAGCTGACTCGGAGGAAAAGAGAAGAGTTTGAAAAAGAGATAGAGCGCTGGATAGATGAAGGAATCCTTATACCTTGGAAGGAAGAGGTTGAAAATGGGCTCTTGCTGCTAATGGCAGTTGAGCAGCCGACTAAGAGAAAGGTACGTCCTGTTTTAGACTATCGAAAGTTGAATGCATATGTAAAGAGTCACACTGGTGATGGGGTGATTGATGTTTGCAGTGAGGTTATGCGTGAGTGGAGGCAGGTGGGGGGAGATGCGACTTTTCTTGATCTTAAATCCGCTTATCTGCAAATAAAGGTTTCAAATGAACTGTCGAAATACCAACTAGTCAAGAATAAAGGCCGAACATTTTGCTTGACGCGGTTCAGCTTTGGACTAAACTGTGCACCACACATCATGTCAAAAACAATTAAAACGGTGCTCTCTAAGTCAGATATGATACAGCTGGCCACAATCTCATACATTGATGACATCTTGGTGAATGAGTCACAAGTGTCTACTAAAGAATTAGTTGGCCATCTAAATAGGTTTGGTCTGGTTACAAAGCCGCCAGAGCCTCTGAATGGAGGAGTAGCACTTAGACTTAAATTTCAAAGGAATGAGAAAGGTGAGCTGATTTTTTTTTAGGAAGAATGAGCTGCCAGGCATAGTGGAGAATCTTATAAGTAGGGAGTTGTTCTCTGTATGTGGCAAGTTGGTCGGGCACTACCCCCTAGCTAGAGGGCAGCAAGTTGCTTGTAGATATTTTAAGAGAAGAGCGGAGGGAAAAAGTGGTATGACTTTGTAGGAGAGAACATAATGCGTATTTTAAAAGAAGTATTGGAAAAAGTCAGAATAGTAGTATCGCTCTTGATGTGTTACTTGAGATCAAAGAATGTGCAGTAGAAGATGCTGCCTGGCTAATAAGGGAAAGTGATTAAAATCATATCAATGTAGCAGAGTTGGAGCCAAATTTCAAAGGAGTTGATTTAGCATTGAGGTGGGACTTGAGAGAAATTAACCTAATGACAGATTTTGAAAAAGTTCATGGATGTTTGAAAGCTGCTCTAACAGAGGAAAAGAGAATCTGAACGAAAGGGGCTGCAGAGATGATAATCAAGAGATGCCAGGGCATTCTGAAAAATCTGAGTGAGGAGTTTAACCTAAAAATAGTAGTCACCTTTGTCCCAACATTGAAGAATAATGCTGATGCATTAACTAGAGTGAAGAAAGGGTGGTCAGCAACCAAAGACGAAGATCCCATGAAAAGATATTCAATCATATGTGCAGCATCATTTGATCTAAAAGAGATTCATAATATGCACCATGTACAATTAAACCGTTCATTGTTTTTAGCCAGGAAGATAGATCCCACAGTAACCAATGTCACCTACTATATACAAGTAGCACATCTGTCTATCATAGATTGTGCACCAGAAAGATTTGCAATCTGAAAGGAGCTTAAGAGTGACTCTGCTGAGTGTATAATTTTAGTAGTGAATAACTTTTTTTAGAGAGGGGTCCAATAAATGAGCTTCTTATGGACAATGTATGGTTTTCCGGCCAGATTCACTAGAAAGGCTTCTCAGCAAATTGAATGTTCACTGTTTTTTCAGAGCGGTATATTGACTGGGCGGAAATGGGATAGTAGAGAGGCATCATAGAACGATTAAGACGATGGCAGAACGAGGCGGCATTATCCCGTTGGAGGCCGTCTTTTGGGATAACATGTCCCCTAGGTCTGGACAAGTGCCTCAGAAACTGGTATTCTGATACGATTGGGGACACCCGGCAGCAGTGCGACCTAAGGTTGGGGAAGGAGAGGTATCGTCTATAAGACTGGGAGAGGATGTTTCGGTGAAACCTGCACATGCTCATTGTACATCTCATTGGCAAAAGAAGTTACAGGAATTAACTTTTGGAATAATGTGTCGATAGATGGTATGCCAAGACATGTTCTTGATGTTCGTAAAGCAGTACAAAGGTATACAAAGAAATGAGGAGGAAGAAGATTAGTTTGAAGCCCGAAGAATCATACGTCCCCCCAAAGATGCAGAAGAAAGTGAAGAAGAGCCACCATAAGCTTAGAATGTTGAAGAATGGAACGATGCAGACAATGGTGAACGGCGATACCCCAAGAGAATAAGGAGAACCACTCTCTAGATGGAAGACTATGTTGCTTGAGTGTCATCTAATTTTGTTTTCTTAGTCTTAAGGTTTTGAGTTATTCTTGGTAAAGGTTATACTTAAGTCAGTAATTAATTATTAGGTTTAGTTTAGGGGCCTGAGTAATAATCTTAAGATCAAGGGGGCGTGTAGTTATAGGGAAGCACACCAAGGAATGTTGTGGTTTGGCAATTCTGGAATGAGCTGTCGGGACTAGCTGAAAAGAGAGAAACCACGCCCGTTTGCGAGCAGTTGACGAAAAGGTTCATTGGTCGTAACGTAGTATCGTTGTGGCAGATTTTGAGGTTGGCTAGGTGGTCCTGATTTGCTCCAAGGTCGATTAAGGTGATGGGAAGCAATGAAGGTTGAGGTTTACCAGCGCCGATCAATAAAGCTATTGTCTGAAAAAGGTTTGTTTACGTTGGCGCCGTCGACTGTCTTCCACGCTGCAACTCGAGTAAGTAATATTTCTCCTTTGTATGATCTGGCCCACAACTACCTTGGAGAGAGCACAACGAAGAAAGACAAAGCTCATTCCAGATCTACAAAGCAAACTTTGTAAAGACGGACCTAAGGAATTGAAACTCGCCTTGCTTGAAGATATACGCCTCTACAACCAATTGATAGAAGTCTTCAAAATTCTGAAAATTACCCTAATAAATAAATTATTCAAGTTATTAGAACACGCTGAGAACATTACGCGAACTAATCGTGAAAAATTGAAATTAACTTTGTTTTAAATATTAAACACTGAAATAAAACAGATGCACTGACATGATAACTTAGACGAGAAATAAAGGAAAGAGAAAGCGCAATAATGAAAAATAGGTAAATTATTAGATCAAAAAAGGATAGAAACAAAGGTACAAGATACCATGGCATTGCGAATATCTTATTGAGAATATCTTAATAAGTTCTGACAAACAGAGGATTCATTTATGGGGGGACTCTTGAATGTCGTCCCTAATTATGGAGGAACCTTGAAGGTAATCGTGAGGACAACCCAAGAGCCTTAAACGGTGGACGCTGGTTGCCAGTAATGGTGATGGATTACCGAGTTATCGCGTAATCTTTTGTCAAGGACTCTGGTTGATACAGATACCCCAGGTAGTTTGCGTTGCCCTTTCTTTTTTCCCACGAGAGTTATTTGTTGATTGCTAGGGGGTTCCTTGAGCCGACGGGCGGTCTTATTCTAACGACGGGTTCAAATAGCCCGGAGGATGGGGATAGATCACATTTGTGTAGAACACCGGTATTTTGCGAGTTATGTAATCGCGAGGAAATGCGATTAACGCGGAGAATTTCGTAACAGCTGTTTTCCTAATTAATAAGGCCTTGAAGCAGGAAGATTGAGTAACGTCTGGATATTAAAGTCACCAAAGCAAAAATAGAATTACTATTGAACTAGATCTTATTTCACTTTACAAAAGTTCTTTAATTAGGTTTTAAGTCCTAAGTATTGACATAAATTAAGTTCCAGGTCAAGTGCGGGCAAGGTCTAAAGGAGGCTGGACAAATAGAGCCTTTAAGAGTTACACCTTAATGTCTGCGTTATGAACACGACTATATACAAAGATGAATTATGTGAATCCGAGAAATTGGACTGAGCGATATATAAAGCGATATATTGCTATATAAAACAGTAATCTAATTATACTCTTTGTTCTGGCTTCACACAGTTATATATTCAATGTAAGCCACGCCTTACAAGTTCCTCGTCCAACTTAGCTACACCTCCCTCTTATTTACCGGCCTGTTGATTTGTCGGTATTAACATAACTCAACTTTTGATTGGCTACTGCCGAACATATTGATAAGGAAGGCACTCCGACTACTGAGTAAAATTCTCTGTGGGTGGTGGTATGTCGACATGGATAGAGCCTTCTAATCTGGTTTCTATTTGTTTAATAGTGATAGCTATCCGGTTTATTCTGGATTCTGCCTTGATTATAAATTTTGCCTAAGATTGCCTCAACCAACTCTAATAGAGATAACTGTGCTCCATTTACTACCGTGTGACATTCTCA
Source organism: Ceratothoa steindachneri (assembly GCA_963969495.1). NCBI lineage: Eukaryota > Metazoa > Arthropoda > Malacostraca > Isopoda > Cymothoidae > Ceratothoa > Ceratothoa steindachneri. Next base: position 36,268,675 of record OZ018325.1, read on the forward strand.
TATACGGCGCTAACTTTACTTTTTTTTCTCTGTGTACTTTATGTGTGTAGCAACTCTCGCGTGGGCCCTATTTTGGACGAACACGCCGGTCGCTACACATTCATTCCCAATTAGAAACAGAATTCGAAAGAGCAAAATGGTGGGAAAAGACAAGTCAATCAGTTCTTCAGAGCGAGTAATATCGAATGTTAAGATAATAAATTAAAGGGACCTTAGCCAAAAGTATATACAATTGAGAACATGTGCGAAGATTTCTCTAAGAATATGCACTCACTCTCTCGTATAGAAGACCAATGAAAACTTTAAAAATCTATTGTATGCTAATGGTAGAGATCCAACGCGCACTACGATGGGGTTCACTAAAGATTTTTCAGCAATATTAATAATACTGCAAACTCCCCAAACAATTCCCATGTAGTAAATAAAATGCATCAGTCAAATGGGAAGGTTATTTTTCATTAACACAATTGTTTTTACAATTTTTAATTGCAAAAGGACTAAAGTGAAAATAACGATAGATTGTATTTAATACTTAAAATGACACAAGGAATACAGATGGAATACATTAAAGGGGCTAGATAGGTAAGTTGCCAACGAAACATAAATCACACGGGGTTCAAAAAGGTGGAGCTCATTAATGATAGAACTATTTGGCTGCGTGTGGGGTTAAGATGTGACCGTTTTTAGAATTTTCCAATTTTGACATTGGCCTTTAAGGCTGAAGGATACGTTAAGGGCAGATCTTCTTAATACATGGTTTGTTAGTATTTGTTCCGTTACCGATGCCCCGGCGTTGAGATTTATTGCTTCTTGATCACATGTGCGCCCACACCAGGTGAGCGCACAACGGATTCCCCGGTCTCAAAATAGCAAGGAAATGGATCAGTTGAGGAAAGAAAATGAGCTGGTTGGCTAAGCTGGGCCAAGTTTAATTCGCGAGCACTCACGATGAGAAAAGAAGTAAAATAAATTAATGAAGAAGTTTCTAAGTAATCTTATGAATGTGAACTTCCAGAATGGTTTAGTCGAAATGCCTAATGACGACAGATCTTTAAATGTGTTTAAATGGCGTCTTAAAGACCCATCTGTTTAGCATTCTTCAAATTGGCATGACCTTGCTTGGAAATGCCTCTGTTAATAGGTCGGCACTTCTTATAATTGATTGTAGGTTCCTGGTATAGTGCAGACAAACATTCACTTCAAAGACCATTCGAATCAGAGACTTATAAAGAACTTTCATTCGGCTTCCAACCAGTGCACGTAATTTGTAGAAATGCATCTGGCGTCTCAGTGAAATACGGTTCCTGTTTTCATTTTATTGAAAGTCTAGAGTAATATATGACCTAGAATTTGTTTTCCTTTTTTTCAACAGACTAAAAATCGTTATCCCTTCAAAAAATTTTAATTTTACCTTAAGGATTAGAATCTAACTTTTGGTGCGCCCCTTCCGAAACACGCCCCTATTTATTTGTTAAAAGAAATACAATATCCAATCGAGTATCTCGGCCAGAAAAGTTTGAAGCGTTGTGATATAAATTCATAGTGAAATTGGGGAAGAGAAATCTGTAAACGTTGCATAACCCAAATAGCCAGAGAGGGAAATTACTTGAGTCCTTATTGACCGGGAGGGTGAGCATGTTTCCTGACTCCCCTTTTCCTCACAGGGGACCTCAGCTCAAAAAATCGGTCTCGAGGCTTATTGCGGAATCAGATTGACTAAGATAAAACTTTCCCTCGCACGCTGAAGTTGCCGATGAAGTTGCGAACATTTTGCCCAAAGAGCCTCATTTATCAGTGACGTGAACAGATTAATTTTGGCAATATGACAGCGATTCTGTTTCATATTTTGCTACCAAAATTAATGTCAGAAAGAAAATTAATGACTTTGACATTGCTGCCACTCCGAGGTCAATTATTTTCACGCTGTTGAAGACGAAAATGGGTCATAATAAAGTGTATGTAGGGAAAAATGCGATGGGTTAGAAATTTGTAAATGAAAGACTAACTAATAGAACGCATTTTGAGGTCTTTGAAAGTCATTTGAATACCTTGTGGTTTATTTCCATGTATAAACAATTTTAGTCGCGAGCGACTCTACATCTCACTATGTGGGTCCCATTTTTATTTTTTTTTATTTTTGTAATAACATTGTAACTAATCGGCCGATTCTAACGGAATTTTAAACCTTTGTGTTCTTTTACATTCTCTTTCGAATGATATTATTACCAAGGTCACCCAAGGTTAGCCCCGAAATTATTTCGTTTTGGTTATAACATCATAACTATTCGGCCGATCCTAACGAAATTTGAAAGCCTTATATTGTTTTACATTCTCTTTCGAATGGTATAATTGTCAAAGTCCCCCAAGGTTAGCCCGGGAATTATTTTGTTTAAGCAGAAACATCATAACTATTTGGCCGATTCTAACGAAATTTGAAACCCTTATGTTGTTTTACATTCTCTTCCGATCATAGAATTGCCTAGATACTCCTAAGGTTAGTCCGGAAATTATTGAAAATTCCGTAGGCCGTGAGGTCATAAATCAGAATAAGTGAGAACACGCGACATTTTGTTTTGGCTATAACATAACATAATAACTATTCTGCCGATTCTAACGAAATTTGAAACCCTTATGTTATTTTACATTCTCTTTCAAGTGTTATAATTGCCAAAGACTTCGCAAGTTTAGCCCGGGAATTATTGTTTTTAGCAAAGTAGAGAGAGAGGTGACGCCCCCTTGTCGCGGGAAAAGAACTTGTGCGTATCCTTGATTTTTCGAGCTATGTCGGCAGGGGTACCTATCTTCTGGTACCCCTGGCAGGGTTTTCTTTGTCGATTTGATCGGAAATTAGGTTCCAGACTAAGTGCGTATTTCTTTATCTTACTCTATCCTTCCTCTTTTTTTTACATTAATCCTATTTCTTCTACTTATACAAAAAGAAAAAAAGCACAAAAAAACAACCCCTATTCCTATCATGTCACTCTTACCCTTTTTTCATCTATCTACATATAAGGACCTGGTAGCTACCTCATGCGTCAGAAGAGAGGCTTTGGAACCTCTATAAACAACGCCAATCGATGCTCACTGGTTGCGAGAGACTAAGACTTGAGGGGTCTTAGGCGCTGGGGCACGATGAATGGGATGAGGGTAGTGCCCCGTTAACCCCTTTCCTGGCGCATAATTATTGACCATTCCCAGTGACCGTTGACAAGGGCTTCTGGAGGTATTGGTCCGTGGTGACTGCCCTTTGTTCCCATGTTGGTTGCCAGGCTAACAAAAAGCCTTGAGGCGAGTTTCTTGGTGTGGCGGGATATCCATTGAACGCTGCTCCGAGATCTTGGCCGTCGCGAAGGGAACTAGTAGGAGTTTAGTAAGGGGCGTGCTTTGTTGTTGTTAACCTGTTTACAAATCAATTGCCCTTCGGGGACCGTCTGTGCTGCTTGGTTGGAAGCCACGGCACGCCGAGGCTTGACAACTTGGTCGGACGAACAGCAGCACATGGAGCGTGCCTTCTGAAAGTTCCGAAACGTCTCCGATCGATAGGCGGGAGCGACTCACGCGGGGAGAACTCACCAACCCCCTTTTTTTCTATTGATTGGTCGCAAAGTTTTGAAAGAGAGAAAGTGTTCAAAATTACAGGAAAAAAAGGTCCAGCTGCACTCAAATATACATGTGCGATATGCTAGAAGGATAATTGGTGGGGGGACTTCCCGGAAGGATATTTTTCGAAATACCACCCGGGAAGTATATGCACTGACTGCATCCTTAAAGGAGAGGTCCGAGAGGCAGTGGCATACTGCAATGAACTCAAGGATCTCTTCACAACCTCTGAAGAAAAATATAGGGCGCTGTAAAGTAAAATACAGACCCTAGAAACGCAGCACGCCCTTCAGATTCGGCGTCTCGAGGAAAAAATCCTAGAGCTAGCCTCTAAACTAGAGGCCAAGTCAGCTCAAGCTCAAGACGAAAGTCCCACTGACTTAGGTTGTTTTGCCAATGTTACTCCAGTTCAAGGAGGTGAAACTGCATTGGCAGTCCCACTTCAGCCATGCGAAGCCAATGAGAAGAAGAAAAAGAAAAAGAATAAAAAGAAGAAAAATGACCTTAATGCAGCTCACCCCAGTGTAGAGGATTGGAGCGTTACTGGTGCGCAAGGGAAAATGGAAAGAGAAGAATAGAAAAGAGAAACGGGAGAAGAGAAAACAAATGAAGACAAGAAAAATAAGAAGAAGAAAAAATAAAGATGTAGAGATACAAGAGGAAAGCGGAAAGTCGCTTCCGAGAGGAAAGACTAAGTCGCCTGCAGACAAATGTGCAAGAGTGACCCTTATTGGTGATTCTCAAGCACGGGGCCTGCAGTCCCTGCTAGCGGCCCGCCTTCGCACTAGTGTGAAGGTAAGCTTCCTGCCAGGATAAGATAACCACCACATCAGAGTAGAGGCTGAGAAATCACATTTTTCTAAGAGCTCAGTCGTTGTTCTAATGGTCAGTGGAAACGACCTCTACCTGAGAGGAGGTAGGGTAGGCCCTACAGATAAAATCATCCACACGGTCATGGGTGCCATGGACGACTGTGAGCTGAAAACCTGCAAGCGTGTGGTAGTCGGGATGCTCCCGAGGAGAGGTCCAACACGGACCGCTTACTCGATGAATGTCTCTTTAAACTGGCACTTGGCAGATTTATGTACGGCAGAGGCTGTCTTTTTTGTGGACTCGTGCCGCACCTTTTATGGTAGAAATGATCTCTACCAAAGGGATAGGGTACATCTTTCCTTTAAAGGAAAGGCCTTTCTGTCGAACATGATCCAGGATGTCGTAGAGAGGACCCAAAGGAGTATCCGGCCCAGAGTGAAGGCGGACATACGCCAGTACGCCCGTGTCACTCCAGGAACGACCTTCTCAGAGGTCACAAAAAGGGGTGCCTCGCCAACAAACAAGCCGGGAAACGGAAGAACGTAGGGAGTCCTACAGTCAAGGAATCCCTGAAAGTTCTTCTGTTCAATGCGAGGTCGATCAGGAACAAGTTTGCTGAGCTCCATGGCCTCGTAGCGACGGAAGAACCCAAAATGGTAGCCATAACACAATCGTGGATAAAAACCTCAAACCGAGACTTTGAAGGCAAATTCACGATTCCTGGCTACCAACTCTTTCACAAAGATAGACCAGACAGAGAGGGTGGCGGTGTAATGTTGTATGTCAAGGATACAATAGCATCTACGAACTCCAACATTATATCCGATCACGAGCTCCTAGGCGTTGACCTAGAGATAGGTCCTGTCAGATACAGGACCCTGGTAATTTACAGCCCCCCTTCGTAACCCGTTGAGAAGGACAGGGAACTGTACCAGCTGCTGGGTGAGCTTGTTCAAGGCAGAGTGTGCATATTTATGGGCGACTTCAACAGACAAGTCGACTGGGAAACCAGAGCAGCCTGTGGCGAGAGCGCGCTACTCCTGGAGTTCACCAACAACGAGTTCCTCACCCAATGGGTCAGAGAACCTACGAGAGGGTTGACTATATCCTCGACTTGGTCTTCACCTCTGATGATGATATCGTTAAGGATGTCTCTTTAGGCAAAGAGCTCGGTGGCAGTGATCACCAGCTAGTTAGATTTAGCGTCAAGATCCCGAAGGTAAGGTCTGTTTCCAGTTAATCAAGGAAACTTGACTTGAGAAGAGCAGATTTTGCAAGCCTTCGTGCTGGGTTGACTGATATAAGCCTAGCGGTATGCGAAGAGGTTGAGGATTCGTGGAACAATTTCAAAAATAAATTCATGAGTCTTCAATCAAGTTGCATCCCTCAGAAATGCCTCCGTCGGTCTTCTGTTCAACCAAAGTGGTTTAATCGAGAAATCGGCCAACTGTTTAGAAAGTAGAGAAATGCCTACCGGCGATCAAAGATCTCGGGTGCCTTTGACGAGTACCGGAGGCTAGCCTGGAGAGTGAAGTCCAGCATAAGGCCGGCTAAGCGTACTGAGGAACTCCGAGTGGCGAGACTCTGCAAGGAGAATCCCAAGGAGTTCTTCGGCTATGTAAATAGCCGTAAACCAATCCATCGTAGGATTGGGCCCTTATTGGACGAGAAGCGTGCATTAACTCACTCAATGACTACTTCTCCTCAGTGTTTACTAAAGAGTGTGGCCCCTTTCCCCAGCCCACCGGTTCCTACTCGGTGAAAAGCTGAAGGCAATGGACTTCACCAAAGGAGAAATAAAGAAAAAGATCGCTGATCTAAAGACGAATAAGTCCCCTGGACCGGACGAGTTTCTACCCAAGGTGTTGAAGGAAGTGTGCGATGAAGTATCACAAATCTGTGCGCTATCTTTAACATGTCAATCCGGACCGGATGCGTTCCTAGAGACTGGCGTGAGGCGGAGGTGACTCCGATCTTCAAGAAAGGAGACCCCAGCCATCCATCAAACTACCGACCTATTAGTCTGACTTCGATAGTCGGTAAACTCATGGAAAGCATGATGATGGATAAAATAACTTCGTATTTAGAGTCAAACCTGCTACTGAGGAGTTCCCAGCACGGCTTTCGAAGGCAACGGTCATGCCTGACGAACCTTGTGGAATTCTTCCACTTCGTGTCCAGTGAGCACGATCGGGACAAGGCGGTGGATGTGGTCTACTTAGACTTTCAGAAAGCCTTTGTTAAGGTACCACACTGCCGCGTTCTCCGGAAAGTGCGAGCGCTGAGCATAGACGTAAAAGTAGCCGGCTGGATCGAGAACTTGCTAAGTGGCAGACGGCAACGGGTGGTGGTGAATGGACATTCTTCTGAGTGGGTGCCCGTTACTAGCGGGGTGCCTCAAGGTTCTGTCCTGGGACTACTACTATTCATCATCTACGTCAACGACATGGACGGTGACATGGTTGCCAAGATTTCCAAATTTGCCGACGATACCAAGCTTGGTATGAACGTTGCAAATGATGGAAATACTGCCCGCCTGCAGGAAGATCTTGGGAAGATTGGGGAGTGGTCGGACACGTGGCAAATGCCTTTTAACGTGTGGAAATGCAAAGTAATGCATATAGGCCACAGAAACCCCTAATCTCATTATATCCTTAAGGGCACTGCTCTTGAATCCAGTGACACTGAGAAGGACTTAGGTGTTACTATCACTAGCGACCTCAAGTTCTCGAAACAGTACATCGAGGCAGAGAAGAAAGCCAAAAGGATGTTAGGCTACATGAAGCGCCAGTTTGGATACCGTAACAAGGAGATAGTACTTTGTCTGTACAACTCCTTCGTTCGGCCGCACCTGGAGTATGCCGTACAATTTTGGAGTCCTTCGTTTCGAAAGGACATCGCAAGGTTGAAACGCGTACAAGCTAGGGCAACCAAACTGATTCCCTCTATCTGACATAAAAGTTATGAGGATAGACTAAGGGAATTAGATCTGTTCTCGTTGGAAACCCGTAGACTGCGTGGTCAGCTCATCGAAGTTTTCGAAATACCTTGAGGGTTCGACAATGTTGACTACCGGGATATTTTCACACTGAGTGAGAACAGAACGCGCAATTACGGCTTCAAACTTAAACTCAAGCGTTACAACCGCAATCTGTGTGGAAATTTTTTCACCTACACTATCTGCGGTAAGTGGAACGCACTTCCAGTGGAAGTTGTCAACAGTGAATCTGTTGACCAGTTCAAGTCAAGACTAGACAAAGTTCTGAAAAGTGACCGTTTAGGGACGCAAAACAATTAAGCAGCCATGTGCCTGCTCGATTGCTAGTACAAAGGTACCTTCTTTAAATGGACCGTAAGGTCTTCTAGGGTACTTCCATTCCTTGTTACTTCTTGTAACTATTCGAGCGATTCTAGCGGAATAGGCAACCGTTATGTTGTTTTACCTTCTCTTTCGAATCATATAATTGCCAAAGTCTTCACAAAGTTAGCCCGATAATTATTTGGTTTTGGCAATAACATCATAACTATTCGGCGGATACTCTTCTAGGCTAGACTAGGCTATAATATGCTATAATCTGCTAGGCAAGCCTAGAATAGGCTATACTATGCTAAGTTATGCTAAGATACAATTTTCAAGGGTAAGATATACTATGTATGTTAATTTAGGCTATAATATGCTATGCTAAGATAATAAAGTTCAATGGCCAAATCCGATGGAAGAAGGATGCTTAATAGCTAAAACGTTGAAGAAGGATTTTTTATTTGACCAACACAGGGGTAGGGGGTGAAGTGATCCCATTTAATTTATTGAATCTCTTTCATTGCTCCCAAAGTCGATTAGGAAACAAAATTTTCAAGTGATTTCAGATGGGAAACAATAAGTTAAATTTTTCATTTGGATGCATCTGCCCCCCGCATTGGGGTATTCCTTTTACATCTGGTACCTTGAAGAGAAGCAAGACCTTCTGCTTCTAGTACCTTTGACAGTCGCGAACTAGATTTACACTACTTGGGTTTTATCCCTTCTAGACATTTCCATTTTATCTTTAATCCCGTGAATGGGTCTCGATACCCGTTTATGGTTCTCCATGACACATAATGTAAAGAAAAACTCAAAAATATCTTGAAAATTAAGGAGTTTTCTCTTCACTACTTTCCCTCTGGGAGTAGCCCACAAACAAATGCTTTGCCAGCAGGATGATGGTCTCCTATACATTGTCTACAGCCCTTTTTCAAGTGCTCTTGACGGTGGAGGCTTTTTCTCTTCTCCAATCTCTCCCGGTGAAGAGACTTTCCCTTCTCCATCTTCCCTATGAGAGCTGCCCCCAAACAGCTCCATAGCTAGTTTTGCAGCCTTGAAATGTGTTTGCCGAGAACTTTTATTCCTCTTCTCCATGCCTTGGACGGTAGACACCACCTCTGGTGAGAGTACACAATTTCCATGGAACAAACTCTTGCGAAACTGGTTGAAGATATAGAAATCGGTGTCTTTCAAATGTAAAAATTTATATACATATATCTCTCCTAGGGCCGCTTCTTTATTCTGTCTTGCCCTGTCCTTGTGCTCTCCGGCTGCACATTCGGCTTTGGGATAAGGATGGTTAACGACCCTTATTGCATCAATCACTTTCTTATTCCAATTTATTTTGCATGGATGATATCACTCGATTAACCACCTAGAGGTTAGCATTCGAAGAAATGACTGACTTTACATTTCAGTCAAAGAGTTTATATACATTGTTGCGGCCGTTGAATTCTTCCCCGGTACTTTTATCGCCTTGGTGGTAGGTTGAGAATGAGATGGCCTTCCGAGAGAAATTACATGCCTCAAAGTGTTATAGGGCCCGTCAGAACGATTTTAGCCTGTGTGAATTTAGCCTGGTGAGGGCCAGATTTCCTTTCGAAACCAGGGACCCTCACCGCTATTCATGGCGATCACGCGTCTTTTCTCAATTAGAGGATCTGTCTTGTAGAGGATTTTACCTATAGGGGCTGGGGTCGAGGCCTTCAATGATCTGATTTAGTTGAGCAAGTTGCCTTCCGCTCTCCCTTGCTTCGTAGATTCAACCATGATCTGGACGATAGGTTCCACTTCCCAGTGGATACTCTGCTGCTGCTGGAGTAATGTTTGTAAAGTTTTCCTTTACAAGAAGTATTTCACCCCATTTTTTGTTGATTTGGAGATGGTTATGATATTGTGTGACGATATGCTAAAATAAGTGCCTTCTATACCATGGAAGTGAGGGGACGCTCCTAAATTTTCTGTCTGAATTTCTTCGACTAGGATTTTCCGTGTATGAGGGGGGAAGAGGGAATTTTTTCCCACCCTGTATTGCAAAAGAAGTGTGTGCCACATGAAATGTTCATAGTTTCTCTCGCTTTGCCTTGGGCATTGATTTATTTTTTGGCTGTTCGAATCCCTATGTGGGAGGGAAATCTCGAACAGATTCTTAACTGCGTCTCTCATTATGCCGAAAAGCACGTTTTTAGGTTTGCTTCAGCTAAGATCAAAACCAAAACCATGCATTTCCGCTGTTTCTAAACAACAATTCGCCTGGACGTGGTGTACTTGCACCGATTTTTTAGTCTTATATTCGACCGATGCTAACCTGGGAGTTGCACATTCGTAGACCTAGGGTAACCTGTATCTCCATTATATACATTCTATGTCATGTGGCGTTCATCACGTCAGGGTACTGATTGGGCTACCCTACTTTTATTTGATCGTTAGTCTGTTTGTTCCGAGCTCGACTTTGAATGTGACTTCTCCTCCGCATCCGAGGGTATATTGGGAATGGTGGGTTAGAACTTCCATAAAGAGCTGCGGCTGACGACTGGTGACTTTCGCACATACTCTATAGAAATCTTCCTTGTACATAGACAATGTAGAAATTCCATTCTCTTTAAATTGTGCATATTGCATGCTACACTTGTACGCGAGAGTCCAATGTCTCTCCCAGTCGTTAAGGCTCTTATTTCATCTACAGCCGATCTTGACGGCGCTTACTTAAACGATAGACGCTTAACATGCCATAAACGTTTCGGCCTCAAGGTTAGGAAACACTTTCAAGAATTAGGTGTAACTCTCGTGTCGGGGATGCCCATGAGGAGACCAGGCTGTCACCTCGGAATGAACAAACAAACCAGCGGGTTTTTTTTATCCAACGCTGACTACATTGTAGGAATTTAATTACCCCCTCGAGCTTCAAGGAGCAGAAAAGTGTGCTATATCCAGTACAAATGTTTCCATGGAACTATTTCTCAAGGCCTCGACGGTTTCAAGTTACTTTCTGTCGTCTTTGAATCGATCACACTTGCAGGATGCAAGGTCATCTGATAAAGCCCTCTTAAAAAACCTTTCTCTGACTACTGCTTACTCCCCCACAGATTGTGCGCCACTTTTAGGTTTTGTTACTTCTGAATCGGACAAACACGGTAGACAGCGTCATTGGAAAGAGCGCTCCAATGAACATTCCTGTCAAGATTGATTTCTACTCAAGACGGTTTGACACGTTTTAGTTGAATGTCCTAGTCCGAGGAAGCTCCGTAAGCTGTACTTTTCCTTGTACCCTGATAGGTTGGGACTCTTTGAAAGATGCTGACCTCATCTATAGTATTGATTTTTTGTTAATTGTTGGTTGGATATTCAGACCTCTGAGGGAGGCGAGGCTGCCTGCGGCATCTGAGTATGCATAGTAGATATTTATATATTTTCTCTTGTTGCTCTTGCTTGTTTGTTTTTGTCAATTTTTCATTATTTTATCATTTAGGTTTTTTTACCGGTAAGACCAAAAGATAGGCTTTTTTGTAATTACGGTGACTTAAATTTTGCCAGCGCCACTGGAAGAGAGGTAAACTTAAAAAAGGAGTCATCTCCTACACCGAATATTGTTGGAAGTGTCAAAATAATCGTTGCATTTAACAAGTTATGTATTACATTTAAGTTAAATGGAAATCAATATGTAAAAAAATAAAAAATAGAAGTATTATAATTATTTGTTGTTTGGGGATGCAAAAGGTCAAAGTGGTCCATTTTTTGATTGCCCTTCTTCACGCTACTTTTTACTCCCAATATTATTGTGCAATTTATTATAGCAAATGACCAATTCGTGGAGGGTTCAAATGGCGTCTTTCGCCGCTGCTCCCTTCAACGGGTTATTTTTTACTGACCTCATTTCTTCGTCTCCACCCAAGCTTCCACCACTCCTCCGTTCCTCCAGGTAGGGAGAAGGCAGATAATGCAGTTACTCTAGCAAGAGGAGTAGCCACCTTTAGACTACGCCAACAAGGTCTAGGTGACGCTCTTCCTTCACACAAGTCGTCAAATGCATTCTAGCAATTGGGCATTTCAACATTCACTTTTTTTGTTCCAATGAAGGTGGCTAAACATTGATCGTTATTTATGAAGGTCACTAACTATTGCTTGTTACTGGGACGGTGGCTAACCATTGTTCGTTAATATGGAGGTAGCTAACTGTTGCTATAGGAACCGCGTACCACAGCTACTTACATAGCAGTGTAGTTGTGTAATTGACAAAAGGAGGAGGGGGAGACACGGTTAACTTCTGGCGTCCACTGAAGATGACAGCTTCTGTTAAAAGGGGGAGACACGGTTAACTTCTGGCGTCTACTGAAGATGACAGCCTCTGTTAAAAGGGGGAGACACGGTTAACTTCTGGCGTCTACTGAAGATGACAGCCTCTGTTAAAGGGGAAGGACACGGTTAACTTCTGGCGCCCACTGAAGATGACAGCTTCTGTTAAAAGGGGGGGGGGGACACGGTTAACTTCTGGCGTCCACTGAAGATGACAGCCTCTGTTAAAGGGGGAGGACACGGTTAACTTCTGGCGTCCACTAAAGATGACAGCCTCTGTTAAAGGGGGGAGACACGGTTAACTTCTGGCGTTCACTGAAGATGACAGCCTCTGTTAAAGGGGGAGGGCACGGTTAACTTCTGGCGTCCACTGAAGATGTCAGCCTCTGTTAAAGGGGGGGGGGATTCCCTTGTGTTCAATCGAAGTTGTTTTTTAATCTTTGGACCCGGGTTCCTTCTGAGAGAGCCCTCTAACATCCAACATACAACCAAAACTTTACCCTTCCTTAACATACTCCCTTCATAGTGCAATGGGGATTTGAGCCGCATAATTGCGTGCTCAACCGATCCCTATTATCCCGAGTACTCTCCTCATTTGTCTTCTCGGGTATCTACTCCTTCACTTTCTCACATTTTCAAACTCAAACCCACAAATAACATACCTCTACTGCTAGGTTGGAACAGGTTTGAGTGAGTTGCGTACCCTCTCCTCATTTGATTACTCAATGTTCCTGTGGCACATTTCACTTCCCTTTACTTCAAGATTATTGATACGAATCTTATTTCATTGTGTGGAAGAAATTCCTCATTGGTATTTTTTTATTTCCAAACACTAAATTAGTTAAGGGAAGTTTGAGGAGGCTAATTATTAACACTCACCATTGAAGAGGCTAACTAATTATTAACACTCGCCAAACTCCGCAAAATTGATATTATTTTAACCTAACCTTTTGAGAAACGGAACTATAAATAAATGAAAAGACCAATTGATATAATATATCAATTAATATAATTAAAAGCTTTAGTTAATATTAAAAGTAATATTATCTAAATACGAATAAATATAATATAAAATAAACATAAATACTAACTTGCATCTTGTGAGACGGAAAATTACCAATGCATTCTCGAGGTAATTCACTTTTAGATCAACATTCGATATTATTTGTCGTTTGCCAATTTACCAAATTTGCTTATGTCTGCTAAAGTTTTGTTACCTGCATGAGATGGTCTCGTCCTGAAATATAACTTGCCTTCCTCTAGTTTCTTATCTCTCGGTTGAGAGAACAAAGGAGAAGAATATAATACACAAAATGTTTGAGGCGTTATTACTGGAATGAAACAAAGGCGAGTTTTAGGACCGCTACTAATTAGGCATTTAATAGGTGTTAATAAACTCTCAATTTTCAGACCAAAATCGATGGAAAAGTTGCTCTATGACTACTAGGATAATGTTCCCACAATCATTCGCTCGTAAACCAGTTCCATCATCCTAAAGAGAATATCCCCCCGACCGGATAATAAAACTAAAATAATAATCACATGACAATGGTGAGCCCGAGGGCACCAGGGGCCGATTCTCGTTTAGAAGAGGGGATGTCGGGAATTATTTGTATTCTTGACGCCAAGTAACGATACAACTACCCATCGCCATAATCCCTCGGAACAGATGAGTGTGTTTTTCTGTAAATACGGTGAATAAAGATAAAGTTGTTGTGATTGGCTATTTGTGTGATAATCACAGCGCATCCACCAATCGGTAAAGAGATCTCTACATACACTGACGGTCGTGTCCGTCCTCGCTTGGGATTAAACCCGACGCCTCGATGTTAGAAGTCCAACCCAGTATCAACTGGCTGGTAGCGCTGGCGACAAGCAGATATAAACAAATTTATTCCGTAAAATGAGGAGTAAAATTAATCATAGGTAAATGGAAAATTCTCTTCGTCGTAAGAAAAGATAAAAATGGAATTATACCTCACATGGATCCGAGCAGCTTTCCCTTAACTAAAATATTTTTTGTTGCTTTTTTATTTAAAACGATATCCAACGATGGCAAGTACAGCAGATACTAGGTAGGGATGGGAGGCTGTAGAGAAGGTGATGAAGGTAGAGTTAGTGAAAATGGACCATATTGAGAGGGTATTTGGGCTAGATTTGACGATTTGCATGACAGAATCCCTCACACAATATACTAGCTAAAAATAAATGTACTTTAAAAATTCAAAGATATCCACTAGATTATGGCTGCGAGATAAGAGTTTATTCAAAGTAGCCGCCCACAGCTTCCACCACGGCCTCAAGACGGCTTGGGAACCTGGCGTTTGCGTTCCATACTTTGTCCCTGGGAAAATCTTCGAAAACTTTCATGATCTTAGCTACCAGCTCGGCCTTAGGGCCGCAGGAAGAGTACTTGGTGTCTTTTTTTAACCACGCCCTACTCATAGTAATTCATATGATTAAAATCCATGGAAAAGGATGCCAGAAAGTGGCACTGATGAAGTCGTAGAATTCTCCGACAACCACTTCGGACTCTTTCCGGAGGTATGACGTTCTTTCAGCAACACTCTCCATCCCCGGTTTCACCACCGTCTCCAGCAGCTTCACATAACGGTCAAAATTATGCCTAATATCTTGCTCAAGAATGTGGGCCAGCATGACCTTACCCTTACTGAAAAAAACACCCAGAGACATTCATAGTTGGGGTAACTTGGTCTTCATGATACATAGGACGTTGCATGGATTGTAGGCATACTAACTGTTGTTCTAAGTGTTGCGCAACTGGTCCTGGGAGAAGTAATTTTCGCATGAGAAGAGTCAGATCGTTCTCTGCCCAACAAGATGTTACAGCTTGTTCAGGAACTTCATTTGAATCGTCAAGTGGTTCTTCTTGGCCTTGACTGTCAGAATTTGTTCCTTGCCCCTCTTGTAAGAGTACTAGTGAAGGTCCTCATTCAATTTAGGGCCAGTTTCATTATGGGGACTCCAACACCCATCTCTTCGCCAATGCCCGAATTCCCTTGCACGGGTCTCCCACCACCTTGTCCTACAGCTGTAGGATGAATTCCGGCATGGTGACGGAGACAGAACACCTGCTGTATCACTTTCTGCTAGCCACGGCTTCGTAGTCTCCATTGCAGTTCTTTATGTTACGTTTTACAGCCTTTACAAGGTTCAAAGTGTATTTAATAGCATTCATGATGCGGCATTCTGAAATTAGGAACGAATCATCATGATGCAACTGACTTTTTTACAATTTTCAGATGGCTTCCAGTCCTCCATCTCAGTTAACTGTTTACAACTAAAATTTACTCCATATGAGCATATGGAGTAAATTTTAGTTGTAAACAGTTAACTGAGATGGAGGACTGGAAGCCATTTAGCCGTACACCATTTTGGCCCACAGCTCCATGCAAGTTAAGGGCAAGCGATTGCTTTTGAGAGCCTAGAACTAAATTTAGCGAGGTAAATTTTGAGAGAAATAAAAATGGAAAACAAAGTTAAAGCTTTGAGAGGTGCCTAGATAGGCAAACCTTGGTAATCATAGGATAAGAATAGAAATACCCCATGACTTGGGTAATAGAGGACCTACAGTTTAACGTAGGATATGAACCATGATATATTTTTCACTGATCATATACTCGTTCTATTCTCAACTTCAAAGTAGTGACGTTTCATTTGACTCATAGGTGTCGGGAGATCCGACTCTAATATCTTCTCCCAAATAATTAGTTTTCATTTCCTTTGTTAAGTTGTGACGGCATTCATGCTCTTAACCTAGTTTTGCATTGCTCTGCGTTGTTTTATTAGTGTCTTTACTTTACTTAGTTTAGCTGAGTCATTGTTCGGTGTAAATCACATTTACTGCTTAAGCTACTTTGAGTTATTTCCAAAATTGTGTTTCTCATTCTGTTCTCGTATTTGGGGTTACACCAAATAGTCAAAATCGTTAGTTTTTTAGACTTTTTTGCTATCATCTTTTGTTATCACGGTCGTAATTCGTTATAGGTACGAGGGGTGGTCAATAAGTTTTGCGAATCGAGAGGGAAAAACAAAGGAAGGGGGATGGCTGTTTGTGGGGGTGTTAGGACAAGTTATGATAAGGCAGGACCTAGAGCCGCACGCTCCTGCCTCGTCTATTTAAGAAGCAGTAGCTGATCGCAGATCGTGAGTCACAAATTTTTCAACAAGGAGAAAGTTTAGGACCACGCAGCAATCAAATTTTTGACCAAGGAAAGCAAGAATGCAAAAGAGATCCATGAACGCATGGTTGCATTGTAAACCGACACCGCCCCTTCCTATGCAACCATTGCTCGCTGGAATAGGGAGTTCCGCCATGGTCGTGAGTCCCTTGAAGATGACCCCCGTCCAGGACGCCCGTCAGATATGACCAACTAGGACAATGTAGCCCGTGTGAAGAAGATGATCATCGAAAATCGATAGGTGAAGGTCGAAGAAATGGAGCGAGAACTTGGAATATCACATGAGAGTGTTATCAACATTATCAACGACAATTTGGCCATGACCAAGGTCTCTGCCCGTTGGGTCCCTAGAAATCTCACGCCCCATGATCGACTTTAACGCCGTCAAAGTTCGGAGTAGCTGTTGCTCCTGTACAACCAAGACCCGGCGGGATTCGGGTCACGCATAGTGACAGATGATGAAACGTGAGTCCCTTACTGGGATCCCGAGACCAAGCTCGAAAGCATGGCCTGGAAGCACAGGGGCTCTCCGAGCCCCATCAAGTTGCGGACCCAACCCTCAGCTGGGAAGATCATGGCCACCATCTTCTGGGATTCTGAGGGCGTGTTGATGGTGGACTATGCGCCTCGTGGAAGGATCATCACAGACCAATACTCGGCGGACGAACTGGCTGGGTTGAAGAAGTGCATCCGTCAGAAGTGGCGCGGCAAGTTGACACGCGGTGTCCTGCTCCTCAACAACAATACCCCTGTCCGCAAGGCCAGATTTGCACAAACTGCAGATTCTGGGAGCTCAACCCCCCTCCCCCCCTACATTCCAGATCTGGCCCCTAGCGACTACTTTTTATTCTGCCAGCTCAAGGCTGCAATGCGTGGACGCCGGTTTGGGGATCATGAAGATGTCCAGCTCGCCGTCCAGGAGTGGATTGAACAGCAGTCGTCAATTTTCTGGTTGTCGGGAATTCGAAGCCTCAGGGACAAGTGGCGCAAGTGCATTAAAGTCGAGGGTAGTTAAATTGAAAAGTAATAAAACACTTTTCCTTATATCTCATTTCCTTATATCCGAATTGCAAAACTTATCGACCGCCCCTCGTACTTAAACCTTTCATGTCCTTTTCATTTGGGGACTCATGGGAGTTCATGAACTTTTTCGTTCTTTTTTTGCGTTCTTTGAAATCTTCCTTTTTTACAATTCTTCACATAAATATTGGTTTCTCTTCCTTCCTCACCTGTTGACTAGTGCTGTGAAATTGAGGATTTGAGCGCTTTCCATTTGGGAGATAAATCTGATCTGGAATAATCTTGCTGGGGTTGTTTATCTTCCCCATATATCTTCTGCTCTTTTCCGAAGATCTTGTTTATCGGTTGTCTGCTGTTACCATAGCAATCAGTAACAACCTTAACACTGGATTGGGCACTCCTTGTAGATGTTCTTTAACCACGCCAAGTAAGTGGTTGTATCTAATAGACCTATCTAACAGCATTAAAGAGAACTATATCAATTGGGTATTATAAACTTTACTTTTGCCGTCGTAGTACCCGTGATCTCGTAAGAACAGTGGTACAACTATGACCCTCAGTTATGGTTGCTACTCAATGCTATACTAATCACATACCATCAATTATACATTGCAGTTTTCCGTATTATCGGTTGTAGTTTTGTCTCTTCGTGGAAATTTCTCATTCTTCGCTGTTGTCTTCTTCTTGTGTTGGTTACCGGTAAAACGGTTTCGTTTTGTACCCTCTAAAATTCTTTCATTTTTGTTTTAGACACCATAGGAATTTAAATCGTAGGGTAAGTTAATGCTACCCTTTCTTTTGCCATGCTGATTTTTCTTTCGTTTTTTCGCTCTTAACTCTCGGAGTTGGTATATGAACTGAATCGTTGGAGATGATCTTTTTATTCTCGCGCTTACATGTCTTATGCAACCTTTTGATGTTAATTTCTGATCCAAACCTTTTCATTCCTATATGATGTCGACTATTTTGTGTCTTGAAATTGGTAGCACTGTGAATTTCCGGATGTTAGGTTTTTTTCGGGTTTTTTCGAATTCTTTTATGTTGCATATTTCCAGGTCCGTTATATTCGTTTGTCTTCTTTCTTTTCCGTTCGAGGCAGTTGATTAATTGGATTATATAATTTGAAAAATGAATGTTTGATTTCTCAGGACTTACGGGTATAGGCATGTCTGCTGGGTAGATTGAATACATCGTAAGGTTGAGCCGCCCTCACTCCCCACCATGCCCAAAACCACTAGTGACAAGTTTAGTTACAAACAATGTTCCAAATAATCAATTTATTCGAATCTCCATTTTCTATTATATAATTTCCTTATGTTTCCATTTTTAGTCGCGGGCGACTCTACATCTCACTATGTCGACGGTCAGTCGGTCTCCGTTTTAATTTTCTTTTCTTTGTGATAACATTGTAACTATTAGACCGATTCTAACGAAATTTGAAAACCTAATGTTACTTTTCATTCTCTTTCGAATGATATTATTACTAAAGTCTTTCCAAGCTTAGCACGGGAATTATTTTGTTTTGGCAATAACATCATAACTACTCGGCCGATTCTAACAAAATTTAAAACCTTTATAATATTTTATATTCTGTTTCGAATAATATAATTGCCAAAGTCCTCCCATAGCTAACCCGGGAATTATTTTGTTTTGTTAATAGCATCATAACTATTCAGCCTCTTCTAACGAAATTTGAGAGGTTTATGTTGTTTTACATTTTCTTTCGAATGATATAATTGTCAAGGTCCTCCTAAGGTTATTGCGGAAATTATCGAAAGTTTTGATGATTGTAAGGTCATAAATCAGAATAAGTGAGAGCACGCGCCCTTAGAGTCCGCAGACCTTGTGTTTATTTCTGTCCCCCGTGAGTCCATATCTCTTGTGTCTACGCACTGTTTATTTATATCGCCCCCGCTACCAACTCAACATTACACTCAATCTAAAATTACACATAACTTACCAAGATTTCATTGTACTTATTCAAATTCAATTGCTACTTTCAACTGTGTGTTTCCAATCTTTTCCATTCTTTTTAAATATATCTAATTACTCTTTCTGCGCAAGCAATCGCAGCCCAAATAAGTTATTTATTTAAATTAGTTTATATGTATAAATTCCAATAATATTGTGTATTTATCGGTGTTGGGCGCGTCAGTAAATTTCGCCGGTCCGTCATTCTTCATTCGGCAGCGGCCTGCCCACCAGTCCGTCATTATTTCAGGCCGGCCCAGTCCGTCAGTCGTCAGTCCGTCATCGTTATTTTAACTACGCTTCCGTCATCGCTAAATTACACTTCGTCATCGCTATTTTAGGACTATCGGTAAAAAAAACTGTTTACAAGGGTAACAGCACACAATTTTATTCATTTAGAAACAGTTTGGACCACTTTATACAAAAAATATAAATTCTTATACTATTACTGCCTCTCATCCTGCGTCTCCTAACCAATCTACCCCTTGTAGCTGGGGTACCCCAACAGGGACATGTTGCCCTTGAGGAACACCAGCTTCTGGAAGTTGGCGCTGGCCAGGGCGGCCTTCTTCGGCCTGAGAATGTCGCTGGCTGTAGAGAACATCCTCTCCACGGCAGCGGAGCTAGGGAGAGGGGTGTTGTAATTGATGAACAAGTCTACCCACGCCTCCCTGTGTTCCAGGGGCTGGGTGTCCAGGGGCTGTGTGTCACGCAGAGACTCGGCCCCAATGACATTCTGGTGTCACTGTGCTGGCTCTGGCCCATTTTACTGTCTCTGTCACTCACAGGTGTGCTGGCTCTGAAGCTCACGCTACTTAGCATACTATCAGGTCTATCACTATCAGTAGACACACCCCTGCTCCTGTCTCTGCTAAATATCTATCCATGATCTATATAAGTCAAGAAATGCGGTGAAAAACAATTTAAACAATGTTATTTCACTTGATCAAACGCGGGTTGGAATGCTAAAGCCCCGTCCACACTACAGAAATTTCTTTTGTAACAAGTTGAAACTTTTGAAACAAGTTATAACTGCACCACAGAAGCGGAGAGCTCACGATGAATAACCTTTCATTACGAAAGCCAGCAGGCTACTGGTATGACAAAGCAGGGTTGCCAGATTTTTTCAGCAAAAGTAGCATAAAAAATGCAAAAAAGTAGTAGATTTCGATCAAAAGGGGCCCAATTTATATATATATATATATATATATATATATATATATATATATATATATATATGTGGAAAACTCACAAAGTATCGCATGAGTAAGCAATAAATGCCAAAAATCCCACAGGGAAAAATAATACGATGATTCCAAGTACTTTCGAACTTTATTTCGAGTTTTTTATCAAGGAATAACAGAAGTATTGAAAATTGTAATATTTATAAGGATGATACAGAGGAGAGGAAACGCCCACAAAAAAGCAAAAAAAAACAATCAACAAAATGAAATAATATGAAATGGAAACCTTAGGAGGAGCGAAGATAAATACAAAATAAGATCATTAAATCAGGTAAATTTAAAAGACTAAAGGTTGACAAGAGGATTAAAACACCGCCTCGCCTCGGGAGAGAATCATAACGAGAGATTAACCCCGGAGGTCAGGATCTAAAAACCAAAGTAAAATATGTACAAATGTTCTAAACACTTGACTCAAATTGAAATAAATACAGACACAAACATAAGTTTACATATATAGATGCACACAAAAAATATTAAATTGTTTATTAAGATTAATATAAATATTGGGTCTCAAATTAAAAGTTTCGACAATGCACTGCAAAATTCTGGTATTATCTTGTTTCTTTCATGCTTAAATTTTGTCCATAATCCGTAAGAGTTTTAGGCTCCTGGTCTCCTAGTTTCTCATGAATGATCTTCCAAAGGTTCTCAATTGGGCTTCGAGCAGGCCGCTTCATTACTTTTATATCTTTTTGTTCGAAGTAATATTTTATTCCCTTTGCCGATTGGCATGGCACGTTGTCTTTCAAACATACTGTTGACTAACTCAGAGATGGTTGGAGTGAAGTATAACATTTTGTAGGAGGTTTAGGTAAGTACACATTTGTATTTCCTGTTCCAATTATTCGCACTTCTGGACTAACTCCTCTAGAGGAAATATCCTCCATACCATGAATCTGCCGCCTCCATCCCAGACGTTTTAACACGTTGAGGGTTAAGTTTGTCACCTCTAACGAGTCTAACAAAGCGTTTGTCATCGGATCCAACTAAATTAAATTTACCTTCATCACTGAAATGAATTCACCTCCTATCTTCATCTCTCCAAACAACTTGAGCTTCAGCATATTCAAGTCTCGCATTCTGTTTTTCCTTAATAATGATTGGATTGGCTGCGAAAGAACAAGATTTTAAACTAAATGCATTGAGGCGGCGGGACACTGTGAAACGGCTGATTTCTTTGAAACGATTGCTCATATTTTTTCAAGAAATTCGAGCTGCAGTCCCGAACCGTGGTTTTGTGGGTTCGAGAGACATTTGTAGGAGATTTATAGGGTTTTTTTTCTTTGTATCACTTCATAACGCGCGAAATCTTAATCCTGGAACTTCATATAATCTCTTGAAATCGCAGAAAATGTCCTCCCTGAAGTTTTCAAGCGATCAGTTATCTGACGGAGCTCAGAAGTCACTTTCACCTGAAGTGGAATCTCTCTGCAGAGTTACTACGGCAACAATGGCAAAATTTTGCCATATGATTTAACTCACATTATTTTTTTAAATATTTTAATGAAAGAAAATCGTTCTTTTATTTTGTGGGTAGTGTATTATTGGAGAGGAAGTAAATACAATCATAACCTCTGATTATATTGACCTATGCCCCAATATATACACATTCATACGCATAGATCTAATGGAAATACACCTCTATTAAAATTCCATCATAAGTTCAGATTATATATGCCTATGTCCGACTATGTACACATTTGTGTATAATGATATAAATGAAAATACGATCATAACTTTAGAGTATATGCGCCTATGTCCGAATATATACATTTACACGGGTGAGTCTGTAGATAATTTTTCATGTGTTCATTGATAGAGTTTTATGCGTTGAACACCACACTGAAATATGCTGAAGCGAGTTAATTGCTTTATAATCCCAGGATCATATTATGACTTTCCAACATCCCAATTTTAATCCTCCCTTTTCGCAGTGATCCTCTCTTTCAATCATCCTCTTTGAAAAAATTATCTGTTCATTTTTCATAATAAAATATGAGCAGTTTCAGAGATCCTGGAAACGTTAACTCTCGATTATTTTATCTTTTGCATAAATTAATTCATTTTATATCCCAAAAGATGGATTCCCTCGAGATAAGCAAGCTCAACATTAGTGTTCTCTTTTATTCACTCAAATATTTTTAGAAATTAAAGGATTTAATTTTTAATCGTACTCCTCTATATTTTGTTGTAATATAGTTAAAAGGAGTTCAGTATTTTGCAATCAAAATTATAACTACATTGAGGCACAAATTCTACGATGATAAACTGGTCAAACTAAACTTAATTTTTTGAAAACAGACGAATGAAAGGAGATCTAATTTAAATTTGTAATTCTCTAAAGTTTTGATTATCTTAAAACGAAAAACATTTGAAGCACAAAAGAATAAACAAAGAAAGAAACTGAATTCGCAATGAAGTTTGTTTTAACAACTATTTTGATGAGCCTTTCAACATGTTATCACAATAACCATATCGGCCTATGCAAACATGCAGGAAGTGAAAAGATAACAATAATTTTATGATAAAATATATGAATTCATCTTTTACGCATGAATCGTAAATACTATTTATTATATTTTGTGAAAATTACAATATACCGATCGTAGAATTTGCGGAAAATACAAAATTTCAACATAAATTCAACGATGATTAATCTGACAGTTGTCATTCCAAGCCAAAAAATTCGGAATCTTGGATCAACTCTGTCGAGTGTGAATGGATTAATGGTCCATTTTGATAAAGGGAGCAAAAATGTAATTGGAGCACAAGAGGATCGAAATGAGCCTAAGTCATTCGTGCACATTGTTAAGAGCAACTTTTGTTTAAAACCGGAAATAATAGAAAAATCAGCAATTGTGGATGTGCACCTTTGATGAAGCTAATATTCAAATCCAGCAATTATCAACACGGGTCGAACTATGCGGAGGTGAAAAGCAAGCGAGCAATTATTTTATAAAAGCATAATTGGTCGTGACCAATCAAGTCTTTCTCATTTTGGACACCATAGATACCGGGAGATATAAAAATTAATATTCCTACCATTAATTTAATATTTATTAAGGTTGAGACAGTTGTTCACAAACTTGAATTTTTCAGTCATGGGGAATGTTTTGGTAATAATAATTTAAAAGAAAGTGGTATTATCCTTAAAGACCGCCACATGCTAATAATATTTTCAATTGATTGAATTATAATAGAGCTGTGTATCCGTGAACGATGGGGCTGCATGGCTTCTTACACATTATTTCCGAAAGCCATGCTTGTTTTAGCCTTTGGATTAATATCACGGCACTTCCTTATCGTTCCTGCTTAGCCGCGTGGAAATATCGCTTCCTATTTTTGCGAAAGTGAGCAACATCGTGTGTAATTAATTAGTCGCCGGATGGAGTCAGTAGTAGTGTAGGTGAAGGGTCGAGTGCACACAAACTCGGGTATCCAGATACGTACACACGCACATGGACTCGCACTCAAGTCTCCTTACCCCCTCTATGCCCTACTCCCCACCTCCCTACCCCCCATCCCATACCGCTAAAATTTTTCTAAGGATTCAGAGTCTACACACACACACTCACACACACAATGCCAAGACACTGACTGCAAATCCCTTCACAATCTTTTAGATGTTATCACATACATATTTTTTCACTCTGAAACGCTTTCCACGATTCCTTTCGATATTGTTGATTTAGATGTTTATCCATCCTCTGTTTTGATTTTCAGGGCACGAGATTAAATGAAGCAAAAAGATAGTTATCTTTGATTGGCCCCAAATGTTTTCCAATCGATAAATAAAGAGACAAATATTGCTTCTTTTTTCTCTCTAAGAGGTCACAATGAAATAAAGAGATAGCTATCTTTTGTTTAAACTGGACCGTCTATTAAACCTTATTTTCCAACCTTAATCCCGCTCCCTCATCTGACTTAAATAAACATATTTGTTTTTTCTCAAAGAGGTCACAATGAAGTAAAGAGATAGCTATCTTTTGTTTACACTGGATCATCGACCAATCTTACTTTTCCAACCCTCCCTCCCATCTGTAGATATATCAAAAATGCATTCCAAACCTTCCTCATTTAATTATTATATATTACAGCTTGTTGGGAAGAAGCTTTTTCTCTCGTACGGTATTTTAAATTTTTTAACTAAGCGCAAGAAAATGAAAGACCTGACAGAAAATAAGTAGAAATCTTGTGAGGAGACTTGCGATTTTCTTGAAAATTTCAGGGTTTGTCAGTTGACAGCTCCTTTCACAGAGTAAGTGATTTTCTTCCCATTTTTTAAATGTTTTTTTTTTTAAGTCTAGCTTGATATAATGATTTATTTTATTTTTAAGCTCAAATATACAGATTTATTTTACTTTTAAACAGAAATATGCATGTATTTTCTCCAGATTAAGAAATTAAAAATAAATATTAAAATTTATACTACTCAGGTTACATAATATATATATATAATTTGTTAATATGATACACAATTAATTTTATCGAGTGTACAGGATCAATCTTTTTTCTTTGCATTCTATTAAAAGTATTCTTTACAACGATTTTTTTCGTTTCTTTGATCATTATATAAATCAAATTGCTCAATAAAAGATCGATATGATTTACCTTTTGTATTCTGCTGAATGAAATAGACACAAAACAAGCCACATGAGTTTGGAAGGTAACTTTAAATGGATTGACGATAATAATTTTATTCATTTTTTACTAAGTTTTTACGAATATAAACATCATTCTGGAACCCTAGACATAGGCTGTCGAAATAATACAAACTTTTTTGTTAACAAACAAGCGATCCAATGCGAACCAGGTCGATGGCTGCCATCCAGATTAATTAGATTAGCTGCTGGCAGTTATAAAGTTTGACATAATTGAGTGCCTCTCACAAAACCTCCATGAAAAACTCGCTTTGTAGTTTCATTTCAAAACAATAGTTCTTCTATTTCTATTGCATTCATTTCATTAAGAATAAACTAATAAGTTTCTAGACTTATCTATGTCAATAACAGACTGAAACTGCATATATAACAATGGAAAAGAGTCTGTTAATTGAGATCTAAACTGTAACTATATTGATAATGTACCCTGTTTTATAGGATTGGAGCATTCGGCAAGACAAGCAGTACTCTTGTCCTGATTTAGGTTAATAAAATAAATATTTTTATAAATTGTTTATAAGTAAGTCCAATACTCTGCCCACCTTCAATATACCCTAAAGCGTTATATAACGAGTAAAAAGCCCTTGGCGCAACTGGATCTGTATCGTCTGAATAGTCCAATTCAAATGGTCTTCAACTTCATTCCCGTTTATATAGATAGTAATGCATCAAAACTACCAGAACATGCAAAATGAGCAGCCATTCTTATAAGCATGCGTGTAGGTATTCGCCCCATGAAGATATTATCCACACTCCTCATTGATATTCAGCTCACAATTGTAAAATTCCGCATGCGAACTTCTGTCATAGGGTACTTAGCGTTTGATGTAAGCAACCTATTTTCCATCTCTAGATAAGCGGATGATGAAAGACGGACTTTTTTAATGCAAAGAAAACTCTCTAATAATTTTATTTTAGCTTCTAAACCGGTCTAGCTTCTAAATAGTGTAAATAAATGTGGTGCTCTGGATAACTTTATCTTTATTGAGACTCCGTTAATTAACTAACAGCTTATGTTTCGAGAAGAAATCGGCGTGTATTTTTTCATATACATCAATTAGATTTCTTTTGGAGATCTGATATATTTCTTTTCTATACTTTTTTTACTAGAGTAATATCCTGCAGTTTAAAGAAAAGTAGATTTTTCTTCTTCACTATAGTTCAACAGGGTCTCTAATATGCATAAAAGGGGTAATTATTTCCAAACGAATTTACAGATGTTTCATTAAAATAAATATCAACATTGCTAAACAAAGTGTGAAGAATATTATTTTCAGGAAAAACATTCTTCCCATCTAGAAGTCAGCTTTCGTTTGACTTCACAATTCTTGCTTTAATATAAAGATAAACCTCATTAGGGTCTACATGATACTTTCCGCTACCAGATACCTAATATTCAACCGGTGTGAGGTCAGAAGAGATATTGGTAAGCGGAGAGTAAGACTGATAATTGCTTTCAACGATGGAAGTTTGGGTTGGTGTAACAGTAAACAAATCGAGTTCTGTCTTCGAACAGATATTACTTGTTGGATGAAGAGCATTCATTTTACACGTGTAAGATTTACAGCCGTTGATATATTTATGAGAACATCTATGAAATGTCTGATAGTTTATATTAGGATATTATGAGAAAAAAATCCCCATCCTCTTCATCATCTATTTTCAACTTTCTTCTATTCTTCAACTTCTTATTCATCCATTTTTGCTTATTTATTACACCTATTTTTTCTTATTTTCTCTCATTATCCCTCTCAGATTTTAACTTTCTTCTAATATACTGTCTAGTATCTTTAGTGATATTATTTTTTACCCTTGCAAACTGGTCTCTTAGAGCTTGCTTCGTACTTTTTCCGTGCACAATATCCTTCCTGTTCAGTATCGAAACCGGCTGAAATAGCCTTCTTTACTAGATAACGAGCACCACTCTTTAGATATGGTGCTGCATTTCTGAATAGGGAAGAGAAGAGGGATCCAAGGCCATGTCCCTTCTGGGCCCTTAATTCTTTAAACACGCGTGGTCCATTTAACATTATTAATTATTGTTTAATGTTTACTCCTAATGTGTAGTTTTATCATCAAATGACTAACAAAGAATGGAAATTTTCCGCGATTTTCTGTTAGACTGTGAATGCGTGGTAGACTTAGTAACATTTTAGATATTCCTTATAAATTGAAACTCACAAAAACCTACTTCATACTGCCTGTGTTTTGTTATTATGGATTTGTTCAACTCGATTTTATAGTCAGACATGGTATTTTGAGGGTAAACATCCAGGGAGGATGAGGAAGGAAGAGTGACATAAAAACTTTTTGGCTCCATCTTCACAACTGATATAAAACCTTCCACATCTCCCACTTTATATAATTTTATGAATGTATTTGATCAAGATTTTAGGGTGATATCACATGCCTTGATATATGAGTTAAACGATTCTGGGTACACTCGCCATTTTACTAAATATAGCTTGTTTTTTCCATGTCCTTTCGCTTTAACTATCCTCTCCACTAAATATTTCTTACGGGAGTCAAATTTTAGTTTCTGTAGTTCTTCTTCATAAAACCTACCTTCAATATGTTCTCCATTTAAATCTTCAATATAATACAGGGCTAATACAGTTGAAATTTTATATATTTTGTAGATTTCTTCACTCTACCCTATTTCGTACCCTTTTTTAAATTTACTGGAAACGCGTGAGATTCGAACATAATCACCGATCTTATATAGAAACCTCTTTTTCTTACCTTCAGCTCTCTGCTTCTGTATAGCAACATGATAATTCCAAACGTTTTCAAGTACGTGTGTATATGTGTGTGTATGTGCATGGATAGCGTTTTAGACCGAAAAAATATTTATTATTGGGGTAGGGGGATGGGGGTAGGAGTGATAGGGGGTAGGGGTATATGAGTTTAAGAAGACTTGAATGCGAGTCCATGTGCATGTGTACGTATCTGGATACGTTGATGTGAGGCCGAGTTTGTGTGCACTCCACCATTCACATAATGTATGTGATAACATCTAAAAGATTGTGAAGGGATGTGCAGTCAATGTCTTAGCATTGTGTGTGTGTGTGTGTGTGTGTGTGTGTGTGTGCAGACTCTGAATCCGTAAAAAATCTTACCGGTAGGTGATGGGGGGATAGGGGCGGTAGGGAGATGGGGGTATGGGATAGGGGGAAGGGGATACTTGTGTGAGAGTCCATGTGCTTGTGTACGTATCTGGATACGCACATAGGAGGCCGAGTTTCTGTGCACTCGACCCTTCACCTACAATACTTCTGGAGTCTCAATTAGGATAATCTTCACCCGGGTTGCCATACGCTCTAAATACCCTTGTTCGGAACCTACGTTAATCATTAGGTTCCCAGTCCGCCTGAGAAAAAGCTTTTTAAATTACTACAAATGGGTGGTAAAATTCCTCCCAATTTCTTTTTAGTCGCGTACATTCCACTCTATAATTTACTATTTCGCTCCGTCGGTCTCTTGGTCTCGAAGGATAACCACTTACTTTTCAATGAATTTTACAAAGTTTTAATGATTACGTGAAAATTTTCTTATGAATTAAATTGATTACAGTTTATTAATGTAAATAAACAAAACGATATGAATCTGCTTACTAAAAATAAACATTTGACTTTATAAATGACATTGGCTTAAATTGTTAATTTTGAAAGTACTTCCTTTCAATGCGAACAGCATCATAATCAGAATAATAAGGCAGATGTAAATGTACATATGATCGAGAAAGCCTTCTTTCTCATGCGTAGCTAATTGGACTAACTGTTCAAACCAATGAGAGAGGACTTATCGTACAATAGGATGAGAGACTTCCAAATAATTGATATTAAAATCACCAACAAAATTATTGAAATAATTGATAGCACGTGACTAAGATCTTCTTATCTTGTTTATTTATCATCTGAATTCTTTTTTTAGAATGTCTCAGGTTTCTGCCACTCTATTGGATACAAATGAATTATACATCTCATTATCCTTTTTAAAAGACTCTGTTTCTCCATCAAACAACGTTCTCGGAATCAGACGCCAGAGCTGCCGCTTCTACGGCGAAATTCTTATTCTACAAGAATTACTGTCTTCCAGCAGTTCCCAAGTGAGAGCAGACTCAAAAGCAGCGCACAGAGAGGCAAGTCTTGCACAGGTTATCACACGCATAATCAATCACAATACTGCTATTTTTTCTCTCATATCTTCACAACACAAAAAACACATTTCTCTATCCCGAGAAATCCTGCTGATGGTAGTTGTTACAACATACCTCTGACGCGGAAAGGATTCCCTTTTTCCCGGGGTGCTAAAGGTTTCTACCTGATCCCTGGTTTGTGTTTAAAAGACAAAAACTCCTCTCCTTTAATAAAAACTGGCACCTGGTTTGTTGAGGTACACCAACGATTGACATACTTATCATTATCTGGTCGGAGGGGGGGATGCGTGGGAGAGAGATAGATGTCCTTACTTAGCCTTGGTTTTATTGCACGTTTTTAAACTTATCATAAAAGTGTCATTTTTATATTCTAACCCATGAAAGATCCACCAAACAGCGACCAGACCTCTACGCGCGCGGACATTTCTGTCTGCTCTCTCTTGGTATTCAACCCGACACCTGGACGTTAGAAGACCAACTCCGTATCTACTAAGCGAGTGAGAGCTCCATGGGTTGTCTCTATCTCCCCGCCCCCAATTGATTTAGTGGGGCTTTTAAAGAATGTCTGACCCAATTGACTTATAGACGTGATTCTTTAAATGGGCAAAACGCCAATCACCCACATTATTCAAATGGTCCCGCTATTCTTCAAAAGCTCCAATTTATTTAAGCCTTGGCTTTATTCAACCTTCAATTTGTTCTTTTGTTGTTGTTGTTGTTTTACTTATTATAAAAAAGAAACGCAAAAACAAATGAGGGCATTTTGGCAGATACAATTGAAAAGTGGCTTTAAAAGTGGCGATGGAGTGGAATCTGTGAGAGGTGCATAACTTCATTATACTGTCTAGGCACTATAGGAGCCTATAGGGCACGTAACTCTCCTGAGACTGACCTCGTTTCTTAAGGAAGGTAAGTTACCATCCTAATTGTGAAAGGGAATAAATATATTATGTAGTTGAGTCATTCCAAGTTTCTCTGGCATCGGTTTTACCTCATCTAGTGCACGTGCCTTCCTAACCCCAATTAACGCACATGGATCTGCAGTTATATATATATCTTTCGCACAAGATAGTACTCCGCTTAGGCCGATAATTTCCAGCGTAGGATCTCATGCGTACAAACTCTCTCAATGGCTAGCGAAAATCCTATCTAAATTAATTGGTAGCATTTCAGATACTCACATTATCCATTTTGGTGATTTTGTGAATAAAATTAAAGAGGTTGACTTATCGAATAAGCAGTTGGTAAGTCTTGATGTCAATAGCCTTTTCACAAAAGTTCCCGTTGATGAAGCGCTGGCTGTAATTATGAAAAACTTGCCTTTGTCTAACCTAACATTACCCCTACCGTGTAATAAAATTGTAAAGTTAGTTCGTTTATGTGTGACGGCCAATGTGTTCAGAGCTAAAGATTGTTTCTACAGGCAGAAATATAGCATGAGTATGGGTATTCTCATATTATGCAATCTGTTTCTTGAGGATTTTTAAAAGCACCTCCTTCCCTCCATTTTATCCAATCCCATAACGTGGTCCCGCTATGTAGACTATAAATGTGCCACATGGCCTATCAATGATAACAAGTTTGATTCTTTCTTTAAAAAATTGAATAAGATCCACCCAACTATTGCATTTAAAGTAAAATGGGAACGGAACAACTCATTGCCGTTTCTGGATGTAAAAATACCTAAAATAAACGACAAAGCATATTGTTCCGTCTACCGGAAACCAACTAGTTCTAATGCCTTTATTCATTATTTTTCGTGTCACGATGTATCCTTTAAAGGGTATGTAGTTTCTTCCATGTTGCTGAGAGCATATCGCATTTGTGATCCTTGTTTCTTGCAAGACGAAATTAATGCAATCATCCAAACATTGATTGAGCTACAATATGCCCTTTGGTTCATAAAAAGTATCACTATATAGCCAGAACCATCTATTACTCCCCAGCTAAGTATAAGGAAAACAGATGTGACAAATATTATGTTACCTTCCCATACTCCCCCCAGTTAATCAATTTCGAAAAGTTGGCACGGACCAACAACATCAATGTTTCCTTTCAGTACGAGAATACGATCAGAAATAGCTTATCCCAAAAATAGATCGATCGATAAAGAACAGGGAGTTTATTTTGTTCCCTGCAAATCATGTAATGAAGTATATATCGGTGAAAGCAGCAGATTTTCCAAAAGAATGAATGAACATAAATGCGATATGCGACGTTGTGCCCTCTTCTCGAGTTTATTTCTACATATGTCCAATGAAAATTAACAAATTGATATTGATAATGCTAAAATAGTTTGTCTCACAATTATATACATCGACGCTTAATTGAATCGGCACTTATAAAAGAAATTTCCAACTCTAATACTTCCGACGGCCAAGTTAATAATAATACCTTAATAAGCAAGAAATTCGTAGTGCCGCTTCTTAAAAATGCCGCTACATTCCCGCATCATCTACCTTGGCCCCAATGATTTGTGTGTTTGTACGTTAGGCAACTTCTGTATTTTACTTGTCCACCAGCGACTGACGATGACGGATGTTTCCGTCGAAACCTGGTTTCGCATATAAAATTAGTCCTATTACTGTGGTTTTATCCCTATATATATACCGGGTGTCCCAGAAAAAAGTTAACCGTACTTTGAATTAGTATAACTCAAACACTATTGGAGATTTTTGGGTCCTGCAAAAATTGTTTTATTTAACAACTATTTATCTGTCGATTCTGGAAATTTCTTTAAATTTCCTATTCTAATGTTGATACACTAATTGGTTTAGTGTAGGCTATCAAAAATATGTTTGCGCAAGGAGGTAAAATAATGAAACGAAGCCTAGGAATGCTAGGCCACCGTGCACTTTCAAGAGAAGCGTAGGGAGCCTAGGTAGCCTAGGTCACTGTGCCATTCTTCAAGCAAAGCCTAGGCCATTTTACAGTGTTTTTTTAGCCACGCTGCGGTATGGTCTTGTCATTATTGCTTACTAAGCAAATCAAAGCGTTTCTAGGTAAAAGTTTACTTCCATAGAACCTTTTAAATCAGGCAGTTATCAAAAGATCAACGCGTATTTGTAGTCACAAACTTTATTAAGACTGGCAGGATTAAACAAGTACAAGATTCATTCGAACAAGGTGTTCCAGGTAGGCACCCACCAAGCAAGCCCATAGTTTGGAAAAATGTTCGCAAATACCAACATGAAGGAACATGCTTAAATTTAAATAAAGGTCGTTCGGGTCGTGTGAGAACCATAAGAACAACAAAAAATATCGAAAAAGTTCAGATGATGCTTCTTCAAAATCGACATGTATCACTTAGAAAGAATGGGTTACAATTGTTAAAGTCATCCTTTTACCTCATTAATAAACATGACTTAAAATGGCATCCCTATAAGATGAATTCAAAAACCAGCTTTTTGAAACTGATGTTCCTCGTCGTAGACAATTTGTCGAATGGGTTCTCCATAAACCTGCTCGTTTCTTCGAAACAATGTGATTGGTGACGAGGCAGCCTTTTTCATGAATGGAAAGGTAAGTAATTAGCCATAATATTCGGTAATATGCACCGCTGCCCCCCCCCCCCCCCTCCAGCATTCAACTTTAACGCACGTATTTATCAGCAGAAAGTGTCTCTGTGGATCGGAATATGCGGGAATGGCTATCTTGTCGGCCCATTGTTTTACGAGAATAACTTGAATGGTGCTGCCTCCCTGAGCATGATCAACGAAAGGATCTTCCGGGAACTCCGCCAGATTTATGTCAATTAATTCAATAGACTTTGGTGGATTCAGGACGGCGCACCAGCTTATAGACAGCTTGCTGTAAGAACAAAACTAAGAGAAACGTTTGGTAACCGCATTGGCGCGCTAAATCATGCAATTGAATGGCCCCCCAAGATCTCCTGACTTAACACCGTGCGATTATTTCTTATGGGGATATCTAAAGAATAAAGTGTATTCTACTCCACCACAAAGCATCAACCAGTTAAGAGATAGTATCACACGTGGAGTCAATAGACTTAAGGAAAATCACAAGTTAATCCCAAAAGTTGTTCAATCAATGCGATCAAAGGCGCAACTGTGCTCGGAAAGAAATGGAGGACATGTGGAAGGAAACGGTGCTTAGAAAATTATAAAATGAATTTGTATTACTCATATGAAGAGGTATTTTTGTTAAAAATGGATTTAAATATATAAATATATTTGTTGATTTTAAACTTCGGAGTTTCCTTATTTTACTTCTTTGCGCAAACATAATTTTGATCGCCTCCACTAAACCCATTAGTGTATCAATATCGCAAAAGGGAATTTAATGAAATTTTTAGAATCGGCAGATAAATAGTAAGTAAATTTGTTTTGTTTTGCAGGACTCAAAAATCTCAAATAGGTTTTGAGTTATATAAATTCAAATTACGGTTAACTTTTTTCTGGGACACCTGATATATATATATATATATATATATATATATATATATATATATATATATATATATATATATCATGAAATTGAAGATAAGTTTACAATTGTGGATGAGTAGGTAGAGTGAGTTAAAATGAAATGCATCTAAGCATCTTAACATCTAAAATAAATTAAAAAATAAAGCTCTCCTCTCAACATCTCGACAAACACTGAGTTAAGTGTCAGAATTTTCGATCTTGCGAATAAAATTTCGAAATGTCTCAAATTTGTTTGCTGCCTAGTAATATAATAATAATTGAATTGTACCAATTAGTAACTATAACATTCGTAAAATGGGTACTTGTTAGTGTTAATTTGAGCATATATGGTGGATCAGGGATAGCTAACTTACTGTAGTTGATTACTAAATTACTGTCATTTGGGGAATCAGCAGACCAGGTATACTCAACAATTGATTTTAAATTCTTTGGGTTTAAAAAAAATCACAAAATTTCGATACTTATATCTATTTCTGAATTTCACCATTTTGTTTTTTGATATTACAAAAGAATTATTAGAAATAGCTTTGATAAAAAAACATAAGCCATAACCAAACTAAGATGAAATTATTATTCAAATACTCAAAAAAATCCACTTCTTAAATTATAGAGTTAGTGAGAAAAACTTAAGAATATTTAAAACCATTTCTCGTCTTTGGCGCCACACTGTAATTAACTTTGTGACTTTTACTTGGAACGTAGCCTCAAAAACTTTAAGATAACAAGGCGCTGGTTGGTTTTCACTTCATTTTGCTATGACGACAAGGTTATAATTGTTAAGACAGTTGCCAAGTGATGAGATGGAGCCAAAAGAGGAAACTATTGCAACATTACCACAACAAGCTTTACATATGTTCTTCCTCTGTGGTTTAATTCCCACAAAGGAAATGTTTGTCAACAGAGGTCGGAAATGACTGTTCACTGGTTCTTAAAAGTCCCACCTAGACCCTCCAAAGGAGCATTGCAACACTTTTGCCGCAAAATTACGACAAAATACATAATAGATAGGTACATCGTCCTCCTTTGCCACTAGAATTAATCCAAAAGGAGTTAATTCATTAGAAGTAATAAAGGTTTCAGGAGTCTTAAAAACACCTTTTTATACTATTGCAAGAACAGGGCGGATTTTCCTCTGTGCTTCCAATTACCACAAAAGAAGCGGCAATCAATGAATTTTTATTGAAAGTGACCCCAGACACAACGAGGCATATTACAACGCCATTACTGCAGCAATGCGACAACAGTTGTAGTTCTAGCGTTGTCTGCCTTTGCGGGTAGAATTGCCACAAAGGCTTGCCACTCCCCCTCCCGCCCCTTCACTGGGCAGCCAGCAAAAATCAATTTTCTTAGCGGGTCCTGCGAATCCCCAAGCTCTTGTATGTGCTGGGCGAAACGGAACAAATGAAGCGAAGCTAATCTCGGTCATAGATCACGCCATAAACTACTTTGCTGAGCTTGAAAGATAAAAGAAATAAATTATGTTCATATTTTACATGAACTTTTTATTTATTCCTATTTATGGCATTCTTTTGAATCACATTTTCCCCCATTGGGAAAGATGAATATTACCGAAAAAAATTACGCGAAGATTTATGTAAAAAAACTAAAATATCCTAATTAGAATACGATTGATTCTTCATTTTTAGATCCATTCTATGGGAAAGGAAAAAGAAAGAAAGAGATTTGTCTCTGATTGTTTTGCTGTAGAATTGGTATCTATACAACACTTCAGTTTCCTAATTGACTGAATCAACTGAAAGCCTATCTTAGGTTCAGAAAGCCTATCTTAGGTTCTAATAGCAGCATCCTACCTAGCTGAACAATTTATCAAAAGAGGGCAGAAGGAGGGGAAATTTAGACTGTTGGCTGGCCAGTGATTGTTATAAGAATTTAGTTACTCAAATTTATTACCTTCCCCCTCAAATTTATTACCTTCCCTCTCCCCACGGGATTTTGGATTTTGTAAGGTCGGTCTTCCCATCCTTAGCCTTTTCCACAACTCCTTTTCATTCAATTTATCTTTTTATTTTTTTCGCACATCTTATTTATGACCCCATTAAATAGAAATGCCCTTCCTTGGTGATACCAGATTAATTTGGTTTTAGGTTCAAATGGTTCAAGAGCAGAAATCTCTGGCGTCATTTAGTGGTCTAAATCCGAAGTGTATGACACGTAGAATTTCCTTCCACCTGGGCCCCACTATTGTCTATTGAAGTTTGTCTACATGGTGGTACTCAGTACTACAAGTAAACTTTTATTTAGGTTACTCGAATTATGTATCTCCTACACAGCTCCCCTCCTAACTTCACCAATTACAGTATGGTCATATTTTATAATACTTCCTACGGGATATATCCCCGTTGGCTTTTACCGTTTTTAAATAAAAAAAATAACTTCTGTGGTTTAGACTTTTCATGACCCCCCAAGAATTCCATATTAGGGATAAATTTTTCAAATATACAAAGTATGGTTCGATTCTAACATATTTCCTATATTCCACACAAACTAACACATTCGACTTTGATATCTCTAATTCTGGATAATTAAAAATATCAGCTCAAAGGCCAGACACTCGTCCATAGATCCATCTATTAGCACTCTAGAGTCAAAATCTGGTTACAGAAAATTTAATTCACAGCCACTAAGCCTTGTACAACCTTACAACGGAGCGGAGCATTTTTATTTGTTTGAAGACAGAGGCGATTCCATACTGACAGTCTTCGAAAATGGAGCAAATTGGCGAGTGGGCGAGACGATCCAGCGGCGCCCACTCATCGCCAACCAACTCATCGCAAGACTATATTTTATATTATAGAAAGATTGATTAATATCTAAAGAATAAAAAGGTAAAAAAGCCATAAAACTTGTTTTCATATATTAAAAAGAAACAAACCTATACATAAAAAAATAAAAATGAAGAAATTACTTTATTATTTGAAATGTAAATTTATTATTATAGGGTCTGGGTAAGGTATTCTCTCCCGATGTTTGTTTCGTAGGCTCGGTTAAGTGATCAACCGCTTCCTTATGGGATGAAGGAAAATATATATATATATGGATTCTTTATTCCTAGGTATATAGCTGGAATAAGCTTCGAAATGGCGAACGGGAAATATAACTTTTCTTCTTGAATAATATTAACTTTTACATGAAATGAAATGAAAGGGAAAGTGCGAGAAAAAGTTTTAGATCCCCGTGCCCCTCCCACACCCCCTCGACCAGTCCCTCCCGGAGGAGACACCCGGTTGGGGGGATGCCCGGTTCCCCCGAGTTTCACCAGCGCTCTCCTCCATCTGCGCCTGAAGGCACCGAGGGAAAGGAGCTTCGGAGAGGGGGAGAGAGGGAGGGGAAGAAGAAAGAAGTAAGGATAGGACAGACTGAAATAAAGTCAAAGGGTTAAAAGTTGACCAAGTTGGCCTCTGGACCTGCTTAACGTGGGACCCGGACCACGGTGTTTTTATGTTTTCCTAGCTTTTAATTGTTACTAGTTGCTGTACCTGTCCCTGGTGTTAGTGTTTGGCCCATCTTTGGATAGCGGTAAAGGAGGAAGATGATTGAAGTGGAAGGAAGTTGGAGGTTTGCAGAGAGGTGCAAGTTGCGTGGAGGTCACGCTAATCTCTGTACTATACACTAATTTTAGTTATTTATTTGTTTAATTCTCTTCTTTATTCATGTTGTTTTCCTTTTTCTTTGATTTGCACTTTTGGTTAGTTTTGTCATTCCTTGTGAGTATCAAGTCCAATCCGGTGAGTTTGTCATTATTCGAGAAATTTTTGTCACAATCGGGTTTCCTTATTTGGTTTAAACGTAAATCTCCTCCTCTTTGCTTTGGCCCGCTTTGTTTTTAGCACTAGGAAACAGCATATGTTGTCTCCATCCTGCCCTTCGTGCTATTTGATTACTTAGTTCCTCTCCTATTTCATCTTGTGTTTTTTCTATGATTTTTTTTGGCTCTTTCTCCAATTATTTTATTTAATGGTTTTATTTTCGCTTCTATGCGTAAGTCTCTTTGTTTTTTCCTCTCTAATCGTCGCGTGTTCGTAATTATGAATACTGACTTATTCAGTATACGTTGCATTCTTATTAGATTGCCTCCTGAAACCGTATATCTACAGGGCAATTGTTAGATATATCAAGGTAGGCTGTATCATGGCCTGGTAGATATTTTTCTTATTTTTTATGTTTAGATTTCTTAATCTGTTGAGTAAAGTTAGCATTCCTCGTGCTTTGTTTATTCTTTCTGTCACGGGTTTCTTGTAACCATTTTTTGGTACTAGTTAGACCTAAAATCTTGCCTTCACTATTATATAATTCTAGCCTTCTGTTTGTCGAGAAAAATAGAACGCGATCGAGAATGACGTGTTTCGTTGTAAAAGGCAGGCCAATACTGTCGATGCCCTATTGGGATCAACAATATATAGAGAACATCCAGATCCGTTACTGCCTCTACCAAAGGAGGGGAGGGCGTGATGGAATCTCTCCACGAACCAACACGGCGCTTGAGGGATGGGAGACACTCCCACGAGTGTTTCTTGATAAGACCCTGAGAGACGACAGAAGTACGAGTTTGAGATTCCAATCTCTCGCTTATCACGATATTATGCCTGTTCTCACGGTCCTCGAACACGTGGACTGACCTCGTGGTTTCGATGGCCGCATGGGCGCATGGAGCCTCTATTCTCGACAAACCTTGTTTTAGCGTATGACATTAGATCACCATTGTAATATTTACGTGGCATAGCACATAATTTAACCTAATAATGTAATTTCATATCAGTTTAAGTTTTATTGCATTTTTTTAGATTTAATCTCAAGATTGCGAAAAGTTTACTTAGCAATCAATGTCAATTTCTTCAAAATAATCTTTGATAATAATATCGAACTGTTTTGAATATCTTTAAATTATTCATTTATTTCTATTGACATTTTATATTATAGTAATAAAATTTTCAAAGTATAAATAGTCGAATATCTCCGCCCTATATAGTAATGTAGAGTCACGTGTTAATGGTGCAGGATTATATTTATTATCTTGATGGCAATTTTGTATATAAATTTATTGAGCTATAATATTTATTATTGGTAGGAATCTCAGTAATATATATAAAGACATAAATAAACACAAGGCTATGTTTATGTATGTGTATTTATTTTCGTTTGAGTCAAATCTTTAGAACAGTTGTACTTATTCTACCTTGGTTTTAGAATCCTGACCTCTGATGTTAATCTCTTGCTCAGATTTTCTCCCTCCCTAATTTCTTAGGCAGTATTTTAATCTTCTTGTCAACCTTTAGTCTTTTGAATTTACCTGATTTAATAATCTTAGTTTGTATTTATCTTCGCTCATCTTAAGCTTTCCATTTCATATTAATTTATTTTGTTGATTAGTTTTTTTGCTTTTTTGTAGGCGTTCCCTCTCCTCTGTATCATCCTCATATATATATTACAATTTTCAATGCTTTTTTTATTCTTTGATAAAGAACTCGAAATAAAGTTCGAAAGTACATGGGATCCTAGTATTAATTTTCCCTGTGGGCTTTGTTGCATTTATTGCTTACTCACGCGATACTTTGTGAGTTTTCCACACACACACACACACACACACACACACATATATATATATATATATATATATATATATATATATATATATATATATATATATATATATATATATATATATATATATATTAAGTCATTTAGTAATAAGCTTACTCTAATTTAGTAATTTATTTTACCACCTTATTAATTGCAGATCGCATTTCTCTTCTTCTTTTCATTTGTAACGGTCGACTAATCGAATATGTTTAGCTATGTAGATTATGTCAGGGGAAAATCTCCCTAGATTTTTATTGTTCGCGTGAATTTATCCCATGTGGTTCACTGTAATATCGCTCTCGCTGTAAAGACTGTTCTTTTTATTAGAAATTGGTCCCTTCTCATCTTCCTATGGCATTAATACTGATTGTCGGCTTGCAAGGTAGGGAAGCTGTAAATATACCGAATATTCTTGGCATGTAAGTAGTGTATATACATTGATTTAATTGTAGTAATGACACTCTTTAATTTCCAACCCGGTAACGCTGCTATTAATAGCTTTAGAACAGTAGTCAGTTCGCTTGGTAAGCACAATAAAGTGTTCAATTACTCTAAGAACTTTATTGATAAAATAGATACGGCTCTCTCCATATTCTATATAGTTTATGTGTAAAGGGTGAATAAAGCTCGAGAGTATTCTCAACTTATAGGGCTTGGGGAAAATTGATAGAAGAGATAAGAGGGTCAACCGCATTTACTTAAGGATTCCTTTCCTTCTCTTCCCCTAATCTTCACCAAGCAAGATCTTAATTAAATAGCGAGAGGGCTAAGACTGAATTCAGAATTTACCTGAATTAATTACATTTACTAGTTATTGTCTTAATATCCATGCTTAGTCATAGCATTAAATATACCACTCGGATTTATGTTGCCATAGAGGCTACAGAGCCTACGATTATCTGGAAATAATAAATTAATCAACCAAGTTTAGGTAGCCATAGAGATTAAATAGCCTACGATTAGCATTTTATTTTACATACGAGTAAATTAACCTAATTATCTTTGCCTTAGAGACAACATAGCATACGCATAGCGTTATATATTTAATAAACCAACTGAACTTTCCTAGCCATATACCTCATAATTACAAGAATATCTGCATTTATTTACCGAAAAATCCTTGTATATAATTCTGTATTAACACCGCAAAATCTTCCAAATCTGTCTCTATTTTGGAATATTTAATGGAGAGATATGAAACTCGACTAAGCTATCTCTCGGTCAATAGGATATTAGGATTCTTACACTATGGACTACTCGGGCGATGTACTTTACATAAATTTGTACACCCAATTTACTTCCACCTTCTCAATTAAGCCCCTTTCAAAACTTACGTAAAAATGCGTGCAATAGATTTTTCGTTTACTAATAAAAAAACGATAGCTACAAACTGAAAACCTAGTTAATGGAACAATTCCATTTATCTTTAAAGAGGAAATATCTTTTGCACAAAATATTTGATATAATCATTACTCAGAGATTTGCTGAATCTTTTACGAGAACGGCATGCTGAAAGACCTAACGAAATCACTAGCAGTGAAAAAAGAAAATAGGTTTCAAGCGAAAAAATTAACAAAATGGTCAGAATTTTTATTATTTTCATAGGTTTCTGTACATTTTTTTGTGCTTTTTTTACCTGTAAAAGTAAAAAAAATTACAATAATTTTTAGCTAGAATGTTGGGAAGCATTGCCGCATCGAGCTTAAAATTTTCTTCCTTGAAATCGGCCAAAAGTATCAGTTCTGCAGTGCCTTGAATCATGTTTTGCATTATAATTTTAATTTAAATACGATACAGAAACAAAATAGGCAAAAAATTCTAGTTTTTATAATCCTTTTTTTAACTTATGCATTTATGCTTCTCTTGGATCACGAAATGATAACATATTAAGATTTCAGAAGTATCAAAAAATTTGTTTTCTCACATTCAAGGCAGACTAGTCGCCTTATTCATTACATAAATTTGAGATTACTATTTTTTTAGAAGTATAATGGGTTAAGAATTTAAATCATTACATTATTATTAATTTCCTAATGACATTTAAACAGTCAGTTGTTGAGAGTTTGTTTCTGGCAGCTGTCATTCCCTGCTTTCAGATTCTTGCCATAGCCCAATGCTTTTCTCTAGTCATCATTCTGTAGGCAAGACGTGACAGATTTCAGAAACGACTCGGATCCAATGTTCAGTATGACCAACAAGAAATGTGATTCTGAGCCATTGGGATGAACCAAGGTGGTCTTAGCTGTGACTCTCTGGAATAGAGGCTTTCATTTTCTGAAGCTGCCTGGCTTTTTAATGGCATGTAACATGGCAGCAATGTTTTGCTTCAATTTGTTTCTTTAATTTATTGGTTAACAGGGCAAATGGCACGAGTTCCTAAATCAGCAGCAATCTCTAAGTTAGTTTTCCTGTTCTTCAAAATGTTCTGGATTAGAGTTTAATTATTGGCGGGAGCATCTGTAGTAGACTGATATCATTCAAACAAGAGTGTAGAGCAGGGCAAAAAAAAAGTGGAATCGTACAGCTTTGTCTTCCTGCAAACATCAGCATTGGGATGGATAACAGGTTTTGTCCATCTATCTTTTCTGATGAATGTCGCCTAGTCAATTTGAGTAAATAACTTGGAGAGTCATTCCTCCAAGAAAAACGACAGTCAGTTCATACATTTCTCTGTAGTTGACCCTTGGAAGCCTCTCTATTGTTAGAATGTCTTAGTGTATTTCTTCTTTGTTTTTCTTTTCGTTTAGCAATTTGCT
This sequence comes from Ceratothoa steindachneri, assembly GCA_963969495.1. NCBI lineage: Eukaryota > Metazoa > Arthropoda > Malacostraca > Isopoda > Cymothoidae > Ceratothoa > Ceratothoa steindachneri. The sequence continues at coordinate 36,310,741 of OZ018325.1, forward strand.
GTTTATAGTCAGAATTTGGGGGTTTTCCTTAGACAAATCTGTCTAAACATCTTTCAGATGCTCAAATCAGGAATTATCTTAACCCTTTACCTTTCTGGACAACGTTCTCCAATCCATATAAAACACCTTAGTATTCATCATTTTCTCGCAGTTTGGCAGTTTCTCAGTTAACTCCACTGTTACTGAATCTAGTGTCAAGAACAAAGGCAGAAGGATTATTCGGAAGTTTCCATATCTAAAGTAAATCGATTGAAGCCTCATCCTTGAACTGTGCCAAAAGAATTTTCTAGGAATGGTACTCCCAATAACCTTTCTTTAACGTATGGAAGTGGATCAGATACTACTAACACAGCTAAAATCTCGGAAGCACTTCCACGTTCACTGCTCCCGACATTTTCAAGCAACTTTCCATTCAAGTGTAAGGCAACGTACAGTGGAGGGTTTGCACAAAACTTGGACATGTGGTTCAAGCTGCTATTATACCTGTACAGCCTTCTGTTGTGACGTGTTGTTAAGGTTGGGATGTTGAAGTTAACAAGATCATCCTTTCCCATCTTTCAAAGTGGCAGAAACCATACCCAGTACCTTGATTAGTTATCTGATCAACCAAGACGATCAACGTTATTGCAGATGAAATCACATTCCATCACATTCCTTGAAAACGTCAAAGTCACACTAGTCACAGTGTATTGATGATGAAAACATCCAGGAGAGGATGATGGTAATCTATGGCCTCAGTGTTAGTGTCGTCAGCTGAGTCACCGAAGCTGAGGTCATTTACATCAACAACTGCCTCTTGTTCTGCTGCAGTTTTAAAATAGAACAATATGTTAAGACCTTTTGTCACGTTCAAAGTAATTAGTTTTACCCTGTTCTCGTCAATGCTGTAGTCGTTCATTCCTCGCTTCTTGCTTCACGGATCTTGTCTCAAAATCTTATCACCAGATATATGGCCTTGATTTCTGTCTTTTGTTCTTCGCAGAACCTGATATCTTATTCATTCTCCTCTCTAAATAAGTCTGTTATTATGAATTTACTGGAATGGGTCTGAAGATTCTATATCGCCCAGGTTTTTTAATTTATCACAAATGCTCTACTTTGTTCTCCGGTATTACTTGCTCTTCATATGACTTTCACCGGAGCACGATGGTTCTAATGTAGTTTCAGGAAGATCTTTATTTAGTTGTATTCGGTCATTCTCTTAATCGAATACAATAAGAAAGTTCTTGAGCCTTTGGCATCCCTGCACTTTTCGCTAAATTCTGAAGATTAAGGAAATACTACAACCACTGAGAAATGCTGAAAGGTAACCAACCAGGGGAGTTTCAGTGAGAGATCTGGTAGATGGCCCAGTTGATACTTGCCCGTGGAAAATAGGTAGAGGCTTTGGTATCGAGTGCGCGCTTATACAGTTCCCTTAGCTCTTTGCTTAATACCTTATGAAATTGTAACTCTGAGTTCCTGTTACTTACTGAAAAATAATAGATAAATATCATTAATAATTATTAGTATTATTTTTTAAAGTATTTTATTAGTTTAATTATTATTTAATTATTAGTATTAATTTTTATTTATTTTTACCTGAAAATTTAGGTTCTTTCAATCAATACCTAATTTATTGCTCTTATTTAGATCAAAAGTTATAGTGCAAAACATGATTCAAGTGACACCCGAATTGGTGATTAAAGCTCCATGAAGTCAAAATAGTTGTGATTTTTTACCTATTCGGGTAAAAAAAGATAAAAATTGTAAAAAAAATCCCTATCAAAATAGGAAAACGTTGATTTATTAATTGGGCTAATGGGGCATCCAGTCAAATTTTAAAAGAAATAACGTAAAATGGGAAAAGAAAAACTGCAAGCGTTCTCTCCCCTCTCCCTCCTCTCTTTCACCCGTCTACTTTCCTCCCACTCCCTACTACCCTCTTTTCCCACTCCCCCCTCTTTTCCCCTCCCCTCCTTTCCTTCTCTCTCGCTCTTTATATTTTTTTCTCTCTCTGATATCACGAGAAATCCATCAGTAAAAATAGGAAGAGAGAAAAGGATAATGCGAATGAATGAATAAATAAATATAGAAAAGTAGGCGTAAGAAACAAATAGAGAAAGATAAATATAAAAGGAATGGCTAAATAAAGAATAAATAAACAAAGAGGAAGAAGTAAAAAAAGAAGAAGAAACGGACTTGGCACGGGCCAAAAAATGTGCCCACGGGCCACCACAGTGTTCTGATCTTTTCTTTCCTTTAGTTGGGCCTAGCAATTTGTGTACATCAACTGATAAGGATCGTTTGAATTTTAAACGGTCCGTGTACGCTTTAATAAATAAATAAATATGTACTCTAAAATCATGCACGCTCATACACTCTTTCACGTTTACTTTGACCTATAAGAGGCTCCACTACTCACATTCAGGGGACACTTTTCCATTTGTTACTTTGTTTCTCTATATCCTTCCATTTGGTAAAATCTTGCAACTCTTCTCTGTCTATTTAGATATATCTTATCATTTTCCTGGAGTTTTGGTCATTTCCTGCCCCATTTCGTCCATTTCTCCGCCCTACCCGACTGCCTCCGAATCGATGAGTTGATTTACTCCTCCCCATGTGGGCTCTTGCCTCTTCTCTGTGAATCCATGATGGTGGGTTCGTCTATATGACCTCACTTCTGTTACAGATCTCTCTTCCTCTCCTCCAAAATTGAGCACAAATTCGTAGTTCTACTTCCATATCTTCTTAATACAAACTCGATCTTAAGGTTTATTATACGCCCTTTCGACTCCAGTTTTCATGGTTGATGATAACTCCTAGGGTGATTTTGCTACCCTTAAACTCTTTACCATTTCATTCCTTTGCTATTCCCTTCCTTGATCAATTTTACCCTTCATTTGTTTCTCCTACTCTTCTTCCCCTGTGGGTGAAATTGCTCTCATTTTTCACACCAGATTCCTTTCGTCTCTCAAGAGTTCAGCCAAGAACTTTGGGTGAAAGTTCTGTAGCCGACGGTTCTGAAAGAGGAGAGGGCTCTAAAGCCAATTTCTCGGATGAACTAAGAGAGGTTATTATTAGACTGATAAGAAATTAATGTCGTTTATAGAATACATAATAAACGCTTCTTAAGTATTGCTTAAATTATTCTAAATCTGTCAAAGTAATGCCAAAAAAATCTTTTAATCTAATAATGCCTAAGCTATTTTTAAGTCGAAATGCTTAGACTCTTTTATAAGTTTAAAAAACTTTCTGGAAAACAAGGTTTAGAACGTTTAATAGAACTTATTGAACCACAACGTTCTTCAGTTGTCAGCGAAAAGGGTGTCTCCATGAAAAAAATGAGTTACGTTCGGAAGTTCTCCCTCATCCTCCATATTGACGGTATCATGCGCCATCAAATTATCAGTTTTTAATTCATCACAACATCACCTAAATTGCAAAGTTTACTCTGAGATGCAGGAAGTAGAAAAGCACATCAAATTATATATTTATTTAAAACCAAATGTATTCATTAAGAAAGGAATCCACTGCTTAGGTAAACGTTGGGAGAGAGCATTGAGGATAATAAAGGAAACTAATTGGTTGAATCAATGTTTTGTTTCTTATATTAAAAATGATTTTATCTTCCTTAAAAAAAAACGAATCATTTTTTGACAACTTACTATTTTGTTTTGTACCACAGACTCTCACTGTCTTACGCCTAAGTGTGGGCGTAAGTCACACAAGGTGTTGTCTGTGAGTAGTGATTGTGCGAGCAATAGCCTTGAAGAACAGATATAATACTCGATATTTCCTTCGGATCCAAACCATTAAGAAGGAGAGAAAATAAAAAAGAAAGAGCTTATGGTACCAATAACAGTTACATGGAGATCCAATAAAGTATCAACCCGATCTCTTGAGTAGAAAGGTTAATGGTAGCAAGCACATAATTGAGAAAGTTCCATTGGTGTAAACTGTAAAAGTAAAGATAAAAAGAAGATAAAAAGAAAAGTCAGAGAGGAGAGAAAAAAGAAATCAAAAAAGGTCACGAGGTTTGCAATATCAAAGCTCGTCAATCGTTAACTTGGGAAATGAGATGTCCAGTGTAAATCCTTAGGAAATTATTTGTAGATAAAGGCACACCAAAAACCAAATTCCAACCCTTCTCTTATTTACTTCTGAAAGAGCAGTTTTTATTCTCTAGCGAGATTTAAAAGTAGACGGCGACCTTCAAACTATTTCCATTAATTCTATTTCCCTTTGAATTATAGTTCTACATCACTCAATACATTTTCGGCCTCACCGGGCGCAAAAATTATTAGGTTGCTGAATAATAATGTCGTTTTTGCAAGACATAAAAAATGCTTCTTCGAGTTGTTTAAATTGTTCTAAATTTTCTGCAAACTGGAACTAAATTTTACTGATAAAACAATGCTTAAATATCTTCTAAACGTAGGAAATCTTTATAAAAATTGTATTTGGGTAACACACGAGGTCTTATATTGCAACGTTTGCAATTTGTGAATATTGCTTCCTATTTATTCTGTCCAAATGACGGTGAACCATTACTGGACAGAATTGCCACGGGAGATAAAGCCATGGCTTTTTGCTGCAATATTAAACGCCAAACGAATAGCTTTATCGCAAAAAAGCCATTCCTACTTCTCGATGTGGTCTCCAAAAGAAGAAGCTATGTTGTGAAATTGGTGAGATGTGAAAAGAGTGATTCATTATCAGCTCCTCAATAATAAAAAGTTAGTGAAGACCTGTATGTTCAACGGTAAAATGAGCTTTTGAACCACACAAAGTCCTTCACTGTTCAACGAAAAGATTGTCCTCCTCCTTCCAAGACAATCCACGCCACACGTGGTACATTAATTCTTTAAAAAAATATTGTGTTCGGTTGGGAAGTGCTTCACCATCCACCCTATTTGACGGACGATGAACCATCTGATTACCTTTATTTAAGTCAGTTCAACATCACCTTAGATTAAAGAAGTAGAAATGGGTATCAAATCGTATATTTCCTAAAAATCTAATTAATTTTTCAAGAAAGGAATCCACTGCTTAGCTAATCTATTGTAGAACGGACATTGTCAATAATCCACACTTATGAAGATCAATTTGCTTAACAAATATATATTTTTATATTAAAAAGGACTTTATTTTCCTTTAAAAAAAGATGTCCCTAATTTCTTCACAACCTTATATTATTTTCTAGAACTAATAAGCAAAAGTCAACGGATCATCTTCGCTAGAGATTCTAGAGAGGATGATAAAGAAATTTGCGGAGTTAGTGTAACTGAAAAAATAGGAAAGGTATAGAGTGGCATCTTCAAAATTCAACCCAACTTCCAACTAACCATTTTTCATTTACAAATTTACTTCTTTCTTTCTTAATCTTCTGATTTCCGGATGAAAATTCGATGCTCTCATGTAAGTTTATGTAATCTTAGCTCATCAATTTTTCTTGAAATTTTAAATTAATATTAATTCTTCACCCCCACTTGCCCCAACTTCATCCTTCTACTCAAACTCCCTTGCTGGCGTTCTCTCTTAGTCTCAAGAGGGGAATATATATATATATATATATATATATATATATATATATATATATATATATATATATATATATATATATATATATATATATATATTTATATATATATATATATATGAGAGGATGCCTCAAAGTACCATCGTGAGAGGAAGCCCCCTCGGAAAAAACCCCTTTCTTCTTTCAAGACCAAGTGCGCCTAGCGTGAGAATTTTAGAAAGTTCGAGAAAGAATCAGTCCCTCTCTGAATCACCCGTCACAGCTGTGTTTGCTTTCGGACGCCACTCGTCCCCTCCTACCCTCCCCTGCGATAACACCATGCGCAGACCTCCTGTTTCTACCCTAAGCTTCCTAGGCATGTCTATTCCCCCGTAAAGGCAGCCACATTTATCCTATCATATATCACGAGGCAGGTTTCACCGTCTGAAACGACTCGTTATCATGCAGTGTGTTTGCATATACTGGCGCTGAGAATCCTCTAGGGACCGCCAGGCCCTGAAGTTATCTATCGGACCAGCCACCCAGCTATTTAACTCGAAGCTCATCATTTCTCGAGGAGATTGAAACCCCACCATTCACTCCGTTCAGACTGCCTGTCTGTTTCCCGTGAAGCCCTGTAACCCGTGTCGAGTCGTACCTCGTCGAAGATCTCGCCAGCAGATCTATCTTCGTTAAGCTTTAGCCCCTGTTCAGAGGAAAGCTATCAAGCTCCCTTCTTTCCAGAGAGTTGTGCGGCCCTCTTATCTTTAACCAACTTTCAAGATTTCTGTTCTTTCGAGACTGAGACTCGCTGCCAATCTGTAGAATCGTCTCGAGTTGAGATTACGTGCCTCTGGAGCAGAGAAAATGTTCATTTTTTATCACGAAGTAATTAAACTCCATCTTAGAGTCCTCCTCATCAGGACTCCCCGAAGTATCTTCTTGAAGACCTGCGCCATTGTCTTCTACCCCAACCCCATCCAATTCGCCCGCTCTTGAAGATAAAGCGATCTTGTATTGTCATCTCCAGATTACCTTGTTAATCTTCACATAATTCATTTAACTACATTTATTAAGTAATTTGTTTACCCCTTTTGTATATATATATATATATATATATATATATATATATATATATATATATATATATAGTTATATGTATATATATATATTAAAATTATATTTTGGGGTAATGTCCTTTATATATCCTTTGAACTGCCTCTTGGCAAGCCATTAGCCAGAACCCGGTCAACCGTAAATCGCACTATCTATTAATCTCCCCAGAACATATCTCAAGCGGCCTTTAGTCAGCAGTCTGCCCGTGCTTGTGTACGACTCTGTGCGCCGAGCGAGTCTACACAGGCATACCTCGACATATATACCGGGTGTCCCCCCAAAATATATACACACATTAAATAATTGTAAGTAGGTGTTTATTAAATTACATTTCATTCTCAAAATTTAATAGAATCTACAAAAAATATTTTATTGCTTTGTCAACGCCTGTTCTCAAACTTATGTCCATTCTGGTCCTGACATCATGATGGTAGTTTGGGGGTGTCTCATCTTGCTTAAAATAAAACTCCTCATCTTCAAAGTTATCCCTAATACTTGGCATGACAGACTATTGCAGCAAATTCGAGTAAACGGGACCAGTCACAGTAGCATCAAAAAGGAATGGTCCAATTAATCCTCTTGATGATAAGCCATACCACACTGTAACTCCTGGTAAATTAGCATGGTGTTCGACCATAACATGCGGATTCTCAGATCCATAATAGGTGAAATTGTGGTGGTTAATTAAATCATTTAATTTGAATGTGGCCTCATCACTCCACACATCTTTGTTGGAAAATGTGCATTTTCGACACATCGTTCCAAGTACCACTCGCAATACTGCACTCTACGGTCTGGATCATCGTCATTAAGGGCATGAACTAATCTTGGAATGTAACTTTTCTATTGACAACGCTTCATAATGCGATGGAGAGATGATTTTGAAATGCCTTCCTCACGACTGGCTTACCGCACAGATTTTTGGGGACTTCAGTGATACGTTTCCAACACTTTTTCTTATGTTGTAGGGTATGACGATGTTCGTGGTAGTCCGGAATGCTTTTCGTGGACGTTCTGAACAGTTCTATCGGCTTCAAACTTATCTCTAATTCGACTTATGATAAGGCGCGTTGGTGGTTCTTTATGAAACTCCCTCCTAAATTGCCTTTGTACTTCAACTACGTTTTCACACTTCCAGTAGCATTTTAGAATGAACTTCCTTTTTTCAAAGTTTAGTCTGACTGCCATCATTAATTCTGCAAAGAAAAAAATATCATTTAAGTAAACACCTACTTTACAATTATTTAAACTGTGTATACATTTTTATTTTATTCAAAAGACAATAAAATAATGTTTGTAGATTCTATTAAATTTTAAAAATTAAATGCATTTTAATAAACACCTACTTTACAATTATTTAAAGTGTGTATACATTTTGGGGGGACACCCGGTATATATATATATGAACGAGCAATCCTAAAAATACGTTACATGGTAGATGCTTATTAAGCCTACAGAAATTCGGCTATTACATTTAAATTTCCTTTAAGAAATCAGATTAAATTATAAGTAATTTGCAACAACAGAATTAATTGAAATCGTGAATGACAAGTGATTGATTTCTTTGGACGCGTGAGTTAATACCTCTGACTAGATAAAGTCAAATTTTTATTTGTAGATGGAGCGTAGTGAAATTATTGGAGTCTTAAATGACAAGAAGAGGATAGAACGCGGATCAAAACTTTGACTGTTTTTGTATCTATCTCTCCATCGAGGGGTTTTTATTGAGTTAAACTGAGCAGACTTAAGTGAGTTGAAGTCCTTCCTCGTATGTAAGCGCGAATGGGAAGAAGACTTCTTCCTGAAGCGATGTGATGCCCTGTTGATTGTCTCGAGTGTCCGTCCACAGGAAAATATTTTGTATGTTGAAATGAGTCGACTTAGATGAATTTAAGTCCTTTCTCGGTTGGAAAATTTAATGTGAACGCAAATGAGAAGAAGACTTGTTCTGTATGACGTGAAGCGAAGTCCTGGGCCTCGGGAAGAGAGAGATTGTGTATTTATGTGTAAGAAAATGGACAGAGACTGATATTTTCTATGGATCGAGTCTACATATGCAATATCTTATGTTCCCGTGCTTGTGATAAAAGCATTTGATGTATATCCTTAGGATTGTGTGGTTTTAGGTAAAAAGGCGGGAAAGTAGAGAGGCAGCCCCGACATCTATAACACAGGCCTGCGTTTGAAAAAAGAATTTCTGTTCCTGCGGTTTTCTTTAGTGTTTCCTAACGAAATTGTTCTTCTAAATTGAAATATGACATTAATTTTGCTCAATCAGGTCTGATTTTTGAGATACAGCGCACTACTGTTTTTAGAGAAGGGACATTTTTGAAAAAATCCTTTATTTATATAAAATTTATTTAATAAATTACAATTACTTGTAATAAAAAAAATACCGACTCAATTCGACTTTCTTTTAATTAATTTTAAACTTACAGACTACTTATGAGCTTACCCAGGAGTGCAAAGAAACTATTTTCCAATAAAAGAAGTCCTTGATGACTTCCGCTTGTGAAGCGATGTTGGTTCGTCGCGTTTAAGACACCAGCAATAGTCACCTAACATGTTGATGTCCCAGCGTCCTTGATATCTTGTCTCCATAGTCTTTATGTCTTGGTGAAATCTTTCTCCTTGTTCCTCACTATAATCTCCACAGTTTGCCGGAAAATAGTCAAGATGTGACTGGATAAAATGCATTTTTATCGACATGCGAGCTCCCATTTTTTCGAAGCTTTTCATAAGCTCATTTTCATGTGAGATATATTCTGAGCTTCTTTTATTTCCCAGAAAAACGTCGATTACTTTACTAAACGCTCGCTATGCGTCATGTTCGCTGGCTTCCATATTGGTGTAAAAATGCTTGTCCTTTAACAGAGTTCTAATTTGGGGACCATCAAATATGCCTGCATGGAGCTTGGCATCACTGATCTGTGGGAATTTTTGCAGTAGATACTTAAAAGCTTGGCCTTCTTTATTCAGTGCTTTGACAAATTTCTTTATCAGGCCAAGCTTTATATGAAGAGGAGGCAGTAAAACATTTTTGGGAGGGACTAGAGGTTGAGCTACCACATTGTGGCATCCAATTTGGAATGCCTCTCGAGATGGCCAGTCTTTTTGCTTATAGTAAAGACTATCCGCCCGGCTATCCCATAAGCACATGAAGCATGGATATTTTGTGTAGCCTCCTTGCATCCCAAGAATAATGCACACAACCTGAAAGAAAACATATTGATGCATATTGATGTACATGGTTTCTAAGAACTTCTATTTTTTGCATAGTCAATTTTCACTAAGTTTATTATGGGTAGGGAGAAACTAATATGTGTATAATATCCTTCTGTCATTGGTATTTAGAAACAAACATTCCTTGAAATATTTAACAAGTTCATTAAAGTAAAATATATCTTACCTTGAGATCACCACATATTAACCAGTTCTGGTTAGAGTACTTGATTGTATTAATCAATACTTTCATATTTTCGTAGCTTTCTGTTAACTGAACTGAATGGCCAATAGGTACAGATGCCATTTTATTGCCAATATTTAAGAGTACTGCCTTCAAACTTCTGCTAGATGAATCAATAAAGAGCCTCCATTCACTTGGTTGGTAAGGAACGCCAAGTGCCTCAATTAAACCTTTTACATCATTGCAATACACCAAAGAGCTGCAAGAATCAACTGCAAAGAACTTTCGAAACTCTTCGTCTCTATTTCTGAACCAAAAGTATGTAGTTTCTTGAGAGAGGAGGTTGCTCTCACTAAGACGGGATGCAAGAAGTTGTGCGTTCTCTTTAGAAAGACCAAGATCCCTAGTCAAGTCATTTAATTGACCTTGAGTGAGTGGTCTTGGCAAAGTCATTGTAGACGTAGGCTGATATGTCACTGAAGTGTCAGTGTCATCCACTTCTATATCTTCTATATTGTCTTGTAGCTCAGTATTTTTAGGTGGAGAAGGAACTGGAACTCCTGGACCATGTGGTTGTGGTTTAATGGCAGAAGGAACATCAGGATAGACTACAGTGTGTTTGTTCTTCTTATTGACACCTGAAAAAAAGTTTCGCATACTTAATTTACATACTTTTAATTCACTCGACACTCGTTTCCACATTTTTATACACATTTTTCATACCAGGTTAATTTAAAATTTTTAAATACAATCAATTTTTATATACAATTTAACCACAATTTTTCTACCAGCATAATACACTATTTTTATACACAATTACAATTTTAATAGGCTACCAAAAGATTTGTATAAACATTTCTAGATTTGTCAAGAACTATATTGTTAAAGTAATTATCTCACCTTAAAGATTTGTCATGCCACAATAGCAGTCTGTAATGTGGTCCTTGCCTTCTCTCCACACCATAGGTACACCAAATGACAAACAGTTCGTTTTGCCCTCACTCCAGCGTCTTAAGGCTATGACACAGGCTTTGCAGCACATATGTGGAGCAAAGTTTTTGTCTTGATTACCTAGCTTTATTCCAAAATATGCATAGTAAAGGAACTTTACCAACGGCGTTATAGTGCATTGCTGGTCACTAAAAGTTACCTTTCCACAAACAAAACAAAATCTATCAGGACTGTTTTTACACTTTTTATTCATTTTTATGAAATATAAGGAGTTTTGCTAATGTATTTGCCTGCAAAAAAATTCACAAAGATAAATAAAGTTTTAGAAATACACTTTAAACACTGTTCATAGATTAGAAAAGTCATGGATTAAAAAACCAACACTTAGTTGGAGAGTGAGCAAGCAAGACAACCACTCGCGCTCGCGGTCAGCTAGAGACTGAGCTCTCTAACGCCATCTAGGGAGCTTGGTATGTATCTTAAGAACTAGACCTGATTGAGCAATATGAATGCTTGATTTGGATTTAAGAGACAAGTTTCATTAAGAATCACCTATGAAACTCTCAGGAACATTTTTGACGCAGACCAGTGTAATATGCCGCTGTGCCGTTATTTATAATCATATTATAATTTTTTTAAGAAGCTCTAGAATGCAGATATTGTCCAGAAGACGACTCTCTCTGTGTTTTTCGGCTCAGTCTGAACCAGGGAAAGTGGATTCTTTAGGCTTCATACCTGATAAAAAAATCATTTCCTCAGAATTGCAGTGCAGAAACTCGAAAGCGAGCTTCTGGTAGAGGTGTGGTAGTGTTTGGGGGTGTGGAGGGAATTCAAAGAGGAAGAAAAAGGTTTTCCACAAATGACCCAATAGCTCTAGCATTTCCCTCGCTCTCAAGGCAAGTGGCACTCTCTGGTATGCAACTTTTCGGTACGACTATGGTTAAACAGTCTCCGGAATTGCATGCTTCCGGAGAAAACATATCTGGAACAGATCTCTCTTGCGAACCGTGTCTAGTTGAAAATCATAACCATTTCCTTTAAAACGCCCTATAAAGGAATAAGAACAGCAAGTGGTTGATTCAACTTTTTCTCAAGAGAAATGTAGACACTCAAGCAATACCATTCGTCTGAAGCTCGTTCATAACAAACATCTCTTATCCTGACGTCACTATGCCACCCCCCCCCTATCAATTCATTGGAATAATTCTGACACCTCCTCCTGGTTTTGAGATATAAAACAAACTTAGCTCTGTAGAGGAGACTTCTTATCATTTATTCATTACTGTAAGGGAATGGTCACTTCCCCCCCCCCCTCGTTCACTCTTGGTGCAGTTCCAAGGCGGTCACCGCAAAGACATCCGGCCGAAGGCATCGGCGGGTCCCGCGTGACCGCAGCACTGCCCCAGACCGTGCCATGAAAGAGGTCACCCCCCCATCGTTCACTCGTGATGCAGTCCCAAGGCGGTGGTTACCGCAAGGACATCCGCCCCAGGCATCGGCGAGTCGAAAGTTTGACCAGAGGGTGGCATAACTCGTTGCCATGTAAGACCCTAAAGGTCAAAAAGGTAAGATCTTCCCCCAGGAGAGTGAGATCCAGTTTCAGGTCGAACAAAGAAATTGGAGACGGTTTTCTCCCAACCTCGATGGTTAACGAGGAGCCGATGTTTGACTTCGTGGGAAAGACCGTTTGAAAAAAAGAACTCTCCTGGGGCCGTCCTCAAGCCCCTCTCCCCCCCTTACCACCCCCAGTGGGGGTGCGAGGTATAAATGAGGAACTCTGAGGAAAATCGAGGTAGTATACGTCAGGCCAGGTGACGAAGTCCTCGGTTCCAAAACCGGGCTACCTTAGACTGGATAGGTAGTATACGTCAGGCCAGGTGACGAAGTCCTCGGATCCAAAACCGAGCTACCTAGACTGGATTGGTAGTATACGTCAGGCCAGGTGACGAAGTCCTCGGATCCAAAACCGAGCTACCTAGACTGGATTGGTAGTATACGTCAGGCCAGGTGACGAAGTCCTCGGTTCCAAAACCGGGCTACCTTAGACTGGATAGGTAGTATACGTCAGGCCAGGTGACGAAGTCCTCGGTTCCAAAACCGGGCTACCTTAGACTGGATAGGTAGTATACGTCAGGCCAGGTGACGAAGTCCTCGGTTCCAAAACCGGGCTACCTTAGACTGGATTGGTAGTATACGTCAGGCCAGGTGACGAAGTCCTCGGTTCCAAAACCGGGCTACCTTAGACTGGATAGGTAGTATACGTCAGGCCAGGTGACGAAGTCCTCGGTTCCCAAAACCGGGCTACCTTAGACTGGATAGGTAGTATACGTCAGGCCAGGTGACGAAGTCCTCGGATCCCAAACCGGGCTACCTAGACTGGATTGGTAGTATACGTCAGTCTCTAGGTGACGAAGTCCTCGGATCCCCAACCGAGCTACCGAGACTGGAGAGGTAGTTTACTTGTGTCGCCAGACCAAGAAGCACCCTGCAAGAGAGGCAGGGCTACCTACCTTAAGGGACTAAGAAAAAGCTCAGCCTTGAGCTAAGTCCCTGGTTGTCAAACCAAACAATAAGTGAACTTTGGTAAGTTCGACTTACTCTCGCCAGAGAGATTCCTCATATCCTGGTGCACATTAAACACCAGAGGTATTCCTCGTCTTTGAGGAATTAAGAAGAAGAAAGAAAAGGCTCCCCCTCGAGCCCGTTATTCGGTGGCCACACCAAACTGTAAGTAACTTATTCTCGCCAGAGAAACCCCCCTCCGTCATCCTCGCCCGTGAAGAAGACCCTCCCCGAGTTCAGTCCTCGTCCATAAGGAAATTAGTAACGAAGGAAAAGCTCCTCCTCGAGCTCGTTACTCGGTGATCACACCGCACTCCAAGTAAGCTTGATTCAAGAACCAAGTTCAACTCACTCTCGCCAGAGAGACCACGACTACCTGGGTGTTGCATAGAGCACCGTATTGATTCTCGTCCTTGAAGAATCCCCCCCCCCCCCGGAAGAACGTGTGGACCCCCCAGCGGCTACCCTCGCCAAGACGACCGTGGAATTCCGCCCATCTACACGCGTCAAGTGTAAATATTTCTGAGGCCCTTTAAACTCCACGAGTCCGTAAGCCTAATTCTAATATTATTGTTTTGTCTAGAGAAAACGTGAACTTAATTTTGTGGGTCAACTAATTTAATTAATTCTTGTTTATAATAATATTTAGAGTATTGCTGTAGTTAAAGTATAAAGGTTGTGTATTCAATGGTTAAAGATAAAATATAAGTTTATTTTGTGAATTAGTGGGCGTTTCTTTTATATCCTGACGTGTTTGGTAAAGGCTCAGTTCATTAAGATATTCTTATAATATCAATATATTAGACACTCATAGCACTCTTAGAATAGAACAAAAAGGAGGGGCATTCTACGACACTAACTAAATAAAAGAGGTGTCAGTGGTCAGGTCAGTAGGGTTCTTAGCAGAAAGAATTCTACGACGATATAATTAAAGTGGTGTCAGGTTTTGTAGGTTATTATTAGAAAGAACCCAGCAGTGTCTAATTAGGAAAGAGCCAACACGTAAAGGAAGATCAGGAATAAGAGAATAATTGACGAGAGGAAAATTGGTAGAGTTAGGGGTGGTAACAATATAAAGGTAATTGGCAGGTCAAGTGGTAAATTTGTTGTCGGGAGTGATATTTCAATCAGCATAGTAGTGGGATTAAGGGTAAGTTATGCTGAGCGCTACCTGGTGAGTGGCGGCATAATTATCTGAAAATACAGAAAGGAAAAATCGACGGACCAACACGAAATGGATCCAGTCAAAAGATTTTACCAACAAGCCCAAAGTCTGGGACTTGAAGGCACAGAAATGCATGACTACGTCATGGCAGAATTAAGAATAGATTGTGTAGAAGAAGAAAGAATTTGGGATATAGAAAAGGAACAAGAATTAATAAAGTTTGAGAGAGAAAAAGAGGATATAATAAGAGAGGATACAAGAGAACGTGAATTAATGGAAATATGGATGAACCGGAATAGTGAAGAATCCCGAATACAGCGGAAAATAGAAACAGAGGAAAGAAGAATGCTGAGAGGAGGTAAAACAAGCGAAAGAATAATATTGTTGAAAAGAGAAGCACAAGAATTCAGAATAAGGATAGAAATGGAAGATGAAGAAAGAAGACTAAAGATAAAGCTGGAAGATGAAGAAAGAAGAACTCAACGGGAAAACGAAATAGCGAAAGCAGAACAAGAAGCCGAGGAAAGGAGAATGAAGATGGAAAAAGAGTCAAAAGAGAGGAGAATAAAGATTAAAAAAGAAATAGATGAAAGGAGAATGAAGAGGGAAATAGAACGTGCTCAAGCGGAAAGAGAAGAGAGAGAAGAAAAGGAAAGATTGCTCGCACTCGAAAGAGCATCTATCGAGAATCTCCTAGAGGCCGAGGAAGTTGGAGCCCGGCCTGGACCTAAGAAAGGACCATCGAGGGAAACCCAGCCAAATGGGGTAACGATGGAAGAAGGAGAAAGTAGGGATGAGGTAACAGCAGGAGTACCTAAAGGAAAACCTACGAGGAGAACCCAGCCAAATGGGGTTATCAGGGAAGAAGAAGAAGGTAGAGTAGAGGTACGAGCAGGTGTACCTGAGGAACTACCTACTAAGAGAAGTGAGTCAAATGAGTTGACAAGGAAGGAGGAAAGAGGTGCTATGGCTATGCACTCGGGTAAGACTAGTCAAATGGTAGACGCGGATGAGTATCCCCTACTCCTAGTAGTCTCCTCCCCGAACGGAACGTCCACGGAGTTACCGCTAAATCGCCAAGTCATAGTGAGCGCCAAGCCCATTAACGACCTCGCGGGGAAAAATTTTCTCGATCCCCAAAGATCGAACCCAGACACGATCTTCCCGTGTACCTGGTTAAAGGAAAGCTATGGGACCTACGCTCCCATCAATTATGCCCCGCTACAACAGGCCGCTCAAGCCTTAATGTTCAATTTAAAGGTAGTCAAGTACCATAATATGAGTAAGTCGAGTAGGTTGAAATACCACTACCATTTAGTAACATACTTGGGTAGACTCAATAACCAGGACGGCCGACTCAGGCGCGGTAGAATAATGGTCACAGAGCACCATTTTAGTATTAGCTACCTCAAAGGAGCCGATAAAGGACAGCTGCTCTATAGGCGGAGACGAAATACAATTGAGGGTTATTTCAGCACCTAATGAGCGTGAAACCATGTTTTCAGTTGTTGTTCGTGTAAATATTTATCGGTAGGAATTAAGTTCTCAAAAACTTAGAAATGTAAGGAAGTAGCTTGTTTTGTTGTTTTTTTTTATGGGTAATCGATGAATTAAGGTTTTGTTATGTTCATGTAAAATTGTAAATCGAGTGTCTAGCTCGACACATTGCCTGTGTAAACGCGCGCGTGGGCGCTCATATGTAAGGAAACTTAATGTAAGGGAGGGCTCAAAGAAATACAACTTTGCTAAGCTCGACTAGGTTGAGTAAGTTGTTTTGAGTTCCCGGGAGCATCCCCCGCCCCCCCATTATTTTCTTCGGTGGGAGGTGTGTAAGGGAATGGTCACTTCCCCCCCCCCCCTCGTTCACTCTTGGTGCAGTTCCAAGGCGGTCACCGCAAAGACATCCGGCCGAAGGCATCGGCGGGTCCCGCGTGACCGCAGCACTGCCCCAGACCGTGCCATGAAAGAGGTCACCCCCCCCATCGTTCACTCGTGATGCAGTCCCAAGGCGGTGGTTACCGCAAGGACATCCGCCCCAGGCATCGGCGAGTCGAAAGTTTGACCAGAGGGTGGCATAACTCGTTGCCATGTAAGACCCTAAAGGTCAAAAAGGTAAGATCTTCCCCCAGGAGAGTGAGATCCAGTTTCAGGTCGAACAAAGAAATTGGAGACGGTTTTCTCCCAACCTCGATGGTTAACGAGGAGCCGATGTTTGACTTCGTGGGAAAGACCGTTTGAAAAAAAGAACTCTCCTGGGGCCGTCCTCAAGCCCCTCTCCCCCCCTTACCACCCCCAGTGGGGGTGCGAGGTATAAATGAGGAACTCTGAGGAAAATCGAGGTAGTATACGTCAGGCCAGGTGACGAAGTCCTCGGTTCCAAAACCGGGCTACCTTAGACTGGATAGGTAGTATACGTCAGGCCAGGTGACGAAGTCCTCGGATCCAAAACCGAGCTACCTAGACTGGATTGGTAGTATACGTCAGGCCAGGTGACGAAGTCCTCGGATCCAAAACCGAGCTACCTAGACTGGATTGGTAGTATACGTCAGGCCAGGTGACGAAGTCCTCGGTTCCAAAACCGGGCTACCTTAGACTGGATAGGTAGTATACGTCAGGCCAGGTGACGAAGTCCTCGGTTCCAAAACCGGGCTACCTTAGACTGGATAGGTAGTATACGTCAGGCCAGGTGACGAAGTCCTCGGTTCCAAAACCGGGCTACCTTAGACTGGATTGGTAGTATACGTCAGGCCAGGTGACGAAGTCCTCGGTTCCAAAACCGGGCTACCTTAGACTGGATAGGTAGTATACGTCAGGCCAGGTGACGAAGTCCTCGGTTCCCAAAACCGGGCTACCTTAGACTGGATAGGTAGTATACGTCAGGCCAGGTGACGAAGTCCTCGGATCCCAAACCGGGCTACCTAGACTGGATTGGTAGTATACGTCAGTCTCTAGGTGACGAAGTCCTCGGATCCCCAACCGAGCTACCGAGACTGGAGAGGTAGTTTACTTGTGTCGCCAGACCAAGAAGCACCCTGCAAGAGAGGCAGGGCTACCTACCTTAAGGGACTAAGAAAAAGCTCAGCCTTGAGCTAAGTCCCTGGTTGTCAAACCAAACAATAAGTGAACTTTGGTAAGTTCGACTTACTCTCGCCAGAGAGATTCCTCATATCCTGGTGCACATTAAACACCAGAGGTATTCCTCGTCTTTGAGGAATTAAGAAGAAGAAGGAAAAGGCTCCCCCTCGAGCCCGTTATTCGGTGGCCACACCAAACTGTAAGTAACTTATTCTCGCCAGAGAAACCCCCCTCCGTCATCCTCGCCCGTGAAGAAGACCCTCCCCGAGTTCAGTCCTCGTCCATAAGGAAATTAGTAACGAAGGAAAAGCTCCTCCTCGAGCTCGTTACTCGGTGATCACACCGCACTCCAAGTAAGCTTGATTCAAGAACCAAGTTCAACTCACTCTCGCCAGAGAGAGCACGACTACCTGGGTGTTGCATAGAGCACCGTATTGATTCTCGTCCTTGAAGAATCCCCCCCCCCCCGGAAGAACGTGTGGACCCCCCAGCGGCTACCCTCGCCAAGACGACCGTGGAATTCCGCCCATCTACACGCGTCAAGTGTAAATATTTCTGAGGCCCTTTAAACTCCACGAGTCCGTAAGCCTAATTCTAATATTATTGTTTTGTCTAGAGAAAACGTGAACTTAATTTTGTGGGTCAACTAATTTAATTAATTCTTGTTTATAATAATATTTAGAGTATTGCTGTAGTTAAAGTATAAAGGTTGTGTATTCAATGGTTAAAGATAAAATATAAGTTTATTTTGTGAATTAGTGGGCGTTTCTTTTATATCCTGACGTGTTTGGTAAAGGCTCAGTTCATTAAGATATTCTTATAATATCAATATATTAGACACTCATAGCACTCTTAGAATAGAACAAAAAGGAGGGGCATTCTACGACACTAACTAAATAAAAGAGGTGTCAGTGGTCAGGTCAGTAGGGTTCTTAGCAGAAAGAATTCTACGACAATTACTATCTGTTCATTCTTTATAATGCTCAAATATACATGCTTGCAATCATGACAAAGTATCGACCGATTTCTACTAGAGTACATTCATAACCTAGTGAAATCATCAGGTCTATATTGTTAAATTATTTAAAGTGATCATATTCATCATTTGTTATTATAGACTTGTTGCAAAGATTTAAGATGTCACATGTGGAAAAAGTTAAGATCGGTTGATTTTAACCGCAGGCAAGCTGTAAAACACTCTCCAAAAGAAGAGGAAAATGAAAAGTGAGTTTCTGCTAAAAGCTGTACAAACTCAGCTCACTCTTCAAAGTCTGTCGCCCCTTCAACTACATGGGTATCATATATATATTTTTTATTATGTTAATACTCATTTGGACCCCCCCTTTCTTTAATTAAAGCCATAATCCTTCGTAGCATTGGATTTCACCAAATTTTCACAAATTTATGTGTTATCTTTCCCCACTCAAGTTGTAATTTTTCATAATTGGGTTTTATTTGTATTTGTGGTACTTCTTATTGCTTTACCAAGTAGTTCCACAAGTGTTACATTAAATTTAATTCATGGCTCGGTAGTGGCCACTCCATTGGGGTAATCCACATTTCTCCTAACCAATTCTTGGTTTAGTTGGTTGTATAACATCTAACATTGACCTGCTGAAACAGATGGTTCTTAAACGTGTGACAACATGGTAGCATAATTTGTATTTATTCTGTCCTGGCATAAAAAATATCTCCTGGCCAGGATGAAGAAAGGCAGCCGCATACCATGATTGAGCCACCCCCCCACCCCCGTGCTTCACAGTTAGTACCACACAAAAGGGAAGAAATGCCTCTCGAATCCTCGTCTCACAAAGGTACCCGCCAAATGATGTATAGTTGCAGAATTGCTCCAAAAATTTCTGCCTCTACTAAGGAGACAGTAATCTGATTTCAACCCTGCCTCCAGTCGAGGATCACCTGGGCCACGAGAGAAAAAACCGGTCTCCAGGACTCCCTCGACTGGAGATGTCTTCCTCTATGATCCCCAGGAGAGCATGACAAGACGGAGTAAGTCCCCCTTAGGGAAGGGTAGAAGAACCAGGAGGATTAGCTCCGCTCTACCTAGACTGCCATTTGATCTGGAGGACTTTTTCCTTTGAGGACCTCGAGTCAGACTCCAGGTAGACCTCAATGCTCCCATCGATTGCTATTTTTTATCTCCTCTCCCGTGGTTATTTATTCTTATTTATTCATTTTTCGATTTATTCGTTAAAAAGTTGAATTTGGTGGAAGGAAAAAATGTGGGTGGGTGGGTGTTTACCAGAAAGAATCAGAACAGGAGAGACTAATTCAATCGCTTGGGTTAGAGAGGGCGCGCCATTTCCCTTACCCCCTCCTCGACCCAGTCTGCAAGGCGAATTATTTTTAATTATAGATCTTTGAGAGTAAAAAGATAATGGTGTAATCCATTCAGGTAATCGACACTGGAAGAAAACGAGAGTAGGACAACGAAGATAAAAGGAAAGAGGAGAAAAAACTGTAAGAAGGAACAATTCAAAGATTAAAATGACTCCTGGATGGAATCGGGTCATTTCAAAATATTGGGGCAGGTAGGGTGCATCTAATCTCTAGAAAAAAATTTGGACAAAGTGGTTACGCACCACCTAAACCCTCTTAAGTGGGCAGAGGGATGGAATATGTTTCCTGTGGGGGACGGGGGAGGAAACGGAAGTGCATTAAAGTTTTCATTTGCAATTTTGGTCGTTGTTTTTTTCCAATCGCCCAAATTGGCTGAGTTCAAAGAATCCATTGTTCAAACCTGCCACTCGTTAGTCAGCGGATATTAATTGCATTGCCTGCATATAATAATAATAGAATGAAAGTGGTCTTGGCTGTAATCCCACTACAGTCATTTCATTACCACGTTTTGGTTGATCGAATTTGATTTTTAAATTTTCCACGTCTATGTCCTAAATAAGAGCGACGAGTGATGAGAAAAGGCACTTTGGAATTTATAATTTTCATTGCCATTTATCCCCAATTTGTTTATTCTTCCTTGTACTTTTTGGCCGCATGGGGAGAGGGACAGTTTACGTTCACCAAAACTCAGCCATCTGGAGCATCTCTGAAAGTTAATATAATTGAAGGTAGAGATTCGTTTCAACACATTTTCGCAAATAAATTTTAAAATGTTTTTCTTATGCAGTTTTATGTGTATTTTTCAGACATTACACTCCGGAAATGCATATTTTTCCCATAATCAACCGAAATCCATACTAGGAAAAGTATGCATTTCCAGGAAAAACGAGTTTCAGATCTGAAAAGTACACATAAAACTGCATAAGAAAAACACCTTATCAAAATCATTTAAAAGACCTAGAACCAGATCGGACCTAAACTGGTAATTTAAGACGATAGCGTCGCCTACTTTAGGCGGTGCTAACTAATATTCCTAATTCGAAAGCCTACATTCAGATTTTAATGCAAAAGTTGATTGCTAAATGTTGTTAGGCCTTTAGTTTGAATCAAAGCTTTGCGCAGAAAACAATTTATAAATAAAAAGCTAGCACCTGTTTGAATGCGGAGATTAGAAAGCCCCGTACCCTTAGCCCTCTTTCACACGAGGACACTGGTATTAGCAACTGGTGTCGGACACCAGTTGCCTCGTTCAAGTTGGTACCAGGCAACTAGTTGCTGATCGACACACCTGCTACTTGCTAGTCGGAAGAATGTTTTCCAACGAAGAGCTCCTACTCGTTGCCTTGTTGGCTAAAAATAAATCGAAGAGGCGCTCTGTAAGAAGGGAAGTGCATGTATATCCCATAGTATCATCAAGAATGGACACAAAAGTGCATAATACACTTTTTAATGATTTGTGTGCTGATGAAAAGAACTTTGTCAACTATTTTCGTATGAGCAAGCCGTCATTTGAAGAACTTCTCAACTACGTCAGGAGAGACATCACAACAACTACCAAAAACATGATAGATGCATTACACCAGACGAGAAGCTTGCTGTAACTTCGAGGTAAGCCATAAATAACTTCCCACATATCACGATGGTAACGCTTCAGCTCAAGTTTGTAGCCGTGCTTTTTGGTTCTGTTCTCGCTAAGCTGGAAAATATCCCTGTAGTCTACATTGTTGAAGCCTCAAAGCATTTTAAACACCTTAATACGCTGACCAAATATAATTCCCGTAACCTATCTTCATAACTCTTGTGTCTGATAGAGAGAATCAGTTTGGTTGCTCTGGCTTGCACACGTTCCAAACTCGTAATGTCCTTTTGAACGAAGGACTCCAAAATTCTACGGCATACTCCAGGTGCTACCAGACAAGGGAATGGTACAAACAGAGTACAATCTCCTTGTTCCAATGTTCAAACTGTCGCTTTATGTAGCCTAGCATGCTTTGGGCTTTCTTCTCCGCCTCAATACACTGCTTCGGAAACTTGAGGTCACTAGTAATAGTTATACCTAAGTCCTTCTCAGTATCAGCGCATTCAAGAGCAGTGCCCTTAAGGATATACTTCGATTAGGGGTTTCAGTGGCCGATATGCATCACTTTGCATTTATTCACGTTAAAAGGTATTTGCCACGTGTCCGACCACTCCCCAATCTTACGAAGATCTTCTCCCTTTGCAACGTTAATATCAAGCTTGTTATCATCGGAAAATTTAGAAATCTTTGCAACCATGTCGCCATCCATATCGTTAACATAGATAATGAACAGTAGTAGTTCCAGAACTGAACCTTGAGTAACTCCGCTAATAACGTGCACCCACTCAGGAGCCTGTCCATTAAACACCACCCTTTGCCATCTGCCGTTTAGCCAGTTCTCTATCCAAGCTGCTACGTTTCCGTCCATGACCAGTGCATGCACATTCAGAAGAATGCGGCGGTGGGGTAGCTTATCAAAGGCTTGCTGAAAGTCTAAGTAATAACATCCACTGCCTTATCCCGATCGTGTTCACTGAAAACGAAGTGGAAGAATTCCACAAGATTTGTCAGGCATGGCCATTGCCTTCAGAACCCGTGCTGAGACCTACTCAATAGCAAGTTTTACTTCAAATGACGTTATTTTGTCCACCATGATGCTTTCCATGAGTTTACCAATTATCGAAAATAAACTTATAGGTCGGTAGTACGATGGTTGGCTAGCATCTCCTTTCTTGAAGGTAGGAGTCACCTCCGCCTCACGACAGTCTCTAGGAACGCATCCAGTCCAGATTTACATGTTGAAGATTGTGCCCATATGTCGTGACACATCATCACAAACTTCTTTCAACACTTTAGGTAGAAACTCGTCCAGGCCTGGGGACATATTCATCTTTAGGTCATTAATTTTTGTTTCTACTTCGCTTTGGGTGAAATCCATTTCCTCCAGCTTCTCACCCAAGTAAGAGTCCATGGGTTAGATGATGGGACCAAACTATTCAGTGAACACTGAAGAGAAGTAGTCGTTCAGGAGGTTTGCATTTTCTGCATCTGAGTGATTTAATGCCCATTCCCTATTCACCAAAGGGCTAATCTTGTGGCGGATTGGTTTACGGCTCTTTACATAACCAAAGAACTCCTTTGAATTCTCCTTGCAAAGTTTCGCCACTCACAGCTCGCTGGCACGCTTTGCCGCCCTTATGCTGGACATCACTCTTCTAGCTAGCCTACGTTACTCATTGAAGTCACCAAAAATCTCTGACTGACGATACACAGTTCTCTCCTCCCTCAATAGTTTGCCAATTTCTCGATTAAACCACCATCGTTGAACAGAAGACTGACGCAATCTTTTCACAGGGATAAGTCGTGATTGAAACTCATGAACGTAGTTCGGAAACTATTCCACAAATCTTCAAGATTCTCACACCCTTCCAGCCTCACATCAGCCAATCCAGCACTAAGACCTGCAAAGCATGCTCTTCTCTAATCAAGGTTCCTCGATTCCCGAGTCCGAAACTCTACCTTGGGCACCTTGACTACAAATCTAACTAGTGTGCTGCAGTCACAATTTACCTATACCTACTTTTATTTTTGCTACAGGTATTTGGCCACTGGTGACACCATGACTACTAGTACAGACTAGGGATATCTAGCATCTCGAACATCATCCACAAAGTCTGCAAGGCTATTTGGGAAAGAGTAAAGGCAGTTTGTTTTCCTGATGTGACAGAACGACTCTGGTTGGAAACGGCAGTTCAGTTTGACCAAAGGACCAATTTCTCTCATTGTCTCGGTGTATTATAATTACAAGAATATCTTCTCGATTTTGCTTCTTGCTTTATGCGATGCATCATAAAAGTTCATTTTTATTGATGTAGGTGCATATGGGAAGTCCTCTGACTCAACTGTGTTCGAAGAGAGTGATTTTTTTAAGAAACTCCAAAATCAAACCCTGAATATTCCTACTCCACGAGCATCGTACTCAGGTTTTGGAACACCAATGCCTTTTGTATTTCTGGCTGATGAAGCTTTTAGACTATCCCAATACACTCTGCGCCCATATGCTGAAAAATCTTTGAGTCAAAAGAAACGCATCTTTAATTGCAGAATTTCACAAGCCTGCAGACTCATTGAATGCTCATTTGTTATCCTTGCAAACAAATGGCACTTCTTTCATCGATCACTCAATGTAGACCTATCACTGGAAGAGGACATCATTAAGTGTGTTGTGTTTTGCATAACTTTGTGCGAGACAGAGCTGGTGTCCGAATTAAGGATACTTTTACCGTCGAAGGGCTCTTTGATATGAAACCTGCTGCAGGGCACACTTCAAGACTTGCCAGCCATTTGAGAGAGGAATTTGCTGACTACACTGTCAGTGACCAAGGTGCACTTCCATGGCAATTAGAACGTATCTAGACAATGGTGTGGGTGGACATGGTGTGGTGGTGACCTGAGAGTGTGGTAGTGTGGTTGGGGACAGGAATGGGGTAACCAATGTATGTGCTAATGTATAAAATTGTATACGTAAGCACAGTAGAGTTTTTAAATATCATTCGTAACTTTGTGGACATGTAATAATATAAAAAATAAAAACAAACATTATGTACCTACGCATTTCTTTCTTTTCTGAGAGGGGTTTGTCTTCAAAATCGGGAACAAGTTTCATCACGATATCATTCCAGGCGTTCTGCTTCTCTCCTCTTTCTCCAGATCCTTCACAAGATGGGTTCCATATTGCTGGTAGCTTCGTTACTTCACAAATCAGGTCCTTCGTATTCACCTTCTCCTCCATCGTCTTCACAATTGTTCGCGATACTACTTCCATCAAGCAGGCGTGGGTATCACTGAGCATGAGAGGTTGGCCAGTGGGCAGCGGTGGCGCATACTGGTGGCTACATATGAAAGCTTCCATTTAAAACAATGCTTTACAGTGAGTGGCGGCAACTGCCAGTTTCCACCACTAGTTGCGGGACCAAGACACCGAAATGTTAGTTGCCCGGAAGTTGTCTGGTTGGGACACTGCAGTGGCCTAGTATGAAAGGCTCCATTGGATACTATGGGAGGCAACTGGTGTGAAAGAGGGCTTACGCCAGAGCCGTAGCAATGTCTAGTGGGCCCCTCCCAAAAGAAATCAAGATTGTGGGGCCCCCATAACAATATTCCTATAATACAAATATTCTGGTCTATCATTAATGACACAGGTGAAAGACAATAGATAAATCAGATAATTACAGAAAATGTATTCGAAAATTTTATATTTTCATTAATAAAAAAAAATTACCATAGTGGGGCCCCTTCAAGAGTCCCCCCCCCATCCCCCTCTGGACGGGGGGGTCGGTTGCTACCGTTCTGGTTTACACGCACTAACAGAAAATTTGCACTGGGTTTTTCGCCCTTTCGAATCCTTTAATCTCGCCCTACCACAGCCGTTGTAAGTCATTATACCATATAAACTAAGAAAAAAATACATATGTAAATCGTTCGAAATACATCGGAATGTAACACTAAATGCTATTGGTTCCTTGGCAAAGGACGCATGCGCAAAGCGACTGAAGATCTTAAAAAAAAACTGGTATTGGTTAAATATCGCCAAAAGACGCATGCAAATATCGCCTCTAGATCTCAAAAGCCCAGGTCTAGGTGATTGAATCAAGGCCAAAGTTGAAGGAGCTAGGTCGAAAATGAAGCAGAAAGATTCAAAGTTAGCAAAATAGCAATATATTTTTGATAAAATTAACTACGTTATTATGAAATTCTGGAAGTTAAAAATGGCATCCGTGAGCATCATTTTTAAAATTAAAGACGTTTATCTCTTTGAAAAGTATAAAATCGTAAGCGTGTTAAAACGAATCCTTACCTAATTGAACACGGCTCTTTAAACATTTGTATCATCATAGGTTTAAACAGTAAAAGATTAATAGCAAAACCTTCATTGGTTTATTTCAAGCTAAGAATTAGTTTATGTTTTATTCGTTAAACCAGTCCCTAAAAGTGCCATGATTTTATTCAGGTATAGAGATCCTAATTTCCCAGGGAGGTTGTTTTTCTTTTTTTCTTCAGGTGGTACAGAATGACTGCATTTAATCGGAAGAAGGATAAATCGGGTCATCAATAATTTTCACGAAAAATAGCGCACGATTATTTTAACATTTTTTTCGTCTATTTCTTGCTTTTTATACTTTTGTTTATAAAGTTAGTTTATATAAGTTTAATAGGTAGCACTTCAGTTTCGGGGCGCACGGTAGGTGGCGCTGTTTAAGGCTACAATATATGCCTTATGACGTCAGACGTTAGCGTCAGATGTGAACAATTACAGCGTTATATTTTTTTGTATATGAGTATATACTGCGGGGGAGGGGGCTGCGCCCTTAAGACTCCCCTAATTGATTGAAACTTGATATCATCGCAGGGTGGTCCCCCCGCAGTGATATTTCCCCCACGAGCAGTGCCCTTGAATTTATTGTTTTTTTCCCAATTTTTGTTTCGCTGCGAACGACAACTGCTTTTCACTGGCAGAAAAAACCTAACCTAATGACAAACAATACTTGCTTTTATAGGTTTCGTGATTATTTTATGCTCCTCTAAATAATCTAAAAGTTTTTCGCGGTCATACAAAATAAACCCAAATTCGAATAACGAAGAAACACAACTAGAGCACGAAAAAGCCATGACGAAACAGAAACATCTGCGAAGCGGGTCCTATTTATAGGTACGACGTTGCCAGTAACAAGCTGTAATCGTTCGTTGCGAAACAAAAAATACGAATAAAACAAAAACAATAAAAGACATCAATAAACCTTACCTAACTTAGAAAAAAAAATAAACGAGCAGAGGCGCAGAAATTTAGTAAATAATACAGACTAAAGGTTACAAATCTCCAAAACAGCAAAAAAATATATAACACCGTGATTGGTCACATCTGAAACTACCGTCTGACGTCATAAGAGATATATTGTAGCCCAAAATTGTAGCCTACTAACAGCTCCACCTACCGTGCGCCCCTAATCTGAAGTATTGCCGTTTAATATACTTACCTTCCTGTATTTGAGGGATGCTTTTATATATCTCTATTCTTTTTAAAATCACTAATTCAGGCAGCTATTTTGTCAATGATATCTTGTTTTAACCCACCAAAAGGAATGGCTTACGTGGGGGTTTAAATTAGTTAGTTCTCTTTATTCATTTTAAAAACCCTTAAAACTAAAATGTGCTCAAATAACATAATACCTCTAACCTTCTATATCGTAGTTAAATTTGTATCATTATTTTATAATATCTTTTTCTTGAATTGTGCCAATGAAACATTTTTTGACGAGGCTTATAACGACAAAGCAGCCGAAAATAGTCCCAATGTTCAGGTAAATTAAAAAATGTAACACTTATTAGTTCCTGAAGTAGCCCAAAGGTTAAGGAAGGGTCCAAAGTTCGGCTTTATTTCACTGAAATAAACTATTACAGAACATATGTATACAAATAAAATAATACATATTATGAACATACTCTCACATAAGTACACACAAATCTATGCACATGTACATTTCACAAACAAAGAGTTAATATAAGTACAAGTGGCATAAACCTAGCTAGTAGAGGAACTGCAAGATCTTTATCTTCATATATTATGTATTTTTCGTACCTTATGATACATTATCTGTTTTAATTTTATTTAATATTCAAAGCATACGAAAGAAACACAGGTTAGTTATGAACATAATAACTTAATAAATTATAACAGTTCCGTAAAAAAAAATCAGGGAAAGAATAATAACAAGTGTTATATGCTTCTAAAGGCTAAAAAGAAATTGACGATATAAACGTTTTTTTAGGGAACTTAAACAATAACAAACATCCGAAGCAATATAATATATAGTATCGGGATACTTGATTTAAATTAAATGTGTAATATGCTTTAGAACGGACTCCAAAGTAATAGAAAAGGTATTTTTTTCGTATTTCGAAACACAATGGGACAAATTAGAAAAAAAAGAAGTGCTCTGGTCTCCCATATAAGGTTTTAAAAATATTGTTGATTTTGCTAACCCAGGTCTTATCTACATTTGTGCTTCTTGTCGCCTGAACCATAACATAAATAAGTCTGCTAGTAATAATGAATTGACTCAATTGTTTGAAAGTCTTAAGGCCTTGTATCAAACTGTTTCAAAATTATCTGATGAGTTTGCAGAATTAAAATCAAACTCAGGGGGTCGGTTTCCATCTACTTCTACCCATCATTCTTCCCAATTGCCTAGTACAAATGACAATAGAAGTATTCTACACGAGGAGGCTGTCGAGATCAGGAACGGGAAAAAGAGTAGACTCGATTATCATCAGAGGCAATGGTTCAGATCCAGCATTGTTGCCCCGCAAATTTGAGAATGTGGTGATTTAGTCCTAGAGCTTAAGTCACCGAAAACAACAAAAAAAAAGGTAACCTAGTCTTAGTCTACGTTAAAACAAAGACCACAACAAGGAACAAAAAGAAGAGCAAGAAAAACAAAAAGTAAAACAAACTAGCAAAATCTAACAAGAGAATCAAATAATATGGAAGAGACCAGCCTCCTCCTTCCAAAGGGTGGGTAGTCTACTGTGAAGTTTATAAGAGTATGTACAAGGAAAAACCGGTAGCAACACTGCTCCTCCCATTACCGAGACAGGTAAGAATGTGCCGAACAGTCTGGAGAGCACGCGGTCGTCACGGTAAGATGCAGGGGCAGGGGAACGGTACATTAAATAGTTGTGCTACTTCCGAGTATGGCCAAGTGGAAAACGACAAAAAGCAACCCGAGGCCGTTGTAGAATTTGGGCTACGTCTATGGGAACGGTTGTGGTGCGATTGCACTCAGTTTAAGGTTCCCATCGGCCGTCTTCTATCTCCCAGGACAGGCCGACCGGAGGGCTTAACTAATACCTTCCATGTAGTGTGAGGTAGAGCGAAACACTGGTCTGGTCGGAGTCTTTGCTGCCCTTATCGGCACGCCCAATCACCACAATCCATACATGTACATCAATGCACTAAAAGATAATCTTGACAACCCGCCCGGCTTGTAGAAACAGTAGCGCCACGGATACTTTGAAGCAGAGGGTGCAGATATTCGAATTCCCCAAGAGAACTCAGGGCGCTTTGTTAATCGCTATAGATTACGATCTGTTCGCCGAACCGGACCAAACGCGTTATGTTGCTTAACAAGAGGTATTTTGCAACCAACTCGGCCGTGAAGGTAGACGCAGCGCCTGATAAAGCCCCGTTGAATTTAAAAAAGAGGAAACTGCGTGGAAGCCCCCTCATCTTCCGACTTGGAACATTTATTCCATGTACACGAGTGCGGATACATCGTTACAGGAAGTGTGCGTCCCCTAAAATCGAGCGCAATACTCCCGTTGCTGTCAAAACTTTGGGAGCAGAGTCGTAACTAAAAATAATCAAAGGTAGTTAAAAGTACCCTCAAGAGTACTGACTTAAGCAGAACCGGATCAAAGTCTACACTCTGCTTTAGAGGAGTTTTTCTAACCCTAAAGCCAAAGGACGTAAAATATGACTCGCATCTCTCTTCTACAGAGGCACCGTTAAGATTGGTCAGGGATGGGATTAGAGCCGTTGCAACTCAGAAAGACGCCATGGTTGCGAGTACAAGCGCATCGTGAACTATGCCCAGCGCTGAGAAAGTAGAATCTCAACCCATCGAGAAGCAGAACCCCAATAAGGGACGAACAGAAGGAACCTGTTGCCAGACTTAGACCAGTGTGGTAAATCGAATTTAACTTCCGCAATACACGCTCAGCTGTAGATGCATAAAACTTTCATCCGGAGTCAAGCTTCGAACGAACAAAAGATCGGTAGAAAAACAATGCAGCAATGCTATCAGCACCCAAGTGTTAAACGTTAGAGAACGAAAAATATCCATGGGCACGTTATAAGAGACACTTAGGCTGCAAATATGGGTCTCCCATGTAAAGTGGCGGTTTAAAACAAGACTAAGGAAATAGTGCGAGTCCATCATTTCCAGAGAACCATGTTTAGTAACGGGTCGGGTTTGGAATGAAGACAAGGATGGCAAGATAAGTGCACTACCCTAGTCTTGGCCAAAGAATACCGAAATCTGTGCGCTTCTTCATAGCGAGAGATGCAGGTCACTGCCGGCTGGAGTTGACGCTCCTCAGATGGCAACTGGCCCTCACCAAAATAGATCGAAAGGCTGTCTACATCGAGCGTGCTGGACGTGATTCAGCGGCCCTTCCGGCCCCATCTTATCCTCTTTTCTTTCTGAAACTCTGCTTCCTCACTTTCCCTAAAACCTTTAGCCCAACTTTCTCTGCACGGCCTCTAATTTCCCAGGGTAGACACCGACCAGCTTCCTCTCACCCAACCTTCCCGGATCGGGGCGTGAGGAAGGGAGGGGGTACAACGCCCCCTCACACCTGAGCTCTGGTTTGTAGTGGTGTATTTTTAACAACCTGCCTCATCCCCACCCTCACCTTCCTTACATAGCCTTTCTCTCTCCTTCATGGCCTATCAATTTTACGCACAGCTTATGGTGGAGCCGCCATGTTGATGGGCTGCCTGGACACTCAACGAGAGGAGTGGTCTCTGATGGTCGCAGCTGGCCTTGCCAGCTCTGTATTCACCCTTCGCA
Source organism: Ceratothoa steindachneri (assembly GCA_963969495.1). Lineage (NCBI taxonomy): Eukaryota > Metazoa > Arthropoda > Malacostraca > Isopoda > Cymothoidae > Ceratothoa > Ceratothoa steindachneri. Next base: position 36,341,524 of record OZ018325.1, read on the forward strand.
GAGCGGGCTACAGAGCGGGGTGGTTAGCGTGTACATCCCGCTGGTGAAAACTTTATACCTAAACTATCCACTTCCACCCTCACCACCGCCGAAGGCGCTCTCATGCATTTCTAATGCAGAAAAGCATGTCTCTCAGGGAACCCTCCAAACCTTTTCTACCGGAGAGTAGTTTACTCCTCTCCTAGGCCTACTGATGCAGTAGACTTCCCCTCACCCTCTTTTCTTGAGGCGCCCTTAGGTTATTCCATCATTTCTACAGCGGCAGTCCCTCTTTTGATTTCACAGGAGACTACCAAGAGAGCAAGGAGGCGGGTCACAATTTACCGCTACGGGTGAGAGCGGTTATATAGGGCCAACCCCATTAGGGGAACAAGGGATAACAGTGCCCGTTTGCTCGTGCCACCTAATGTCCTGCTTACATGCATGACTAGTTTACAAGGGATTAGTGTACCTCCCTCCCTCCCCCCCCCCTCCCTTCGCCGGCATTAGACAATAAACAGGATATTCGAAGGGGATCCGTGCTGCCCGGGGTAGGGGGATGGCTACAAGGAGGTTTCCCTCTGAGCTGGACATGGTCCCTAAGATAATCCATCCCCAGGCGGTAGGATCTTTCATGGGGTCGAACCTGGGCTTGGTGCCAAGCACATAAACAAAGTCCTTTCCTGTGCATGCTTCTCCTCAGACGTCTCAGGCTCACGTGGCTTTACAAGGAAAAGAGGGATATCCTCCCTCGGGTGGTGCCCCTTTGACAGCCAAGACCTTCTCCATTTCAGAGAAGGATCTTGCTGAGGCCGGTACATCTGGCCTAGGGACTCCTGCTGAGGAAGGAGACAAGCAGGTTCATTCCCCGCCCTCCTTCCCTAAAAGAAAAAGAAACAAGAAGACGAAAAACATCCGGAGCTCCTCTCCATCCGCGGGAGCCACGGAGACAAACGGGTCCACTGCCGTTTTGGTGAGCACAAGCAAGGATGGCACTTCTTGGCCTAATTCTCCCCAGGGTGGGAGTAACAGACAAAGACATTAAATGTAATGGCGCAGAGCGGAGCATCAATTACGTCGAAGTACCTCATTTAGAGATGACCTGGCATTTTCGACCCCGCTGGCTTCAAACTCTTCCTCGCTATTCTCTCCACTGAGGGCAGCATGTTGGCCAAGGGCAACATGATCCATCAGAAGAGAGCAATAGATAGAGTGATTGGTAAAGACCCGAGGGTAACCAGTTTCTTGGACGGGAGCTTTCTGGCGAATGTGTCTGATCCCTCCGAGGCAGCAATTAATAGTGCTCTTCAGATACTTGATGGCACGCCGGTGACTGTGAACCTGCACTTTACCATGAACTTTGTGAAATGAGCTGCTTATGGGAGGGAACTTGTGGACTACTCCATAAGTGACATCAACTTATAGCTGGCCGATCATGAAGCGCTCAAAGTCAAAGCTGTGATGAGAAAACATAGATGGATACCGAGACACACACCTACACTTTTCGTGACGTTCGACTCTGACAAGCGCCCTGAGTCGGTGCGTCCTCTTGGCATCGTTACTGCGTGAAGGCATTCGTACCACTGCCGCAGAAGTGCTACTTGTGCCACCACTTCGGCCATATGAGTCGTTCCTCTAGATGTGCAACGTCGGGGTTACGCGAAGTCTGTGTAAGTTGCTCCAAAGCCCCGTACGATAAGTCCAAATCGTGTGTGACCAAGTGTGTTAATTGAGGAGAGCCGCACCTCGCTTCTTTGAAGCAATGTGGTGCCTATCTTCTATAGAAAGAAATCCTGCTGGCCGTTCAGGCATAGGATCGTCTCTAATTTTGCAAGGCTAAGAACTTGGTCCTAGCGCATCTGGTGCTACCTGAGACGTCTTATGCCTGAATGTGAAAAAATAAAACCTATTCCAACATCTCCAAGTCTACGAGCGGGATCGTTTCTGCGCCCATTCGAAACCCGTGGTGTTCCCCTGGTACAGCTGGAGAAACAAAGGGTTCAGACCCAGCCCCGAATAAAAGCAGGGATAGCCCTCTTCCCCCAGCGTGACCGTTCCCCGTAAGGCGTAACGGTCGCTCGCCTCCACTGTTTCGTTAGACTAACATGAGGATACTGAAAGGATGACAGCACTTAAGGAGCTTCGGCTCCTACGCCCCCCACTTAGTGCTAGGCAGGGTGACTCGAAGATGGTCGATCCTCTAGAAGAGGGACCCCCGCCTGCCTAAGGTTTCGAGGCGGAGGGAGGAAAATACTTGCATTGTGAGCCCAACCTCTCCCGATAAGTCATCGAAGGTAAAAGCGCCTTTAAAGCATTGTCCGGCCAACAGTGCCCAGAGTTCGGCCTTAGGAAAGCGAACGCCATTCCCGTGACGGTCTTGTCTCCGAACCTAGAGACCTGAAGGGCATACTCCTTCAATGGGATTGTCGCGGACTCCAGGGCAACTGGGTGGAGTTACAGAGGCTCAGCTCGTCGCGTTTTCCCTTAGCTATCTTTTTGCAAGAGACCATTCAGGGTGCGTGCACCCTACCACCATGTGATGGGTGCTGGGCAGGAGGCTGCGCTATTTTCACTTGGTGTGATATTTTCGTTCTTCTCTTTGCTTCAGATACCTCGTTTCAGGCAGTAGCTGTGCAGTTGCACATGGATTGGAGGTACAAGTATAATGTTATTTCTGCATACATTCCACCGTCAGCCAGCTTCGACGTTGGAGACATCAGCCACGTCGTGGCACGGTTGCTTAGGGACGTTTTCTTGCATGGAGGTTCAAACGGTAAACACCTCCTCTGGGGGGGTTACTCAATCAATGTCAGGGGTAAAAACCTTGCCAACCTGATTCACGAGCAGTAAATAGGTGTCAAAAATGTGGATAAGCTTACGCATCACTGCCCAAGAACCGCTTCATTTTGCTATCATGATCTATTTCTTTGCTCTCCGGATGCAAATCATGATTTTGGTAGAGGATATTTGATTATTTTCATGGTAGTGATCACTTTCCCATTCAAATATCATTTTTGGGGCTTCTGCCGACTGAGAAACCACCCCAGTAGTGGTGACGCGGGAGCGGTGGTCCACATTTCAGGAAATGACTGATTTCTCTGTCTCAGTCGAGGAGATTAGGTCGGCGGATGAGACCATTTAGTTCTTTTATGGCAAACTCATCGCCGTGAGCCAAACTACTTTTCCTAGATCATCTGGCCATTTTTGCACGCAAACCGCTTCCGTGGTGGTCAGCTTTGTGTGAAACGGCCCTCAACAAGAATCGTTATGTCTAAATGCGCTATAAGCGCCACCCAAACGATTTCACCGTCGCTAAATTCGGTCGAGCTATGGCGAGGTTCCTGTATGTTTCGAAGCAAGCCCGCCGCTCTTCCAGACAGGCATACGTGTCTTCCCTTAACGACAGAACACCTCTAGTAGAGGGTGGAAGCGAGTAAAAATGATTCAGGGCAAGTTTTCACAGGACTCCATCCCGTTCTCTAGAAGAATGGGACGGCAATCCCGGACTCTACGTTCGTGGCGGAGTCTTTCACGCCACGTGCTCTGCATTCTCTATGCGGGATGCTGCTTCGCCAACATTCAATACGCATCGTAATGTCGCGAGGCCTTCCTTCGTATATAGCACTACACCACGGTGTTCTTCGATCTTGAGAAGGCCTATGATATTGCATGGAGATACGGTATTATGGAGACTCTCCACATGATGGGTCAAGAGGACGCTTCCCAATCTTTATATATGAATTTTTGCTAGATCATCGATTCCGCATACTGGGATGGGGAGAGCCCCCTTACCCCAATGGTCCAAGAAGAGAGTGTCCAGCAGGAAAGTTTCCTCATTATCACACTATTTGCTTCAAGTAACTACGGCATCACTTTGATGTGGCCGGAAGATGTTCTTGCTACGCTCTAGATGGTAGACATTTTGATTTCTTTTAGCAACGCCCAGATTCCAACTGTGAAGCGTCGACTCCAACTGGAATTGAGCCAACTCTGTCCCTAGCCGAAGCAGACAAACTTCGGTTTTCCTTGACCAAAACATAGGTAGTGCATCTGTGCCGTACTCCAAGGCTCCACGCTGACACAGACTTGTTTCTAAATGGGGTTCGTCTGGAGGTGGTGGACTCGCACTATTTCCTTGGTCTTGTATTTGACAGACGCCTAAACTCGCAGCCTCAGCGTCATTTTCACCCGCGCCATGGATATTCTTTGTTCCGTGACGTCCAGCGCCTGAAGCGTTGATAGAGCTACTGCCTTACTTTTGTCGATCGTTTTTTCGTTCGAAGATCGACTACAGATGCGAGTTTTATGCATCCTCACTCGGCGTGTATTTCGAAATGTGGACTCGATCCACCACATTGGCCTTCGCCTGGTAACTGGTGTCTTCCGCACTTCCACTATTGAGAGACTACTTGTCGATGCTGGAGAGATGCCACTCGCTCTGCGCCGTGTACAGTGCATTATTCGTCTGTACAAGCGAACCAGGGGCCTACCTCAGTCGCAAACAGCTCTTACTGCATTCGCAGCTCATCTCCACGGTGTCTATGCCGCCGAGAGACGCTAATCATACCCTAAGCCATTCGGGTTCAGAGCAAGGAAGCTCCTTCGAGAGCTAGGTATAGCACTCGGGCCGGTGGCACTCAGGTTCTGCCCAGAACGCCACCCTAGCGGGTACCACCTCTGACTATTTTTCGCCACACCTCTGCCCTGAAAGCTTATACTGCGCCGGGACTATTACGTTAGGCTTTTTTGGAGAAAACCCTGCCAGTGTATACGGATGGATCCTAGTCCCAAGAGGTGGTTCGTTTTTCAAGCTGTATCGCCAATCTTTAAAGTCAACTGAGCTCTGCCAGTCGCTGCCTCTCTCTTCACGGCCGGGCTGGTTGCAATACACCGCTCTGTGCAGAAAATAACGAGGCGTGCCTGATTCACAACCAAATTGTGATTTATAGCGATTCACAAAGCGCCCTGAGTGATTTCGAAGCATTGGAATCTCTGCTTCCTCTGGTTCGCGATATCCGTGATTGCGGGGAATGAGCGCGCTGATGCTGACGCCAAAGAACCGCGAGGACTGGCCGACCAGAACACGTTTCGCCTTCCCTCACACCGATTACATGGCAGGAATATAGGCAGTTATTTGGGCTGTTTAGTAAAGAAGATGGAAGAGGGTGGAGGAGGACTTTAATTTACGTTCCATTGCGCCATGGCTGTTCTCATGTACCTAGCACCCAATGCCGCAACGGGTTCAGGCTTCTTTCTGTTGTGTCCGAATTAGACAAAGTCGCGGGATGCACCGACATTCGATGGAGCGGTCGCCTGGGCCTTATTGTGACGACTGAGTTCTCCCCAGGCTGTTCGCACATTCTTATTGAATTTCCAAGTCTGGGTGATCTTCGTGCACGTTACCTGTCCCGGTACTAGGACCATTGGTGTCTTTACCTCTTGTCCCTTGTACTTGGGACTGGTTCCTGCACAGAGACTTGCAGTCTATACGACTTTTTAGAGGAGGGTGCCTTGCTACACTCTATTTGACTCTTTGTTCTAGGTCGCATGTTCCTGCGCCGGGGGTGGCGGGGGCGGCGGGCCTACTCCCGACGCCGTTGCGGCTTCATTCCTGAGTTTTTGCTTTTTAAGTATTGTTTGTTCCTTTTATATTTTTTATTTTATTGTTGTTAATATAGCCTACTATTAGGCTTTCCGTTATCTATGGCGACTTTTTACCAGGTAACCAGCGCTAGATGGGCTCTTAAAATTGAAAAAGAAAACATAGAGCATAGCGAGAACATCTTCCAACAACACTGACGTGATATCTTTGATACGCAGGGCAAAAGGTATGACACTGAGGACACTTCAATGCGGGACATCCTCTTCCTGGCCTATGAACCGAAGACAGCTCTCCCTACCCATAAGCAGAACGACGATCTCGTAGTAATTTGGTTATGAAAATTAGGGGGCGTCCCCTCGCCCTCATTGTGTAGAGGGTATTCTTCACTCCATATCGTCATGAGGTATCATAGGTCTCGCCAAGTTCGCATACCACCGTAGTGTAATGCTGTCTACAAATGGAGGCCTCCCATATACCATTTTGTAGCCTAAGGAGAGCATCCGTCGTATAGTGGAACTTGAATAAGCCGCACTGTACCGAAAACAGGTATCTTCCGATGCCGAGAAAAAAAGCTAATCTAAAAATTACTATTTTTTCCATCAACTTGCACACGCAGGAGTTTAGATTAAATTAAGCTGATACCGACTGGAATATAATGATTTCCCTTTGGTTTGCGATAAACAAGCAAAGTAGCCATTCTCCAGGATGCTGGGGGATATCCTCTATCCAGATCCATTTGAACAGATCTAACAAAAATTCAATGTCTCGCTCATCTATGTTTGGAAGCCTGGAATACGGGATAAATTCTGGAGTAGGAGCGGTTGCCACCCATAAAGCAACAATAGAAAGCAACTAACTTGTCATTGAAAGGTTATCCACCTCTGTTGGTCTGTTGGTAAAATCCAGTCGCAAAAGACTTGCCCACAAGCACTGTGTCCGACATTACCGTATTTGTTCTGGAGAACGTGAAGGGATCATAGCTTTAAATTTCCCAGAAACATTTTGACTATCTTTCAAACCCCTAAACGTTGGGTAATTCCAGTTTAGTTAAGTTACCTATGCATGTCAGTAACAGGGGCGGTCGTACTTCTAAACATACAGGAAACCCGCTGACGGCGAAATCGTTCGGAGATATCTTTTTATGCATGTAGTCATATTACTTTTGTATGAGAGCCATCTCACACTTGACCGATTACCAAGAAAGTGGGCGATGTGCAAAACGACCAGACGTTTTATAATGGTAGTTAGGCCCATTTCGTTGAATTTTCTAGAAAAGGACTCAACGGCCTCATCCACCGAACTAAACTCTTTGCCTGAAATGCGGCCGACCGTACCCACTCTAAACATCAGTGAGGTGGTCTCTCAGGCGAGAGCAGCTAAGGAAATGATAGTTGAATGGGAAAGTGGTCACTACCATGAAGGTCATCAAGTACCTCTCACCAAATTCAGGTTCTCCTTCTGGAGAGCACAGGGACAGATTGAGATAGGAAAATAAAGCGGTTTACGTGCATCGGTTCATAAATTGACCCATATTTATGACAACTATGTGCATCTTGCCGATCAAGGCAGCAAGGACCTGACCGATAGTATTGATTGTGTAGTCCTCCTAGAAGAGATGCCTACCGTTCGAATCAATGATCTGGAGAAATGGCCTCGGTAATCGTGCCACTGATGCGGCGAAAATTCTCGGCATCGAAGTTGGTTGACGGTAGCATGTACGCAAAAATTACAGCACCTCCTATCCAAGTGTAGCTGCATTGCCACTGCTTGAATGGAGGTATTTATAGCAAATAAAATAACGGAGACATCATTTAAGGTGTAAATTGCACATCCTTCTCGCCGAATCAGATCTCGGTGGTGGTGGGTTCTCCTGTAAACAAATAGTTAATGGGAAACAGCGAAAGACGAGCCTCTTCAGCTCCTCCCAGTTGTATTGGAATCGATGACAATTCAAATAAAGAAATAGGCCCTCCAGCCGAAGCTCTGAGGAGAGGAAGTGGCCATTTTTTATTTAAAGTTCCTCGGGGGAATGGCCGTACGCTTCTCGGAAGCAGAACTCGGGGGCGCTAAAAGCACTGTTACCTGCGAGAACAGATTGGAAGGGATTGAGTTCGCCATGCAAGACTTTTCCTTAAGCCGGGCGGATTTGGAGACGAGAGTTCCTCTTTTGAAGGGTCCTGCGCTCAGAGGCACCGCTTCCATCCTTGGGTGGAGGCGCGGGAGCCGGAGTTACGTTGGTGCTGTCTTCCTTTCTAGGCCCAGACTTATAAACCTCCAAAGACTGTCTCACGACCCTCTTTGGGGAGTTTGCTTACTGTGAGTCTAACGTTACGGGTTGGGGAGTGCAACTGGGGAGCCCTGGTTTTCAACCTAGGTGTAATGAAAGTCCTTTGATCAGCTAACTCAACCAGGGGAGCACCCAAAGGAGCACCCATGGGAGGTATAACCAGCAGGCAGGGTTCCAAATAGGTGAGGAAGCGACCGTGTTCCTAAGTCTGGAGACACCAGGACCAGAGGGTGCCTGCTTAACTTTGGAGACATAACGTTTCAGATCGCGCAAAGTGCGACTGGATCAATTACGAGGGGCGGTCAATAAGTGTTGCGAATCGGTAGGGCAAAACAGAGGAAGGGAAGTGGCTGTTTTGGGGGGTGTTAGGACAAGTTATGACAAGTTAGGACCTGAAGCCGCACGCTCCTGCCTCGTCTATTAGAGAAGCAGTAGCTGATTGCAGATCGTCAGTCACAAACTTTTCAACAATGGAGAAGGTTGAGCACCATGCAGTGATCAAATTTTGACCAAGGAAGGCAAGAATGCAAGAGAGATCCATGAACGCATGGTTGCAGTGTACACCGACACCGCCCCTTCCTATGCAACCATTGATCGCTGGAATAGGGAGTTTCGCCGCGGTCGTGAGTCCCTTGAAGATAACCCCTGTCCAGGACGCCCGTCGGACGTGAGCAACGAGGACAATGTGGCCCGTGTGGAGAGGATGATCCTCGAAAATCGACGGGTGAAGGTCGAAGAAATTGAGCGACAACTTGGAATATAACATGGAAGTGTTATCAACATCAACCACGACAATTTGGCCATGACCAAAGTCTCTGCATTTGTGTCCCTTTGAAACCTCACGAAATCTCACGCCCCATTATCGACTTCAACGTCGCCAAAGTTCGGAGGAACTGCTGCTCCTGTACAACCAAGACCCGGCGGGATTCGAGTCACGCATAGTGACAGGTGATGAAACGTGTGTCCTGGGATTCTGAGGGATTGTTGATGGTGGACTATGCACCTCGTGGAAGGACCCTGACAGGCCAATATTACGCCGAGAAACTGGCTGGGTTGAAAAAGTGTATCCGTCAGAAGCGGCGCGGCAAGTTGACATGCGGTGTCCTGCTCCTTCACGACAATACCCCTGTCCACAAAGCCAGAGTTGCACAAGCTGCCATGCGCAAGTGCGGATTAGAGGAGCTTAACCATCCCCCCTACAGTCTAGATCTGGCCCCTAGCAACTACTTTTTATTCCGGCAGCTCAAGATTGCACTGCGTGGACGCCGGTTTGGGGATGATGAAGATGTCCAGCTCGCCGTCTAGAAGTGGATTGAACAGCAGTCGGGAGATCTCTGGTTGTCGTGAATTCGAGGCCTCAAAGACAAGTGGCGCAAGTGCATTGAAGTCGAATGTAGTTATATTGAAAAATAATTAAACACTTTTCCTCATATCTCGTTTCCTTATATCCGAATTGCAAAACTTATTGACCGCTCCTCGTACTTAGCCTTGAGAAAAGAATGTCGGTCTGCATTCTAAACAATCCTGAACAAGCTACATTGCTTCGAGGTAAGAGGGTCCAGACCGCCATAATTCTTACAGTTGACACTACATAATAAAGATTTCTTTATGCAATGCGTTTGGCCAGTTGTCACTTCTGCAAGTTTGATTTGTAAGCTCAGCGGGGATGGTGGTGACACCACTGGAGTTGCATTAAATCTTTGACACAGTAGGATTTTGTCTCAATCGAAATTGACGAAGAGTGTAGGGGTGGATCTCAAGACTTCGCCCTTGTTTTTTCATTGCATGCTCGACTTTGATCACTCCTTGACCAGCCAGCTTTTCTGTGATATCTTCTAAGGAGTATTACACAAGTTCCCTCACATAATGAACCCCTTACACAAAATTTATGGTTAAGTGCAGTGTCAGCTGCACAGGCGAGCCATCGAATGATCGAATAGCACTTAGCATGGCCGCCTGAGCCGGGTCTGTCGAATTCACCAGAATCTTTAATCTGAGAAACGGGACACCTTCGATCTCTATCTCCAACCCTAACTATTGCTTAACGTTGATATGTCATGGATCCTTTGCACAAGATGATCCACACAGTAGTTCGAACAATTAGCAAATGGTTGCAGCCGGCGGGTTTGAAAACGAAAGGGACCCTCTCTTTGTGGGGTCTTTACGTCATCGATGCTCCACTTGCCTTATCTGCAACTTCATCCTCTTTTCCCCTCCTCTTGGTTTAGTTCTGCACAACCGAGGACGTCTTGGTATGGCTAAACGTGCCAGCCATGGACTGGTATCCTCCCAAGACGGCAAAGGACATGTATGTTCCCGGAACACCCCTAAAAGGACTTGAACTACTAGGCTTCTTAGTTGTTGTTGCTTTTTTTGCTTTTGTTTTCTTTTTAGGAGAGTTGAGCGGAGAGTGAGTCTACTTGTCCCCTCCCACTGAAGAGGTCTTAAGGTCGGACCAGCCAGACTCAGTCAAGTTCTTCTCCGAAATGGAGAAGGGTCGAAGGATAGTCGTAGATAAAAAAATGAATTCTAAAATGTAGCGAGGAGGGGGCGCACTAACAGCTTCGAACGGCCCTGTCAGAGAGTTCAAATCAATCGTGTGATTGAACTCCGAGAATTTGCACTCAGGTTTGGAGGACGTGCAGCTCTTCCAGCTACCAAATATAACAGGCTACAGATGGTACCATCCCGCTTGGGATGTTAGCTGAAAAATGGTTGTTCGTACTACAGCTTACATTCCCTTGCGAGGGTTTTCAATGTAGAACCTTGTCAAAAGCTAGGAAGTGTTCGAAATGAAATGATTCAGGGCCCATTTCTAAGTTACCATCGAGAGTTTTTCGGATGAAAAACTACTATAGACTATAGACTAAAATTCCTTTTATTTAGCCATTCATTCAACTATTTAATCTAAGTCTCGGCCTAAGTTCGCCACATCGAATATAACCTTTATAACTTCCCGATTTTTATTTGCGAGCGAGTCTCAGTGCGGGCGACTCTATATCTCACTATGTCGGTCGTTCGGTACCGAGTTTTGCATTTTTTGGTTTTTGTAATTACAATGAAACTCCTTTGCCAATTGTAACGCAGTGTTCTACCTTTATGTTATTTTACATTCTCTTTCGAATGATGTAATTGTCAAAAGTCCTCTCAAAGTTAGCCTGGGAATTATTTTATTTTGGCTATAACATCATAAGTACTTGGCCGATTCTAACGAAATTTAAAACCCTTATGTTATTTTACATTCGCTTTCGAATGGTAGAATTATCATGGTCCTCGCAAGGTTAGTCCGGGAATTATTGAAAGTTTTGAAGGTCTTAAGGTCATAAATCAGTATAAGTGAAAGCACGCGACTTTTTGGTCAGCAGACCTTGTTTTACTATTTCTCAGTTTGGTATTGTCTTAGAATTTCTAAACTCGACAAATATAACCATTATTATGTATATATATATATATATATATATATATATATATATATATATATATATATATATGAATAAGGAGACTAAAGCGAGAGAGTTTGCGTAATCATGCTACACCCCGACATGCTATAAAGGAAAATACCTCTCAGCTGGACCATTCGGCCTATAGTAAAATGAAGGAAAGGACAAAACCACGCAGATAAGTAGATGTAAACGAGATTTTAGTATTTCTGGCCATTTTTCTACCGTTTTTGCGTGAAAAACAAGTCGAATATTAAACAGACCATACCAGATTTTACATTTGTTTACATCTCAATCATTCGTGCGAGATCAAAGTTTATTGATTCGCTAATTATTGCACTAATTGTATATAGAGGTATGTATGGAAGCGTAGATTTTGGCCAGATACAGAGTGCTTTTATGGGTCCATTTCAAGTAAGCATCCACTTTCTTTTCTCGACTTTAAAGCGCAATAGCAACTAAACCATATCCACAGCTTGTAAAAAGAGATTTGTAAAGGAAATGGTGAATCTAGAAGAAACTTAAAATGTATGGAAGATATAGAGCAGCAGATCCTCCTGTATGTACAGGGTGGGGACGGTATTCGTTCGCAATGATCAATTGATAATTTGTCGCATAGTATAGTAGCAGATATTGAGGCATGGAGGGCACACAAGCCTCCATATGTCCCATGACATCCTTATGTAGATGTATAAAAAGATAAGGTAATACTTCAGATTTGGGGCGCACGGTGGGTGGCGCTGTTAGTAAGCTACAATATATCTCTTATGACGTCAGATGGTAGCTTCAGATGTGACCAATCACGGCGTTATATTTTTTTGTTGTTTTGGGATTTGTATCTTTTAGTCTGTATTATTTACTAAATATCTGCGCCTCTGCTCGTTTATAGTTTTTCTAAGTTAGGTAAGGTTTCTTGATGTCTTTTATTGTTTTTGTTTTTGTTTTCGTAATTTTTGTTTCACAGTGAAAGATAACAGCTTCTTACTGGCAACGTCGTAGCTATAAATAGAACCCGCTTAGCATTTTTTTTTGTTTCGTTATGGCTTTTTCGTGCTCTAGTTGTGCTTCTTCGTTATTCGAATTCGGGTTCATTTTGCATGACTGCGAAAAACTTTTACATTATTTAGAGGAGCATAAACTAATCAAAAAACCTATAAAAGAAAGTATTGTTTGTCATTAGGTTAGGTTTTTCTGCCAGTAAAAAGCTGTTGAGGGGGTGAAACAGTAAATTCAAGTGGACTGCTCGTCAGGGAGATATCACTGTGGGGAGACCACCCTGCGATGATCCTGAGTTCCAATCAATTGGGGGTGTCTGGGGGGCACACACCCCCCCCAATATATACTCATATACAAAAAAATATAACGCCGTAATTGTTCACATCTGACGCTACCGTCTGAGGTAATAAGACATATTGTAGCCCAAAATTGTAACTAATGAATTTAAAAATGTGTTTTTCTTATGCATTTGTATCTGTAGTTTTCAGATCTGAAACTCATTTTCCCCGAAAAATGAATAATTTTCCCATAATTGACTGAAGTTCGATAATAGGAAAAGCATGTATTTCCAGCAAAAATGAGTTTCAGATGTGAAAAGTACATACAAAAATGAATAAGAAAAACACATGTTCAAAATCATTTAAAAGATCCAGAACCAGACCTAACCTAACCTATTAAAATCAGAAATAAATTTTGGAAAAAAATCCCCTCATTTGTCTTGAAATTTATTCCGATACTTGGTTGAATGAGGGCATTAGAAAGCCACGTGCCCTAAAACGCACTAACGGAAATTATTCATGGGGCTTTTCACCCTTTCGAATCATTTGCAATTTTAACACAGTAAAATCAATTCTGATCCTGCCTAAATCTACAAATCCTGCGACATGTAGTGGATGTAATATCACTTAGGATTGCACGGTGAGCCCTATCTATTTCTAATTTCGGACAATTGAGATAAAAAATTCTCGTGTTAGTTGGTATTGCGACCAAGCACAGCCACCGCACACCATTATACCATATGATCTGAAAACACGGACATCCGCGAATCGTCCAAAATAAACAAAAATATTGGTTAATCGCCAAAAGACGCATGCGCAGCTTGCCTTCAGTTATAACAAAGCTTGCTATTTGCTAACTAGTCAGTCTAAAATTCGAAGGCAATAGGGCAAATGGCGCAGAAAGGGAAATAACTACGTTTTTATTAAGTTCTGGAAGTTGAAAATGACATTGGTGAGCATCATTTTAAGAATTAAAAAACATGTCTTTGAAAATTAAAAAACTGTAATTGTGTTAAAACGAATCTTATCCGCTACCACCCATACCAGAACCAATAGGGTAGTAGGAAGCAGCCCCTTACCTCCACCATCTTCCGGCCCTGACCAGAGATGAAAGCTGGTTGGCGACTCGCCTGCGAAATTATCCTCTGGCCAAGAAAATGGGTAAGAAAATCTTATAGAGGAAGGGCCGAGAAAAGGTAAAATGTCTGGAAGGAATCAAGCCAAGGTAGCCTTAATCTAGTTTGAGATGGACGGTTGCACCTGGGGGGATAAGGCTTACCTCTCTTCCAGGTACCAGGTGTAACATTCTATATAGGTCAATCTTCCTTGAGGGGCTTATCGTACACTCGAGAGGAGCCATGAATTCTTGTATTCAATTTTCTTTACCTTTCTTTTTCTTCTTCTGCTTTTTCTTCCTCTTTCTTCTTCTTCTGTTTCTTCTTCTTCCTCCTCCTATTTTTCTTCTTCTTCTTTTCTTTCCTTTCCTTGGCCCTGGGTTAAATTGTTATTTCCCCGTTGTTCGTAACTAAAGTAAATGAAATAAGGGATCTTGTAACGATTAGGAACCCAGAGTTTTTTCCACTCTAATATAACCTAACCTAACTTTAGCTTGAACTAACCCAACCTATATTTACCTAGCCTATTCTAGATAAAATTGATTAGGTTAGGTTCGGTTAGGTTAGGTTAAGTTAAGTTAGGTTAGGTTAGGGATGGGTTGAAAAAACTTGTGATGCATCATAATCTTCACAATATTCGAGAGCGTCTATTTTGAACCCAAAACTTTGCTTTTGTCGGTAGGGCACATAATTTCTAAATTTGGCCATTTGAGAAATAATGCCTGGTTAGTATTAATTTCGAAAAATAAAGTGAGGATATATAAAAGGCCGTACGCTCTAATTTTTTTCAAGGCATGGTAGAAAATTGTAAATCGTATTTTAAAAATTGTTGGAATGCTGTAAAATAATATTTGTCTTAAGGAAACCTTCCAAAACATTTTAGATTAAATGATAAATTTCTAGAAATTATAATGAAGTTTCAAGAAAGCTCCAGAACTTGCCAGAACACACACACACACCTGAATATATCTTAAACTTTCTGGAATATTACCTTAGAAATATTTCAATAGCGATTCACAGATTTTCTATCACGTCAGCTCTAGCTACTGTAGTGAACGCATGAAAGAGAAATGGCATAAAAAGTCTGCAATCATTCTTCAGATGCACTCTCTTACATCTGCGGACGTTGATCCAAACAAGAACAAAAGAGTTCGACCTGACAGTAGTTAGGAAAATGTGCGAAGCTTACAAAACATACTTTCACATGCCAGTTGGAGACCAAAGCAAAGCCTATGTACCTCATTTTCTTATGAACAATGCAAGAAAAGTTTGGAAGGAAATAAAATTGTATTTTGTAAAGTGTAAAATATTAAACGTCACAAGTATTTTAGCTATTATGTTTGTTTGTAAGCCAAAAGAGTAATAAAGTATATTCTATTACTTTTACAGGATGGTATAGAGGGAAAGGAAGAGCTATGAAGTTTGCCATTCCAAGGATTTGTCGTGAACCCACTGACCACTAAAGCAACTGCTATTTCTGTATGGTGGATCCTTCCAAACGTATAAGTAATAAAGTATATTCTATTACTTTTACAGGATGGTATAGAGGGAAAGGAAGAGCTATGAAGTTTGCCATTCCAAGGATTTGTCGTGAACCCACTGACCACTAAAGCAACTGCTATTTCTGTATGGTGGATCCTTCCAAACGTATAAGTAATAAAGTATATTCTATTACTTTTACAGGATGGTATAGAGGGAAAAAGGAAAAGCTATGAAGTTTGCCATTCCAAGGATTTGTCGTGAACCCACTGACCACTAAAGCAACTGCTATTTCTGTATGGTGGATCCTTCCAAACGTATAAGTTTCAAAAATGTACCTACTATGTCCTTTTCCGATCCTCCATCCTCCTTTACACCAGTACCACGCAAGGCTGATCTTCCGCTACCTACCCCTCCAGAAAGGGATAAGACCCCCTCAGAATAAAGCAACAGTCCAGAAGCTGAAAGGATCAGTAAAAATGCTGATTGCAGTGTCAAACATATAGTTGTTGAGATGAATCCTTACTCTCTAAACTAAAGAGACCTCAATGACCTTGTCAAAGTCAAATGCTGAGCTTTATGTAGATTTCCAGGCACGAAGCGTGGGATTTGTTAGATGAAAATATGCAAGTGACAAACCAAAGGAAACGTCATAAACATTTCTCAAGATTCTTTACTTATTAAACTAGAGTTACTAGACTATGGTACTGCAAGGATGTTATTGATGTTATCCTGTTATTATTGCCTCTTCTTTTGCTTGTGAGGCAAGACTTTCGGTGCGGTAGAACATGTAAAGTTGATCTCTTTCTCGATCACCATTGATGGGTTCTGGTTCTTTTGGTAGCGACCGATTCGCTTCTTTGGCAGTGACTTTTGTGTGAGGCTCGAACGGCGGCGGAGTTTTCTTCTCTCTTGATTCAAGGCTGGGTAAAGGTGATTATGACTTCTATTCTGGGTAAAAGAAATCTTTAGTAATGGATTCAGAATTCTTCCTAATTTATACTAAAGCTTAGCACACAATGGCTGCAACATGAGTTTCAAACAAAATTAAATTTCTACAAGCAGTTTACACATTATATATATATATATATATATATATATATATATATATATATATATATATATATATATATATATATATATATACTATCTTAGATATCTTTCTTTTGTATCAATAGAGATATATTTGAATGATTTCATTGCTGATATTTTAGACCATATTTTAATAAGTGCAGAACGTCGCATCTAGCCTATTGTTTTTTTATTTATTTATTTGATTACAACAAAACACAGCGGAATTATTGTATTGCAATTAATATATATTCGTATACTCAGATATTTAATAATTAAACAAACTCAACAAATATTATATTCCTGTGTTTTTCCTTTTGAATAGATAAAAAAAACCTTCTTGAATTGACGGGAAAAAATATAATAGTTACGGAGAAAATAATGAAATGCTTACAAATGGTTTATTATAATGTTGGCCGTCTTAATTTGTATAATATTTGTTAATTACTCAGCGTCTGAATATGGAATTTTCAGGAAGGCGAAATACTGATCGTAAACACTGATACACTATTATGTATGAACCTTTCTTACTTTTTTAAGTGGGCTGGTAATTATTAGCCCTAGTCATCTCTTTTTTAGTATTTGCATGTCATTAACCTTAGTTGCAACGCTTGCACAGATCGTACCAGAATCGGAAAAAACTGGTTATTTGACCACATTGTCAATTTGGACATATCTAAAAGACACATACAGCTTAAAAAACAAGTGGTGTTTACAACACCATTTTCTATTTGGACATTTTTATGTCAAATATTTTATGAGTTACGTAAACCCATTATAATATATTATAAAATACTTCAAAGTGCTCATTTTTTAGATTTCTTTAAGTCTTTTATTCCTTCTTACAATGCTTGTACTGGTGAGGCACGCTCGCTGAAAAAAACAGGGATTCAACCTTTAAATTACTTTTTAGTGATATCTGAACACCACAACATATCTTATATGTTTGATGTAACTGTAATTAAAAGCAGTAAACCTGAAATACTCTATAATTAGAATACGCATCCACCTCTTTCCATGGCTTAGTCAGTATATCTCAAGGAATACTACAACAGTGTCAAGCTCCTGCTACAAACTTTGATTTATAAAAAGTATAGCCAGGAAGTGATTGAATACTTCAAAACGATAGCATTTTTCCAGGAAGGTGTTACCAAGTTCTACCAAGAAACACTGGTCACAAAGGACTGAGTTCTCTGTTGGAGAGCATAATGTCAAGCATTAGCAATTGATTGACCCTCACAAGATGTAGTTCACTCCATTGCATTTAAAACTAAGTCCCATGAAGTAGTTTGTTACAGCTCTTAACAAAGAGTCTGCAGCCTTCAAGTACCTTCAAAATTATTTCTCACGTTCTCTGAGGCAAAGGTGAAAGCCACTGTCTTTATTGGACCACAAATCATGAGAATCATTGTGTTTAGAATTCCCTAAAAAGCTGACTAAAAGTGAAAAGTAAGTATGAAAGAGTTTAGTTTCTGTGTGTCAGTGCTTTTTTGGGCAACCACAAGACTGAAAATTAGGTCGAACTGGTTGAGATTTTAGTGAGAAGCTATAAACAAATGGGCTGCAGGATGTCCCTGAAGGTGTGAATCCTCGATGCCCATCTTGACAAGTTCGAGAATATGGGAGCACAATCAGAGGGTCAAAGGGTGCCTTCTATCAAAATATACTAAACTTTGAACAAATATAACAACGAGTATATTATGAAAACATGATGGGAGGAAAGTGATTGATATTACATACGGAAATCGAGAAAAATTATTCTCGCCAACTTTTTTTATATATGTCCTGTAGAAGTTTCAATAGAATTATATAAATTTACCTAATTTTTGTTTTTATCCTTACAGTGGATGAAAAATGCCTATTTTAGGTAAATATTTCATTATAGCAATGTTTAAAATCAATAATGGTTATTTTCTATTGTTTTGCAATCGAAGTAGTTGGAAAATAACGCTTACTGGCCAAGAAGAAAAATTATGTTACAGTGTTATTTACCATTTTTCAATTCTTCCGTTTTCTTGATGATCGAGATGAAATTGGAAAAGAGTCGGCAACCAAAAGTGATCCTGATTATTTTGTTCTTTCATTGCTTAATTAAATTGTTTAAACCGTCGCTCGTTAAGTGTACCGGTCTACCATCTGACTTCTGGTTAATTGTGCGGGTGTACCATCTGGCTTCTGGTTATTAGTGCAGGTCTACCATCTGCATTCTGGTTAAATGTACGGCCCTACCATTAGTTTTTGGTTAATTGTGCCTTCTACCATCTGGCTTCTAATAAATTGCGTTGCGTGGGTCTACCATCTAGTTTCTCGTTAAATGCGCGAGTCTACCATCTGGATTCTTCTTAAGTGTTGGAGTCTATCATCTGGCTTCTGGTTAATTGTGCTTTTCTATCACCTGACTTCTGGTTAATCATGCGAGTCTAACATTTGGCTTTTTGTTGATTGTGCGGTCTACTATCTGGTTTCTGGTTACGTATGAGGGTCTAAAATCTGGCGTCTGTTTAATTATGTGGTATATCATCTGACTTCTGGTTAAGTGAGCAGGTCCACCATCTGCCATCTGCTCAATGGTGTGGGTCCATTATATCTTTTGGTTAATTGTGCATGTCCACTATCTGGATTCTGGTTGTGTGGTGGTCTACCTTCTGGCATCTGGTTAAGTGTGCTGGTCTAGCATTTGACTTGTGGTTAATCATGTGGTCTATTATTTGACTTTTGGTTAAGTTAGCGGCTTTATCATTTAGCTTGTAGTTATTTGTGTTGGGTTATTTTCTGACTTTTAGTTAAGTGAGCGGGTCTACTATCTGGCTACAGGTTAATTGTGTGGTCTAACATCA
Organism: Ceratothoa steindachneri; assembly: GCA_963969495.1. Taxonomy (NCBI): domain Eukaryota; kingdom Metazoa; phylum Arthropoda; class Malacostraca; order Isopoda; family Cymothoidae; genus Ceratothoa; species Ceratothoa steindachneri. Next base: position 36,360,608 of record OZ018325.1, read on the forward strand.
GACTTCTGTTAATTTTTACACTTTAACATATGGTTTCGCGTTAATTCTGCGGTATACCATCTGGAATCTGGTTAAGATTGAGGGTCTAACTTTGGCTTCTGGTTAAATTTGCGATCTACCATCAGGGTTATGTTTAAACTTGCGGCTATTCCATATGGTTTATGGTTAATTGTGTGGGTCTAACATCTAGCTTCTGGTTAATTGCACAGGTCTACTATCTAGCTTCTAGCCAAATGGGCAGTTTACATTCAGGAATCTGGATAAGTGAGCGGTTATACCACCTGGTTTCTGGATGTGTGCTGGTCTACCATCTTGCTTTGGGTTAAATCTGCGCATCTAACATCTTGCTTCTGGTTAATTTTGTGGTATATCATCTTGCTTCTGTTTAATTGTGCCTATCTACCATCTGGCTTCTGGTTAATTGTGCACGACTATTATCTGAGTTCTGGTTAAGTGAGTGGGTTGACCATCTGGGTTCAGGGTAATTTTGCGGGCTACCATCAAGCTTTTGGTTAAAAGTGCAAGTCTACCATCTGACTTCTGGTTATATGTGCGGATATACCATCTATATTTTGGTTAAATCTGTGGGCCAACCATCTGGCTTCTAGTTAATACTGCAGGTCTACGATCTGGCTTCTGGGGAATTGTTCGCGTATACCATCTGACCTTTGGTTAAGTGTGCGGGTCTATCATTTGGCTTCTTATTAATAGTGCGGGTCTACCATCTGACTTCTGGTTAATTGTGCGGTCTACCATCTGGCTTGTGGTTAATTATGCGGTATATTATTTGGCATTTGATTAATTATGTGGCCTAGCATCTGGTTTCTGGATAATTGTGCCTTCTATCATCTGGCATCTGGTTAATTGTGAAGTCTAAAATCTGGATTCTGATTTAGTGATGAGTGTACTCTTTTGCTTCTGGTTAGTTTTGGGATCTATTCTCTGGCTTTTGTTTCGCTGATCGGGTAACCTTTTGGTTTACGCCTAATGATACGTTCTTCCTTCTGGCTTCTGGTTAATTGAACAGTATATTATCTGGTATCAGGTTAATTTTGCTGTCTACAATCCTTCTTCTGGCGAATTGAAGGGTTTGTTACCTGGATTTGCAAAAGTTCTGTTACACTCGGTTTGTTGTTAATTCCGTGATTGAAAAAGTTCCGTCAAATAAACTTAAAGTTCTACTTTTCCTGCACGTGTCATTAAAAAGCCTTTGCCATTGTGTGCAGGTGTTGAGATGGAAGTGAAAAGAATCGAAATCTCTGCGATCCTGCGCGTGGACCACAGTAAGTCTGACATCGCCAAGCGGCTCAACGTCACTCGAATGACCCTGCACAGAGTCGCGGAGAAGTTCAAGGACCGAGAAGACCTCACAGATTGACCTCGTTCAGGAAGACTTAAATTTATCAATAGTTTGGCTGTGAGAAAGGCCTGCCTTCTAATTGCTACGAAGCTCATAATGACTGCGCTCAAAAAGAAGAAGAAAATGTCGATGGTCAAAGAGAAGAGCGGCAAGAGCTTGAGGTGCCTCTGCTCACCTATCGTATGCAAGAACAACTTCAGGAGCGCTGTCCTCGCTTTTTCAATGACTTGAAGAGACATGGCACTCGAATAATCATTTATTTTGATGAAAGAACCTTCACGGTCGATCCTGTCATCAACAAGCAGAAGGGCAACGTGCTAAATTTCGGCTAGGATGTCTCCGAAGTCCGCTACGTGACCACGACCAAGCACCTGGCCTCCGTGACGATGCTCGGCATCGTGGCTTCAAATGGTGAGATGATGCCAGCGGTGTGGTTCGCGGCTGGTTACTGACTTAACGCAACCGATTAAAGGGACATACGAGTATTGGCCACGAAAGTTGCGCCTGGGTGACAATGATCACGCAGTAGACGCAATATGTTTTTCAACAGGAAATTGCCACAGCCAAGATCGTGCAAGAGTAGTTGGGGTCGAAGGACTTTTGGCCACCTCAGTCGTCCGAATTCACACTTCAATACCCTGGACTACACTAGGCAACTTCGACGAGCTGAAGTCCTCCATCAAACGCTTGTAGGCCAGCATCAGGAATGAATTCGTCCCCAACGTGTGCGCGGGTTCAAGTCTCACCTGGACCGCGTGCTTGTCGCCGAGGGCGGAAAATTGAATAATATTACAATATAAACACATATTTTTTCATTCCAATAATATAAACCTCTCTAACTGCATCAGTTCTTTGTTGATAGCGTCCTAACCACTGTAACATGACTTGTTCAAAAGCCGATATCTTACTTGTGTTTAGTTGTTCTGTTTACCATCTGACTTCTGGTTAATTTTGCGCGTGACTAGCTTACTTCTAGTTAGTTATTCTGTCTACCATCTGATTTCTGGTTAATCGTAATGTATACCATTTGCTTCTGGTTAAAAGTTCTGTCTACCATCTGGGTTTTTATAAATTCTGGTTTCTACTATCCGGCTTCATGTTAGTGCTGCGCTATACCATCTGTCTTCTGGTTAATTTTGCGCTTTTAGTTAATTATGGGACTTTCATTTGGCTTCTGGTTAATTAAGCGGAATGGCCTTCTCACTTCTGATAAATTTTTTGGCTATCCTCTGGCTTATGGTTAATTTTGCGGTCTACCATATGGCTCATGGTAAATTGTGGTTTACAATCTGCCTTCTTCTTAATTAGGTGGTCATATATCAGGTTCTGTTAATAGTACCGCCTACAATGGGTCGTCTGTTCAATTGTGCGGTGTACAAGTTGGTTTCTGGTTAATTGTGTGGTCCTATATCTGTCTTTTGGTTAATTGTACGGTCTTCCGTCTGGCTTCTGGTTAATTGTGTAGTCTATCATCTGCCTTTTGGTTAACCGTGCGTCTTACCATTTTTCTTCTGCTTAATTGTAAGTTCTACCATCTGTCTTCTGGTTAATGTTGCATACTACCATTCGGTTTGCTTAATTGTGGTTAATTCTTTCGCCTACCAGCTTGCTTCTAGTCAATTTTTAGGACTAACATTTGGATGTTGGTTGTGCAGTCTAGCAACTAACTTCTGGTTAATTATGCGGCCTAGCAACTAACTTCTGGTTAATTGTGCGGTCTCCCATATGGCTTCTGGTTACTTGTGAGATCTACCTTCTGTCTTCTGATTTATTGTTCGGTCTACCATCTGTATTCCGTTTAATGTGCGTTATACCATCTGTCTTTTGGTTATTTTTTTAGTTTACCATCAGGTTTCTTGCAATCGGGTTTCTGTTAAATTGGGCGCTCTACAAACTTGCTTGTGGTAAATTGTGTGTGGACTACATTCTTGCATCTGGTTAATTGTGGTGTCTACAACCTGATTTATACTTAATTGTGCACTTTACTACCTTTTTTTTAGTTAACTGTTCGAGGCGCTAATCCAGAGGGGGGGAGACTAGTGAGGTGAAGCCCCAGAACTTTGGTCCCCTTTATGATTATTTTTTTTTTAAACCATACCTGTATTCTGCTATTCAGAAAGAGTTATGTAATAATATAGAATATATATTAAAAAAATATACCGTTATAATTGAATGTACCTTTTGTGATACATGTAAAAAATATAAGTAAGTTTAAACAAATAATGATTAAATTCAGTATTATACCTTAGCTGACGTCCAAAAGCTACAATACATAATTTTCTGATGTGTGGAAAAAATTCGGATCTGAGAGAATTGGTGTTAACTCCCGTGGGATATATTGTCTTTATTATCAATACTGTCTCTAATTGATAACCCTTATTAACATCAATGCCCTTTTTTCAAGCACCTCAGAGGGAGGAATTTAGGTTAGCCCTCCCCCCACGCAATTTTTATCTTGGATCCACCAATGCACTGTTCGGTCTACATATTGGTCTCTGCTAAAATGAGCGGTTTACCATCTCTCTTTTGCTTAATTTTTCGGTCTGCCATTTGGCTTCTGACTAATTATGTAGTATATTATCTTTATTCCATTATTTGTTCAGTGTATTTGGCTTCCGGTGTTTTGTGAATGTTACCATCTGGATTCCTACTAATTTTTCGATCTACTTTCTGTATTTTGTTTATTTCTGAGGTAGATCATCTGATTAAGTTAATTTTACTGTTTCCCATCTGTCTTCTGCTCAATTTCATAGTCTACCATCTGGCCTTATGTTAATTCTGCGGTCTACTATCTAACTTCTGGTAAAGTGTGATATTACCATCTTGCTTCTGATTAATTGTGCCCTCTACAACCGGGCTTCTGGCTTCTCCTAAATTGTGCGGTCTACCATCTGGTTTCTTGTTAATTGTGCCATCTAGCTTCTGATTAATTGAACTCTCTCCCATCTGGATTCAGGTTAATTGTGTAGTCTTTCATCTGACTATTGAATAATTGTCTGTTTATCCCTTTTCTGGTTAATTTTGCGGTCTAATCTTCGGCTTCTGGTTATTTGTACGTTATATAATTTGGATTCTGATTAATTGAGCGGTCTGCCTCTAGGCTTATGGATAATAGGTGGGTCTGCCATCTTGCTAATGGTTAATTGTATAGTCTAAGTCTACTATCTTTTGTTTGGTTAATTATGCGGTCTACAATATGGTTTCAGGTTAAATTTTCGGTTAAATGTTCTTCGAATGTGGCGCGGTCATCAGTTCCCTATTCGAAAAAATATTTCTTCTCGCGTATGAATCCAAATTCAGAATTTGAGTTCGTTTCTGAGGGTGTTCACCAAATAAATTCGTATTTGTATTTATAAACAACTTAATAATAACATAACTTTATTTTGAATTTGACGGTTGGTAAGATGAATGAATGAAGTCGGTGAATTTAAATCCATTTTCGGTCGAGGAGGTGAATGTGAATGCGGATGGAAAGAGACGTCTTTTGTGATGTGATGTGAATTGTGACTCTTTCCACCGAGTACTGCTTGAGGAGGTGAATGGGTGGATTTTAGGTGAGTTGATGGAGCACAAGGTTAACATGAATGAAAGAGACTTGTGCTTCCTAAATGGCGTGACTGACTGTGATGTAATGTTCTATAATGTCTTGAGTATTTTTATGTGTAGAGAAAGTCCACATGACTAGTTTTGATCACCATCGAGTTTCTAGAGGAGGAGCTTAGGCTGAAGTTAAATTTTTCTTGTTCTAAGTTCGAAGGAGAAAGAACAGAGATTATCTGAATTGTTATGAAAGAACTCATCTGAGAAAGGGATTGGTAAATATGTCGGGAGCAAGTTTAAGAAAATGTTTATGAGGGTCTATGTCTATCAGTTTGGCGTGAAATTTAAAAATACCACTATCTCGTGAGCGAGACTGATTGTGAAGGAAGATGTTTGATAAAAGGAAAACGCAAATTTTTATATGGTCAATCAGAAGATTCGTGTTTGGGAAAATTCCGGGTACGAGACTTTGTGTATGAGCGTGTAAGTGCATGCTATATTTATACATATATATATATATATATATATATATATATATATATATATATATATATATATATATATATATATGAGGAGTTTTCAGGTAAATCAATACAAATTGTACATGAGAAAAGAAAGCAAGTTTAGCAAACGAGGCGATATATTCTTATGACGAACACAAATAGACCGATATATCCAGTTGCGAAATCATTCAAAATAGCCACCATCTGCCTTCACGACTTTCTCCTAGCGGGACCTGAATTAGTTGCATGCCCTTATTATGGAATCCTTGTCAATGGATGACATTACTTCAACAATAAGGTCTCTTAAGATCCTAATGTGTTGTAAGCAACCTTTCTGACATCCTTTTCAACAACTCCTCGCACAAAATAGTATAAGGGAGTTTTAGTAGTAGAGTAGGGCGAACACAATTCTGGGTACCAGTAGTGCTGGACGTTGTTTAACAACCACATCTAAGTCTCTCTTGCATTGTTTGTAGGAATAGTGTTGCTGGAAAAAGTAAGGCATATCAGTGGCTTCTTGGTATATCCAAAACTTGACTACAGCTTCCAGCAACTCAATGTAACGTTTGCGTTGACCTTGAGACCCGGCGAGAAAATGTGAGGATGCATAACGTGGTCCGCACTGCTGGCCACGCCCAAGACATTCGAAGAGCCAGAACGTTTGCTGTGCATGATCCTAGGCACTTTCGAATGTTATTCGCACAGCCAAAGATCATTCACTTGGTTCACCTTCCTGCCTTGCACCCAATATTTCTAGTCGTAGACGAAACAAAGAAAGCTGCACAATTGTGCTTGGCTTCGTTGATGAGTGTTTGTGCCTTCACTTTCGGGCTTTCCTTAGTAGCCGTCATGAAATGGCGTCTGTTCAACATGTAGGAGTGGTATCCTAGTCCTGGTGTACTGCTCTATGGATGGTTATCTTGTTCAGAACCATCATTTTAGAAAGTTTACCTATGGACTAACCAGATTCTTCGAAGATCTGCATAACACTAGCAATGAATGATCACTCCTGGTGGTATCAGAGCGTCATTCGGCGGTAACTTTGTCTTTATTTTCAGCCTTGTCATATTTTCTTTTGATTTCGTTTTGAAACTACTGTATTTTGATCACGTAATATTGTTTTGTTTTAAATGTGAAAAAGCGACCAAAAAACGAAAAAAAATACAAGATATCAAAGTGCAAATTTGACCAAATTTTTCAGTGTTAAATGATGTTATTTGTGTTAATATCTAACATTATTTTACGTTAGATGCAATATTTATCTATATACATTGCTTTGCTAAGTGTACTAAGTATTAAGATAAGTGTTTATATTTTTTGAATATTTTAAAAAAAATCTAAATTCATGCCGACTCTGAGGTTTGCATTATTGCAGTAAGATGAGGGTTTTACATTGCCTAATGAGGTTATTAATATATTTATACAATGATAAACAATGAGGGCTGTGCATTACTTGCTCTAAAGAGTTCTATAAAATTACGAAATTTATTATTTTTTATATTATTTTTGCTACCTTTGTTAAAATTTAAAATAAGAATTCTAACCATTGTTTATACTAATGTCTGTTGATAACATGTGTGTATCATTTAGTAGTAGTAGATCCCTTAATTTCAATTGTGGAATATAAAGAAAATTACAAAAAATGGTACCAAGGGAGTACGGAGCGTATCCTACATGGTACCTACATCTGGACAAAAACACATTTTTCAAAAATGAAACCAACAATCCGAACTGGTAAACATATTTCAAAGCTATGTATGTGGCAAATAAAGGGACTTATGTGAGCAATCTGTTAGGCATTTTGGATTTCTGCTAACTTTACAACTTTAGTTTTAATGAACAAAAAGCCACTAGCAGTACGATCCGTGTCCAACTGACCATATATATATATATATATATATATATATATAAGGAAAGAGCAAATACAAGCTCTGCGGGTGATAAGAACAACCACCACAGGTCTTTCGCCATATTTTTATTTTCTGCCTTTCAAAACAATTTTGAAGACGAAAAGAAAGATGCAGAAACCTTGTATAGCAGACTATATATACATATAGTACAAGAGAAAGAAAAAATTGGACGCGAATGAGCAATGAGACAAGAAACCGGAGTTTTTTAAAGGCAAGAGAAAGGGACATTAGAAGAACGCTAGAATCAAAGAGAGCAGAGGACGGCACAATGAAGGCAATCCCTTACCGAGAAGACAGAAATAACGCCAAGGGAAAAATGTTTTTGAAAATTCATGGCTGGGACTCGAACCCGGGTCTGCTGATTGCCGGTCAGATGCTCTACCGCTAAGCTACCAGACAAAGTGATCTACTTCACCTAAAGCGTTACCCCATCAAACCCAGTATCTCCCTAAGCTAGGAACCTCCAAGGAATTTTTTTTATAATCAATCGGTTTAGTTCTAAGGAGTCTTATTTTTAAGTTATGGATGAATCCGTTTCGGCTACACAACCCATCATCTGGTTCTATAAAATAGAGTTAGAACATAATAGCTATGATCACAAGAAATTATAATTGTGATCAAAATAAAGGATAATTAAAATTGATACTGTAAAATGTAGGAGGGCTTACGCTGACAAAACAATGAAACGAAAACATTAATTGATTAGGTTATTTAAGGGATCTTTGAAATTATTGATTGCTTGAACACAAATGATGTTAACCCTTTTAGGGAAGAGCAAAAACGGAGAACTGAGGGAAAGATTTTGTATGCGACGTCATAGGATCGCTAGGTTGTAAACATTTTTAAGAGATTTATGCGATTTGGAGGAGGGAGGCAGTCGAATCAGTATTGAGACTGGGGTTTAATTGCTTTATAAACAGTCATTCAAGAATAGGAAGGGAGGTAGGATCTTTGGAATGTCCTAAAATTCCAAAGTTCAGGTGTAAATATCAATCTTACATAGAATGGTGTGATCACGGATGGAGGACTTCTCTTTATTAGTGAACACGGAGCCAGTATGCGGGAAGGGAGGTAGGATCTTTGGAATGGGAACAGACTCGAGCCTCCAGTGAGCGGACGGTGCTTGCAATATATGTAAGTCCTCTGGTAGCACCTGGGACAAATAAATCTATAAGCAACCGAGCAGCTCATTCCAGGGGAGGAAGGATGGGGGGGGGGGGGTCTGTCTTTAATTCCAAAAAATTCTCCTAAATGAAAATTACTAAGGAAAGGTATTTTAAAGTTAGTGTGTGTGAAAAATCTTTTCATGAGGTTATTGGGTTTACGGCGTAAGTAAGAATTAAGAGGACCAATATCTGGGAGGAGACAATGGCGAAGATTCTTGGGAACAGTGGCAATTGGTTGAGGTGGATGTTATATTTTGTTCCAAAACTGAAGAATACACTTTTGGATCCTGGAAAGTTGAAACCCATTCTTTTGGACATAACATTTGAGAAAATCGAATTCTTTGTGTACGAGAAAATAGTCAGATGATAGTTAATAGCCACGATGGAGGATAGTTTTAATGTTACTAATTGTGTATGTAATGTCACAGAAACTATAAAAATTCATAATACTGGTGAAATAAGATTTCCGATAGACCGAAATGGTGAAGTTGGTTGAAGTGCAGGTTAGGAGGATATCTAGAAATGGGAGTTTGCCGTCTCTTTCTTTTTCTTATGTAAATTTTATGTTATTTTGGCGTTCATTTATGTAATGCGAAAAAGAAAGGAATTGTTGTTCAGATTTGAATACTAAAATCGTATCATCAAAAAATCGACGGTAAAAGATCGGGTTGAAAGCAAGGAGGGGGGGGGGGCGCACTCTCGCAAAGCAATTTCTTCAAAATTAGACATAAAGATGTCAGCAAGTAGAGGACCAATGGGTGAATCCATTCCTACACCATCAGTTTGCTGGTAGATGGAGTTATTAAACAAAGAATGATTGTCTTTAACAGTTAGTTCGAGAATGTACCGGAGTAATGAGCGGGCAAATTGGTAAAAGGTAGATTCGGGTTTAGGAAAAGCCTTTTGAATGATGTAGTTTATGGTTTCGTTGACAGAGATATTTGTAAAGAGAGAGACGACATCTAAACTGCAAATAAAGTTGGAACTTGGAAGATTCAACTTACGAATTCTTCAGGGAAGGAGTAACTGTTGTTGATCTTGTATTTATTAATGGTAAAAGGGTTAAGGTAGGGAACAAGATATTTAGCTAATTTGTAGGTTACCATCGGGTAAGTTGCAAGTATAGGGCGATGGGTAGCATCAAGTTTATGGATTTGTGGAAGACCATACATAAGACCAGGGTTAGAACTCGAGGAGAAAATTGCTCGTAAGTTCATTCATCGATGATCATATGGGATTTAAGTTTAGAAAGCGATCTATTTACTTTATTATCAAGACTATGAGAAAGTTTGGAAGGATCTTTGTTAATAATTTTAAATTTCGAAGAATCTGAAAAGATGTTACAACCTACCGATTCTATGACTTTCGCATACAAAAATCTCTCCCTCAGTTCTCCGTTTTTGCTCTTCCCTAAAAGGGTTAACATTATTTGTGTTTAAGCAATCAATAATTTCAAAGATCCCTTAAATAACCTAATTAATTAATGCTTTTATTTAATTTTTTTGTTAATGTAAGTTCACAATTATAATTTATTGTGATCATAGCTATTATGTTCTAACTCTATCTATTTTATAGAACCAGATGATGGGTAGTGTACACGAAACGTCATTATTATTAAATAAGAACTGTTACCTGTCTAATTCTTAGATTCATCCTTAACCTATATACATATATATATATATATATATATATATATATATATATATATATATATATATATATATATATATATATATATATATATAAACTGTGTATATCACAAATGAAGGGGACGATACTTCCTCTTGAAACTTATCTAGAGTGGGTAGGAACATTATTCCCTTAGCAACAATGGTGGAGAGGGATTCTTAAATTGAGAAGGGATCGGACGACTAGAAAACTTTAGCACAGACAATTTAAATAAAATAAAGAGTTCTTCGCTCCTCCAAGACGAAACTTTGGTATAATTGACATTTACTCACTTCCTTTTGATCTTTTGTCGATCCCCTCCCCCACGGCCTATTTGGAGCTGCCTTTTCTTCATTTTGGATGAGTTAGCTATGTTAAAATTGTCGTGATCAGTTTAACATAATGGAACACTTTCAAAGCCTACCTAATTAAACTTAAAAATAAGACACCATTTTTGAACAATAGGAAATTCCAAAAAGACCATAGAGGGAGGCTTTACAAGATATCCTTTCCATTTGAGCTCACGATGAGATATAGAAGCCTACCTTATACCCTGATAAAATGGCAGATATAGAAGCCCTCCTTATACCCTGATAAAATGGCAGATATAGAAGCCTACCTTATACCCTGATAAAAGGGCGGATATAGAAGCCTACCTTATACCCTGATAAAATGGCGGATATAGAAGCCTACCTTATACCCTGATAAAATGGCGGATATAGAAGCCTACCTTATACCCTGATAAAATGGCAGATATAGAAGCCTACCTTATACCCTGATAAAATGGCGGATATAGTACCCTACCTTATACCCTGATAAAATGGCAGATATAGAAGCCTACCTTATACCCTGATAAAATGGCGGATATAGTACCCTACCTTATACCCTGATAAAATGGCAGATATAGAAGCCTACCTTATACCCTGATAAAATGGCGGATATAGAAGCCTACCTTATACCCTGATAAAATGGCGGATACAGAAGCCTACCTTATACCCTGATAAAATGGCAGATATAGAAGCCTACCTTATACCCTGATAAAATGGCAGATATAGAAGCCTACCTTATACCCTGATAAAATGGCGGATATAGAAGCCTACCTTATACCCTGATAAAATGGCGGATATAGAAGCCTACCTTATACCCTGATAAAATGGCAGATATAGAAGCCTACCTTATACCCTGATAAAATGGCAGATATAGAAGCCTACCTTATACCCTGATAAAATGGCGGATATAGAAGCCTACCTTATACCCTGATAAAATGGCGGATATAGAAGCCTACCTTATACCCTGATAAAATGGCAGATATAGAAGCCTACCTTATACCCTGATAAAATGGCGGATATAGTACCCTACCTTATACCCTGGTAAAATGACAATAAAAGAGAAGGAGAAAACTTGTTCACTTTTTAGTACAGATCTAATTTAGTGGCTTCCTCCATCCACTTTAAGTTGTATAATAAAGTGAAAGGAAGGCAAAGAGGCTCCTTTAATAGAACACAAAAAACCTTTTGTATTCAGGGCATAAATATATTCTTGAGAAGGGAATTATGGGAGTCGCTATTCTTGACAAGGAAATTTGCTATTCTTAACAAAGGAAATTTAGGGGTCGCTATTCTTGAAAAGTAGCTTTGGGGGCTCGCTCTTTTTGACAATAGAAATTTGGTGGTCGCTTTTCTTGACAAGGTATTCTGAGGCGGGGGGGGGGGGACGTCGCTATTCTTGACAGGAAGTTTTATCGGTGCTATTCTTGACAAGAGAAATTTGAGGGTCGCGATTCTTGACAAGGGAAATTTGAGGGTCGCGATTCTTGACATGGTATAATTAATTTCCATATTCTTGACATGATCCGATTTGATTATTAAGTACGCTTATGTACTCTATTGAATATAAATTATATGATTTTATTTTTATATTATATAGCTTTATATTTATTGTATATGGAATCGTATTTAATTTTCCTACTAATTACTCTAAACAAATTCCTTTAACTGAGACTGGAATGAAGTGCGATGCATTTAAACTATAAGAATTGAAGGTTGACCTCAATGATCTTATTCGTCTGCCCACATATGTTGGATAAGAGCAAGGTAGAAGAGTTGCGCGCCTTCCAATAGTTTTCTTTATATTTTATTACTTACTTAAAATTAAAAAGCGAAAACCAACGAAGGCATCTTCCCTAAATGTTTGGAAAGAAAGATCTGAAAGTAATTGGCGAAGATAGAAGTGAAAATGTGTGGCAAATGTATCGCCCAAGTTCCACCCGCCAATTTTTGAGCCGGAAGGGTATGAAATCTTTAAGATGTTACCTGTAACATGGTTGGCAATAATACACCTGAGAACGCTTCGTAGGAGTTTTTTTATCCTCTCTCCAATTTTCACCTGCTTTGTAAACCTATTTCCAAAAACGTGTGGGCGAAGATTCCCTCGTTTCTACTCACTGTTTTAAATTAATAAAACACTACCGCAGTGTTGAGAAGTATTCTTGGTAGACAGGTGGATATGGCGTTGGGTCGCTAACGTTTTGGTGCCCGGTTCTATCCTGGCATGAGCGGAGACAAACGTCAGCAGACGTAGAGATCTGGCTACCGACTGATGGACGCGCTGTGCTCACCCCTGTATTTGAGTGGGTAGATCTGGCACTTCTCATCACACACATAGCCATTTATAACACTGCTTTCTCCTTCCCATCGACTTCGCAGCACACACTTTCTGTCCTAAGGAATCATGCTGATGGGTATATATATCCACATACCTCTGATGCGGAACAGGTCCCTGTGCCCCGGGGCGATAAGGATTCCACCTTAACGTTGTTTGGTGTCAAAACCATAATACTTTTGGCACCTCTCCCCAAATAGGACCAGCCTCTTGATGCCCTGGGGCTTAGCAGCGATTGTCATACTGACCTTTATGTCTATTTCATTATGCAGTCGATATCCGCCTGGATAAGGTTGGTGACAAACTACTATTGCAGTGGTGAGAAATTTAACCGGCTTAAAACGTCTCTACTGCTTATGATCTATTGCTCAAATTTGTCCTCATTGTCCTGCGATTATTAAATTTCATTTTCTTACTTACAGAATTTGTACCCCTGGATAAAGCTAGATAATTAATCACTACCATAACTTTATTACCTCATTCTTCTTTCTCTATCTAATTTATTTAACAAGTGCTATGGTTCTTAATCTTTCCCTTTCCATGTAGAAAGATTTGTTATTTCAAATCTTTTAATTACAATCAATTTAATTCGTTTATATGGAATGAAAAACTAGTAAAACTGACTAGTTATGAACAGCAGTCTACTACTAACATTAGTCCTTAAGGCTAGAAGGATGAAATATAAATTAGTCTAAAGAAGGAATTCTGAGGTTTTATTTAACTGAATCGCTTTTTTGAAATGATTTCCTTTTCACTCTACAAACATATCGAAACTAAAGGGAAGATTTTGTCTGTCATTTTTCAAAATATCAGCCTAAATAAAATCGAAAGTTTCTCAAAGCCACTTTCTTCAAGTGGGCGCTTAAAAGATGCTCGTTTCAGAAAACTTCTTTTAAATCCCAGATAAAGTATTCTAAAAGGGTCATGTATGGTGGTCTGGCTGACTTGAACAACTCTGATCGATACGATATTAATCTTCTAGGAAACTACTCCTTCAGCCAAAACATAGAGACTGAATGTGAAGTTGTCAAATCTTTCTGAAAACATTCGTTAGGGAAAGTTCCATTTAAAGACGCAACTTACTATGTTTCAGATGCTTCAAAAGACTATAAACTTGTTCTTGCTCATTCAACACCAAATGTTCATCTTCCGAGAATACATGTTTTAAATACTTAAGGAGGTTATTAGCTGTCCACTTTCAATAATTTCGTTTGTTCAGCATTGGGGAGGGGAAGGGGGGGGGGGTTACCCTGTATAGTCTGTTAATTCTGGTACCTGACTGAATAAGCTGCGCGTCCTTTCGCTCTAAATAAAAATTAGGGTAGTCCCCACTGAGTTGACTGAACTCTGGGCGTGGGGAAGTTGGTGCGCTGCCTCCTCGTTCTCTCCTAGCATCCTTATTTTTTTCAAGACAATCGATCACCCTTTTGTCTATCCGCAAGAAAGTGAATGGTGTAGCTCGGGGTGACACCTATTGCTACAACTGAAATCTGGAGGAGGAACACGACCTCCCATCATAATGCGGCGCAGGAAGGTACCATACTTTGTACCTGGAAGAGCAACGCGTACTCCCAGTCCAACTACCCGCAAGGATAGAGCCGACACAGAGGCAAAATCTACTCTGGGTTCGGGTCAAGTGTAAGTTGGTGCCCTCCTTACTCCTTTTTTAAGCCCTCTTTCTAATACTAATACTTCATCCCTTTTCCTTGGCCTATTCTTCTACTGGTCATCCTGGACTCCTTCTTTGGCTCTTCTTCCATTAGATGGTCTGCGTGGTTACCTGATCATTCCAAGGCCTGTCACCAAATCGGAACCGCCGCAACGACCTGCTTACCTCGCCATCGGTAAGGTATGGTCCGGGATTCTTAAGAGGTTTTGGTATGGCGTATATGGCCAGTCCCAGGGTTATCGACCAGGGCACGCATGGGGCCTCACTTGGTCAATTCATTGTTGAAGCTATAGAAGGGTCGCCGTGGGTAGGCTCAGTAACATTAATAATCTAGCAGTTAATGATTATATCCCTTCACCTCCCGACGTAAGCTTGTTGGAAGGACTCACCTCACCACTCTCGAACTATCAAAGGATTTCCTCTTTATTCCTTTAGGAGCCGCCCCGGTCTGGATACCTAATACCTCGTGGGATGGATGGCTACTTAGAAGACCCTACTGAGATGGAGATGATACTGGAGCTGCCCTCTGACCAGATGGTAGGGTCTTCCGTGGAGGCGAAACTGGGTTGGGTGGAACATAACATAGAATCTGAATCTGCCCCCGTGCAAGATCCTCTCGAGGCAGCATGGGCCCTCGATGAATCACATGGAGATAAGGGACAACCTCCCCTGTTTGAAGCTTTGCTTGTCGGCCAAAATCTACTGTGTCGGAGAGGCACCTAGCTTCGGCTATCCTGGCCTTGGGCTCTTCCACGGGTGGAGAGAAACGGGCTTACTCCCTTTCCTCGTCTACAGAAAAGAAAAGAAGAAGACAAAGATGACTTGGGGTTCCTCCGGGAGAGCTCCGAGGAAGGATAGGTCTGCTGCCGTTAATGTAAGTGACTATTCCAAGGCCGGCATGTCCGACCCGGGCACGCCCTTGAAGGGGAGACACAGAATAATACAAAGACCAAAGTTGTGAGTCTGATGAGTGGAGCCTCGATGATGTAAGGTCCCCTCAATAACAGATTATCTGGATTTTTCGAGTCTGCTGACTTCAAACGCTTCTTAGTGCTTTGCTCCACTGATCAGATGATACTATTAGCTAGGCTCCTTAATGATCTAGGTCTATGATCACTGATTATCTCCCTCACTAATTCGATGTTTGACAGAGTAGTTTTGCTTGTCTTACGTTCAAATTTGCCAAATTCATGTTTCGAAACCATTTCATGTTGTTTCTATATCTTACAATGATTTTGGTAACGGATCATGATTCTTCATTTGTACATTGATAAGGATTATTTGGTGAACAGATAATTGAACAAAGATAACTAATAATAATTTAAACTGGAAATATGTCATAGGCTTATTTTTACATTTCATTGTTAGAATATTGTTACGTCAACATTTCTATTAGTATATTTATTTCAGTGCCTCAGCTTAGCAGAATGGAAAACTGGATTCCGATACACCAAAATTAATCCTTGTTTGTTGTTCTCAGTCATCAGATGGAACTCAGATTGGGGTCGAATTCACTGAGGCTGCCAAACGCAGTAGACATCCATGGTTGGGATCCCACGTTAAACTGAAGTCCATCACTGAGAAATAAAAGCCACTTTAAATGAATACCGATCGATGGTACAATCTATACCATTAATTTTGAAACATTTGTCAAAAGTTACTTTGACAAATGTGTTTTTGTAAATACACACTCTAAGGATAAGATTCTTACCTGAAACTTTTTAGTAGATGAGAAAATTCACTCGCTTTCGATGTCACTTGCTCTTACCGTATGGTTTCTGAAATTAAGGATAATAATTATTTTCTACCAATAGCTATATAGAAGTAAATACTAGAATTCTCGCAAAATTAAGTAATAATTTTAAAATTATATTTAGGATTAAACGTTTAAGGAAGTTATTCAAATTATTAGAACTAATAAAGTCAATCATTTTGCAAGGGTAAAGAGACAAAAGTGTACCTGTCCTAAAAAGCTTTAAAAAATATTGCACTAAATAATGTGAACTATGAGTGATTTAAAATCGCTTAATCCAGGTTTAACTTCCCTGAAAACATTGACTTTCTTAAAGGCACAAATCAAACTTATTGACTACATTATCCAAAACTTTAATTCACCGTGTTTGCATACGCATTGTTGGTACAGTTAGAACCGATATAAAACGCTACATAACAGAGCGCACAATGAAACTCGTAAACCATTGCCAATCATATTCCAACGGTGTACATATATTAAATTTATAAGGGATCCATTAATGGAAATACTAATTGGAATTATTTGTAACTTATTTGAGAATAAAAATAAAAATAACAATTATAGCTCACTCATTTCAATCCAATTAAAGACCAAAATAAAGAGATGTAATCTCATGTTTGGTGGGACGACCATTGCGAACGGATCTATTTACTTCGGGCTCAAGATTCGTGCAGGGAGAGCCATTATTCTTGAAAAGTTTTCTGAACAGAAAAGAGTTCAAGTTTTCGAAAAAGATATATCCCTTGCTGGTGATTTTGTGCGCTTATTTTACTCTTTAATGGATTTTTTACTTTTTTTCATTTCCTTTTTGACTCGAGCTTAGAAAAGTACAGCCATAAAACTTCTATGGACCATTTAGGTCAACTCCACAGACTCTCCTTCATTTAAAAAAGAGGGTTGAAACCTATGATTTCAGCAAGGAATTTTAGTCGTGTGCGAGTCTAGTCGCGGGCGATTCTAGATTTCCCTTTGTTGGTTGGTCGGTCCCCGTTTAGGGTTTTTTTTTGTAATATCATTGTAATTAATCTTATGTTGTTTTATATTCTCTTTCGAATGGTATAACTCCCATGGTCCTCCCAAGGTTAGCCCATGAAGTATTTTGTTTTGGCCGATTCTAACGAAATTTGAAACCCTTATGTTGTTTTACATTCTCTTTGAAATGATATAACTTTCAGGGTCCTCCTGAGGTTAGTCTTTGAATTATTAAAAGTTTTGGACGTCGTAAGGTCATAAATCAGAATAAGTGAGAACACGCGACTTTTTGGTCAGCAGACCTTGTTTACTTTCACTTTGGTTTCACGCCCTATGTTTGTGCACCCTATGTTTGGAGGCTGAATGCTAAGGAGAGTTGCGTACCCTCCGTTTCTTTAGTGCCTTAGGTAATTTAGATGGGACATGTATCCTGCGCAGATTTTAAATTCCACCTACAATCATGACCAAAAATTTTGAGACTAATAAATAATTTTAATATTTTCATGGGTTTTAAAATTTACATGATAGGAAGAATTATTCAAATGCTTAAATTATTTCAGGTTTATTTAAAAGAAAGAATTTAAAAAATAAGAAAAAAAAAACTGCATTCCTTTCTAAATCAAAAATCGCACTCTAGTTTTGTTCCTGTAAGAGTTAAGTTTTAACTCCCTTGAGCTTTGCTATTCGATAAAGAATCAAATGATAACAAAAATGGGTTAAATGAATTATTGTTCTATAAGTATAATCTATTTCAGAATATACTTGTGTAGCAATAAATGTGTGACACCTTTTTCAATCCCAGAATTGATCCTTTCCAAAGAAAACTGTGCAACCATTGTTGCTCTGAACTAAAGCTGAATGAAATGCAAAGAGATATTTGCTAAGGGTAATGGATCAAAGAGCGCCATCTTTAGAATCATTAATGACTTTCAAAAGACTGGCTATACTCCTGTGAAGAAGTGTCCTGGACGCCCAGAGGCTGCAAATAAATGCCAAGATGGCCTCCTGGTAAGGTATCAGTTCAATGATCGAGTTTCCTCCAGTGCCATGTTTGCTTAGTATTGTAAAGTGGCAAGTTTGAATGTTTCGGCGCGCACAGTGATGAGGAGACATTTCGACACAGGTCTTAAGTCGAGTAGGGCTGCAATGAATATTTCATCCTAAATTATGATACAAACAGTTAAACAAAACGAAACGTTTGATTAGTTCTATTAATTTTCTTATAAGGAAAAATATTACAGTCTCAGAACTTTGGACCATGAAGGTACTCCAACATTTTCTTTACAAATCAATTTAAAAAAAGAAGAGTTCATGAGAGTATGCATTGCATATTTACTAGTTAACCCTTTCTACTTTTTTCCTTTCCAATTTTCCACTCTTTTCGTTTTTTTGTCTATCCTACATTATATTTTTTCTAGGTTGAGTAAACGATTCTCCTTTTTTCATCTCATTTAAACAGAAATTTACACTAGCCTCTGCCGAAGACTAAGTATAAAGTCCTGACATAACATACAGAGAGAACAGTAAAGTTATTGTGTCTGTCGTGGTATAACTACTCTATACCATACACTACTCCTATATTATGTGGGAAGTGACTTAATTACCTACTGCAACGCAAATCGTTGAAGGACTGTTCGCAGGTATTAACGACCGACTAGGAGGTCACACTTGAGGCGTTGGGTTTCATATCCTTAATAATCAAACAAAGTGCAAAAATGGTTGGCGATATTTAGTTTAATAGACCGAGAGTATCGTTTAAGGTTAGTTAAAGATGAAACAACAAAAATATAATTTTATTTACCAATATTAAAATAAGAATAATAATAGACAAAAGGGAATTATTTAAATTGATATAGTCTCTTGATAATTATTATGAGGAGGGATTCTCAAATGGAATTAATTGATTAATGTAATTAGTTTCATATTAAAAGGGGGAACTTCACAATACTAATAATGGAGGGGGTTTCAGTCTTACGGGTCGATGACTTCGAGGAAGGTTCTTCTTGCGATGAGGCGAGTGGAGAACGATCCGATGAGGCAAGTGGCGCAAGGTCCGAATGAGGCAGGTGAAGCACGATCCGAACCAACATTCCGATGAAGATAGCCAAACTTCAAAGATGATATTCGACGGGGAATGTGGAAATTCTCATAATTCCACTAAAAGAGGAATCTTATTTTTCTCAAAGGTAATCGAGGGAGATTTTCTTCGGTTTGATTAAACGAAGAGAGACAGACTGTTGTGAAAATTCAAAGGCTTGCCGCTTACACAAGCTACCAATTGACTTGAGTAGAATCACGGCTGAAGAAGTTTTACTGTCTGATGAACGCTCACTGTACGAGACGATAAGGACCGCTTTGAGTTGCGGGCTGGACTCCTCGAACTACAGAATACCCCGAGTATTTGTATGTCTGATTCTGGAGGGGAAGCAGGAGTTTAGAGAAAGGAGTCACAAGTTCCAAACATCTTAATCACACCAATCTTCAAGAAAGGTGACAGAAGCAGAGCTAGGAGCTATCGACCAGTTAGTCTGACGTCGGGAACTTGACAATACTAATAATGGAGGGCGTTTCAGTCTTACGGGTCGATGACTTCGAGGAAGGTTCTTCTTGCGATGAGGCGAGTGGAGAACGATCCGATGAGGCAAGTGGCGCAAGGTCCGAATGAGGCAGGTGAAGCACGATCCGAACCAACATTCCGATGAAGATAGCCAAACTTCAAAGATGATATTCGACGGGGAATGTGGAAATTCTCATAATTCCACTAAAAGAGGAATCTTATTTTCCTCAAAGGTAATCGAGGGAGATTTTCTTCGGTTTGATTAAACGAAGAGAGACAGACTGTTGTGAAAATTCAAAGGCTTGCCGCTTACACAAGCTACCAATTGACTTGAGTAGAATCACGGCTGAAGAAGTCTTACTGTCTGACGAACGCTCACTGTACGAGACGATAAGGCCTGCTTTGAGTTGCGGGCTGGACTCCTCGAACTACAGAATACCCCGAGTATTTGTATGTCCGATTCTGGAGGGGAAGAAGGAGTTTAGAGAAAGGAGTCACAAGTTCCAAACATCTTAATCACACCAATCTTCAAGAAAGGTGACAGAAGCAGAGCTAGGAACTATCGACCAGTTAGTCTGACGTCGGTAATTGGTAAGCTGATGGAAAAAATTGTGTGAAACTAAATTGTTGAACATCTGAAGAACAATGGCCTCATTAAGGACACGCAGCATGGGTTCTGAAAGGGAAGATCTTGCCTAAAAAATCTTATAGATTTTTTTCATGATGTAGTAAACATGTACGATAATAATAGAGCTGTGGAAGTAGTATATTTGGACTTTAGGAAGGCGTTCGACAAAGTCCCCCATGCGTGGTTGATAAAGAAATGTCACGCACATGGCCTGCGTGGCAATGCATTGCGCTGGTTAGGAGATTGGCTTAATAATAGAGAACAAAGAGAGGTAATAAACGGCGATGGGTTCGATTGGAAACTGGTTACGAGTTGCGTTCCTTAGTGGTCGGTTCTCGGTCCAGTTTTGTTTCTATTTTTCATTGATGACTTTGATGAAGGGTTAAAAAGTAGGTTGATTAAATTCGCGGACGATCAAAGCTCATGGGAAGCACACTTACAGATGAGAGTAGGGCATCCTTACAAGAAGACTTAGAAAAGCTTATTCAATGGATAGAGAAATGGCAGATGGTTTTTAATGTCGAAAAGTGTAAAGTCGTGAACATGGGTTATTTTAAGAAAAAAATTCAGTATAATATGAGTGGTAGAAATCTTGATTCAGTGAAGGAGGAGCGGGACTTGAGTGTCCTTATAACCAAGGATCTCAAGCCCTCTGAGATGTGTATGCAGGCGTCAAAGAGAGCGAATAGGATTCTGGGTTTCGTCTCGCGTAATTTTGATTATAAATCTCATGACGTAATAGTCCCGCTTTATAAATCCTTGATTCGACCCTATCTCGAATATACCGTTCAATTTTGGGTCATCCTTTTACGTCAGGGATATTGACAGGATGGAGTGGGTGCAGAAGAGCAACTAAATTGGTTCCAGAGCTCCATGGCTTAGAGTATGAAGAAAGATTGAGACAGCTAAAATTATTATCTCTTAAAAAGCGTATACTAAGGGGAAATTTGATCGAAGTTTTAAAATACTAAAAGGTTACGATAAGCTAGATTTTAGGCGCCTCTCTACCTTCAGTGAAGTGAACAATATTCGCGGAAATAACGGTTTCATTCTCGAGGGTCGTAGGTTCGAGACTGTTATAACAAAGGATTTCTTCACGTAAGGAGTCCTAAACAAGTGGAACAGATTGCCAGCTGAAGTGGTGAGAAGTGAATCATTGAATATTGTAGAGATTTGGCTACATTAAGCATCCTTGAGGAGTATAGGTACCTTAAAGCCCCTCTCCCCTCATGAGGAGAAGCGTGGGAAAGGTAGCCGGCGAATAACCATAAAGGCTTACCCTGTTTGATCTCCCCGCCGATTTGGGCAGTTGGAGCTAACATCTGTTTTAAGGCGACCACATAATGCCCTTAAACAACGCTCTAACGATCCAATTACCTACCAGACCCATAAACTCATGGTTATGAAAAAAAGCGGTGCTAGTCAAAAGGCACGCCATGTATCGGTGCGGTTGCGAGCCTCTAATTAGCGAGCCGGCTGGGGCACCCCAGTGCCACCCTCTGCAATTTTCGCTCTCTCCAGATGCGAACTCACTATTCGTGTTCCCCTTCCCCACCTGCCTCTGTAGCCTGGTCACCTTCCCCTTTAGATGGGGCGGGAATCCGCCTATAAATAAGCCCCGCAAAGAAAGAGAGAGGATTAGAAGTCGATACGCCAGAAGGAGGATCAGGTCGTGAAGATCGATCCGTCAGCCCGACACAAAGATTAGAAGTCGATACGCAAGAAGGAGGATCAGTTCGTGAAAGATCGATCCTTCAGCCCAACAAGAAGATTATAAGTAGATACGCAAGAAGGAGGATTAGTTCGTGAAGATCGATCCCTCAGCCAGACAAGAAGATTAGAATTCGATAAGAGAGAAGAAGGTTCAGTTCGTGAAGATCGATCCTTCAGCCATACAAGACTATTTCCGTGAGAAACGATAGGATCAGATTGATAAAATCGATCCCCACTTTTCGGGCCGTATTAACCTAAATAGTCAAGCTTTATATCGGTGCCATACCGAAGAATCCTTTACAGACTGTGAAGAAGTCTGACGGAAGAAAAGCAAAGCCGCTCACACTCAAGTGACTCTCACATCTCAAGCTCCGTAAGAGTGAGAGGAGAATAACCCAGCCCCAACGAGCTTCCGTTCTTTAATTACGTTGAAGAATCAGCCCCCTACGGGCGGCAAGCCATCTCGCCTCGACGACAATTCAACCTTTGGCCACAACACTCCAAAGCGAGAGATAAGTCCTCCAGCGACATCCGGCAATCCATAATACCTCCTTCTATGTAAGTTAGAAAAAACATTTATATTCATATTGCGATAGTAGAAGTTGAGTACGTCTCCTGTTTAAAGGGGAGTAGAAACCATTGTTCGTGAACCTAGGTCATATTTGCTTGTAGACGAGAGTACGTTAATTTAATATTTAAAGCTAATCAAATAGAGTCGCGATAAAAATACTAATCAGCAATTGGTATGTTTACGGGAAGCCTATTTGTTTATTCTTTGTCATCATATCCGTGCGATAGGAACAGATGCGAAAGATAGAAATGTGTTAACTGTTTGTTTGATATAGTTAAGTGTTTCATTTAAGATATATGTTTATGTTGGTATAAATCTGGTGTTTCCTCTTATCCTTACGTGTTTAAATAGCTCTTTTTTAAGAACATAACTACCAAATTAGCACTCTTAGAACAAAGCCTACTTCATCAAAGAAGTAACTCACGCACCACAAAGCATACTGCTACAGAAAGGTTGTCAAAGAGTATAGTGATCAAAAAAGGGCCATACTACGACATTATAAATTTAAAAATCGTTTAGACAAGTATTAACTCAATAAACAGCAACGGGCAAGACATAACGGCTCTTTCGCACCTCGTCCCTTGGGAAAAGGGGGCCTGGGACGAGTTCGCAGGATTGGGAACTATTTTCCCAACGTGCTCAGGAGTCGAAAATTCGAGAATGTTCGGACAGGAAGGACGTCGTCTATGGCGCGATACCATAGCATGTGGTCTCCGATAAATTGGGGGGGGGGGGCGGTCGGATGTTGTTCTTTTACAGTTTTAGACTTCTAAAGAACAGAAATTGTTTGCTTTATGAACGCGCAAGACCGTGGATGTAACTGACTATTACAACAGTTTTACACCAGTCAAAAATATTTTTCCCAGTTTAGAGAAATATTTATCCTTCTCTAAACCTGTATACAAACTTTATCGAATAAACTTAGAAAAAATGAATTAACCTCTTCCAATCTTTTTCAATATTGAAGTTAGAAATCGCCCTTAATTTATTTTCCAAAGAATTTTAATAAACCCCTCGAAGGTAGATGGCGCCTTTTGGCCACAGATCTCATTGATAGAAGAAGGGTAGCGATTCACTAGAGATTTTTTCTGAATAACTCGCCTTTAGTCAATCGAAAGGCGGAGCTTCATTCGAAGCTTTCGTTTAGAAAGGGTGCATAATATCCTCCTTACGCTGAGTCAGCTTGCATAATATTCTCCCTTCACTGAGTCAGCTTGCATAATATTCTCCCTTCGCTGAGTCAACTTGCATAATATTCTCCCTTCGCTGAGTCAGCTATTCCGGTTTGAACTCTTCATTTATTGGGTGAGATTTTGAATGTTTGCTCGAAGGAAGTAGGTTTTAAAATTGGCTAATTCAGCATTTGTGTGTTTACTTAAGATGCATAAACCTCGTCCAAGGTGGGTTCATACAAATTGTTTTAGGTACAAATATTACTCAACAAAATTTTCGTTTTTACTAAAAACCAAGTTGGCGGGACTTATTTGGATACTTCAATATCATTTACTATAACTGATACGCTTCATTGATAAAAAAGTGGACCTTGAAGACGATGCGGGATCAACTAAATTCATGGAGCAGGGAAGGGTGCATGAGAGAAACGTTTCTTCGTGGCGCAAAAGAACACTGGATGCAATGTTAACAACAAGTTGAAGTGGTCGAAGAAGGAAAGCATACAATTCAGCAAGAATGGAGTTACAATAATCAAGGCGGAAGGTAAGTGCACTGATCTAAAAGTAGCAATTAGTATTTATATGTATGTCGGTAGGAAGAGTATAAAACATGAAAGGACGTGGTTTTTGACCTCACAACTATTGTATTAAAGGCGACAGGAAATACAGAAAAAATTACGATGAAAGCAGTGAAAAGACTTGCAGTTATGAGCGACATTTGCTCTAAGAGATAGTTAACTATTGAAGTTGACGCTCAATCAGAAAAGAGAAAGCGAAGAACCACTACGGTTAAGAAAAAGAGTAATAGTTATAAAGACAATCACATTTGAAGGAGAATCCACCAGCGTCATCAGAAATTGTGATGCATGAGTTTTAGAAAGTTATCCAGGAGCCATTTTTTATACGGAAAAAGATTGCACCAAGAACTGAACCTTTGCAGAACAGCACACCGCATCTCCCAAGGCCCAGTTCTATTATTCCAAATATAATTAGTCTAACTGCGAGATGATAAGTACGATTTAAATTACACAAGTTTGGTTTCTGAAATCCCCAAGAATTTGCGAGGACGATGATATATTAGAGGAATGGCGTAAGGCTTGAAATAGTCATGAAGGTGAATTTGATTCAGCAAGGGAAGTGGATCAGAAAGTACGGAATTTATGGGCAGATAAGGGATAACAAAATAAGAAATAGGCGAGGAAAAAAATAGTGAATAAAACGAAGAGTAGTAATAACAATACAAAATACTAGAAAGGAAGATATGAGCAAAAATTAAACTAAGTTAAAACATCAAGTTAATAAAATTCATTCAGTGAGGGGAGGCAAAGATGAGGATAGTGAACAATCGGCTTTAGAAAAATCGACTCAAACTAAGGCGCTCCAAAACATGAAAGTATAAAATTTAGACAAGGGAGAAAAAAATAAGTGCACTGATCTAAAAATAGCAATTAGTATTTATATGTATGTCGGTAGGAAGGGTAGAAAACATGAAAGGACGAGGAAAAAGACAAGATGTAGTCGAGGACCCGCTACTAAAAGAGATAAGAGAACGAGATGCTTAAAAAACAACATACAGAGTATAATACGACAACAAAACGGTAGTAATGCTAAAAACTCTAAAACACTATAACGTAAACAAAGACAAATAAATATACCTAGAATAAAGTAAATAAAATTGAAAAGTGGGAGGAGACAATAACATAACAATCATTAAAACAAGAAAGGGATTTTTAATAGAACAAAGAAACGCCACAAAAGAACCAAGCCACTACAGAATTGGATGAAACCTTTGGTCATTAAATAGGTATAGCAATGGAAAGGCGCTTGAAATTCCAACCAAAATCCTATTTGGAGGAGTCTCTGTATTGCAAGAATTTTTGAAGCGGCGGGGGAGAATTAACCCTTCTTGGATGGAGTTTCAATACACAAAAATCCCTTTATTCTGCTTCGCGTTCATTAAGTTGCCCAATGTTCTCTTACCATCGATTATATTCCCCCTCTCTCCCCTTCTTAGTTCTACTGCTCATTGGACGGCGACTTGTAGGCAGTCGCCAGATGAGCGCTAACAAAAGGGTTGCTCATTAAATGAGCAAAGTCACCACAAGGATACCTGATTTCACTGTGAGACGAAGGTAGGAGAGTTACGTGCAATCCCAGTTCTCAGTCTTCCCTCCCCCTCAAATGTTGTTTACGCAAACCTAAGTATATAGTATTTAGTTTCATTTCCCTTAACTTCATTACCTAACTTATTCAAAGCATTAAAAAAAGTTTATTGTGACAAGAAATAAGATCGGGTTTTTTTCAACTAAATTGGGCTCTAGTTAATTTAATGCTTGGAATTTTTCCCTTGTGATTTTTCTATTTTGGGGGGCAACCTTGTATTTTCCATTTAATTTTATGTATTCTAATTGTATTAATGTGAAAATATAATCTTTTGTGTAGGCTGCCTTGAAGGACATAGGTATTCATTTAAAAGCTTCTTTACCCACTAGAAAAGCACTTGAGAGCAGAAGAGGGCTTTCAAGACTCTATGCTGTACGGCACCAAGGGGACAGATGAGCATATATCAGCAGTCAGATCATTCTACGCTCTTTCCTTTCGAAATTTTCAATTTGGTGACCACTTTATTTTACTTCTGAGTGAATGATAAAAGGATTAAGTTGTCCACACAAGAGAGGGACCATTAGAATTATTTAGTGGGTAACAACAAAGGCCAACAGAGAGAACATAATCCTTGTATGAGAAAGAGAGAGGCATTATGAAAAATCTCCTAAAAGATTAAGCTGGCCAAGATTTGGACACTGGTCTCTCTCTCCCTTTCTAGTCAGTTGTTTTAATCGCTGACTTATTAAGCCACCAGGAAATGACTTCCAAAGCAATTTTGCCGGTCACTCACTCACTCACTATTTAACAAGGGGAGCACTGGAGAAGAAAGAATCCTCTCAAGAGAGATATGTAGACTTACAGAGTTCTAAAAAGAGCAATATTTAACTGTGAAGTGAGAGAGATCCCGACTCTCTAGAAGGAACCAGTAAAAATGCCATAATGTGAACCATAAAAATCTATCTCATTAGAACAAAATGCGAATGCGAATTTTAGTCAACATCATGAAGTGGATTTCAGGAGACACTTACGATTAAATTGCCCGAAATGACGGCATAATGGTCTTATTATGATGAAAATGGCTATTTCAAAAAATACATTACTACGCAAAAAAACTTCCGAGAGATAAAGAAAACTTAATATCAGAAACTTTCGTTCGGAACTTAATTTTTCATATAATCTAATATTCCTTTCTTTTCTCAAACCTAATTACATGCAAAATTGCTCATCATATTCATTTAATAAGGTTATTTAAAGTAAATGGGTGTTTCATATTTATGAAGCTAAGGACTCAGTATTAAGTGCTTTTGAACTTTTAAAGATTTGCCCGCCATTTTTTAACAGACCAAAAGATGCGTTTTAGAAGAAGAGAACACACAAACGCACTCACAATGACAGGATCAATAGATATTTTAAAAACAAAAATATTCCATTTGGTTGTCAATCTAAAAATATCATCTTGTGTGCCATACCATTAGAGCATTTATAAGGTCTTAGATTACCATTATGAAATAGAAAATGCGATTCCAAACGCTCTGTTCTTTATTTACTAAGGCCTAAGCGAGAATTGAAGAGCAAATTGGAATAATTAACTTAATGCAAAAAAAGAGAGATGCTAAACTTTATAGCAAAAGACTTTCCTATTAGCAAATTTATTAACGTAATTATAAATGGATCTAGGACAAAGGAAAGTGGTTCATAGAGTTTGGGAAGGATCCATTTATATGGACTGGCAAGAGCAATAACATGTAACGGGGATTAGTCTCCTTTTTAGCGTTTTATTTATTTGCTGTTTATTTGGGGAACTTAAGGTGATATTTTCAATTATGATCCGTGGCTAAGTTAGGACCGCAGATCTCAAAAGCCATTTAATGGCCTCATACTGAGAAATGCAACCATCTTTCGTTCTTGACGGACTCAAGTGCAAGAGAGTTGTTTCCCTCTCACTCAAAGCCTCTATTCCTCACACTTTTCCTTACCTTACACAACGCGAATCTCTTCGAAAGCTTATGCAAAAATCCTTATTTGTTTTTCTATTTTTTTTTTCATGAATAATGCAGATAATTCACTCCGCAACAAAAAACTTTTATCACTTGATTTTTAGTCGCGTGCAATTCTAGTTGTGGGCGACTCTATATCTCTTTATATCAGTTGGTCTCAGTTTTTATTTTATTTTTAACTATTCCGCCGATTCTAACAAAATATGAAGTCTTCATGTTATTTTACATTCTCTTTTTGAATTATATAATTGCCAAAGTCCTCCAAGGTTAGCCCGGGAATTTTTTGTTTTAACAATAACATCATAACTATTCGGCCAATGCTAACGAAATTTGAAACCCTTATGTTGTTTTACATTCTCTTTCGAATGATATGTGACAAATTCCTCTCAAGGTCAGCTGGGGAATTATTTGCCAATTTCAAATAAAGGTTTCCTATTAAATGTATCGGGTCTCTTCTGGTTGAATCAATATGCATATAATCTTTGATTAAATATGTTTGCAATTTATGTAACGATACGTTTAATAAAATGCCAACAAAGATAATTATTACGGTGTAAAAAACAGTCAAACTACTACAGACACAACCTGCTCCAAATGATGTCATAAGGGAAAAAATACTACAAGAAAGAATTCACTAAAAATTGCTGAATAGTTTATTTTTGCCCTCTTTTAATTATTTACGTGAGCTGTTTTCGGATCTGATGCGTCATGAATTGGCTTATGAACCCACACTTCATAGCCAACCACTATGATGCAGTTTCATCAATATTTTCGTTTCTTCCAACTCCGCTATCATTTGCCAATACATCTCGGATTAACAGGCGCTAAATTTTGAGTGGTCATTCTGACTTAAGCGTGGAAATACCCTAGAGGCAACAGCGCCACATTACTACAGTTATCTCCCAAACTTATAGAAGTATGTTATTAGTCTTCTCACATTTTATTGTCTTATAAGCGTGTGATATAATTCTTGACCAGAAAATCTGCAAGCAACTTGAGCTGATCTCTAGCGATCCGGTGCCAACACCTATCGAACTAGTACATTAAACCTCTTTTGGAATTATCGAAGGTGCTCACTGTGCACCTTCCTACTTAGATACAAATCTTCACAGTAAAGCTCTCCGTCTTCTTTTTTGGTTGTGTGTCCATGTACAGCCTACACAAATGACGCAATGTGCAGAGTTCGCACCAAGCGCCAGCGTAAGAAGTTGTTGTTTAGCGCCCGCGTATCGAAGTTGTTGTTTAGCGCCCGCATAAGAAGATGTTCTTTAGTGCCAGCATAAGAAATTGTTCTTTAGCGCCCGCATAAGAAGTTGTTCTTTAGCGCCCGCATAAGAAGTTGTTCTTTAGCGCACGCATAAGTTGTTCCTTAGCGCCTGCACAAGAAGTTGTTCTTTAGCGCCCGCATAAGAAGTTGTTCTTTAGCGCCCGCATAAGAAATTGTTCTTTAGCGCCCGCATAAGAAGTTGTTCTTTAGCACCCGCATAAGAAGTTGTTCTTTAGCGCCCGCATAAGTTGTTCTGTAGCGCCAGCATTAGAAGTTGTTCTTTAGCGCCCGCATAAGAAGTTGTTCTTTAGCGCTCGCATGAGGAGTTGTTCTTTAGAGCCCACGTAAGAAGTTGTTCTTTAGCACCCGCATAAGAAGTTGTTCTTTAGTGCCCGCATAAGAAGTTGTTCTTTAGCGCCTGCATAAGAAGTTGTTCTTTAGCGCCCGCATAAGTTGTTTTTTAGAGCCTGCATAAGAAGTTGTTCTTTAGCGCCAGCATAAGAATTTGTTCTTTAGCGCCCGCATAAGAAGTTGTTCTTTAGTGTCTGCATAAGAAGTTGTTCTTTAGCGCCTGCATAAGAAGTTGTTCTTGAGCGCCCGCATAAGAACTTGTTCTTTAGCGCTCGCATAAGAAGTTGTTGTTTAGCGCCCGCGTATCAAAGTAGTTGTTTAGCGCCCGCATAAGAAGTTGTTCTTTAGTGCCTACATAAGAAGTTGTTTTTTAGCGCCCGCATAAGAAGTTGTTCTTTAGCACCCGCATAAGAAGTTGTTCTTTAGCGCCCGCATAAGTTGTTCTTTAGCGCCTGCATAAGAAGTTGTTGTTTAGCGCCCGCATAAGAAGTTGTTCTTTAGTGCCCGCATAAGAAGTTGTTCTTTAGCGCCTGCATAAGAAGTTGTTCTTTAGCGCCCGCATAAGTTGTTTTTTAGCGCCTGCATAAGAAGTTGTTCTGTAGCGCCAGCATTAGAAGTTGTTCTTTAGCGCCCGCATAAGAAGCTGTTCTTTAGCGCTCGCATGAGGAGTTGTTCTTTAGAGCCCACGTAAGAAGTTGTTATTTAGCACCTGCATAAGAAGTTGTTGTTTAGCGCCCGCATAAGAAGTTGTTCTTTAGTGCCCGCATAAGAAGTTGTTCTTTAGCGCCTGCATAAGAAGTTGTTCTTTAGCGCCCGCATAAGTTGTTTTTTAGCACCTGCATAAGAAGTTGTTCTTTAGCGCCAGCATAAGAAGTTGTTTTTTAGCGCCCGCATAAGAAGTTGTTCTTTAGTGTCTGCATAAGAAGTTGTTCTTTAGCGCCTGCATAAGAAGTTGTTCTTGAGCGCCCGCATAAGAACTTGTTCTTTAGCGCTCGCATAAGAAGTTGTTGTTTAGTGCCTGCATAAGAAGTTGTTCTTTAGTGCCTGCATAAGAAGTTGTTTTTTAGCGCCCGCATAAGAAGTTGTTCTTTAGCACCCGCATAAGAAGTTGTTATTTAGCGCCTGCATAAGTTGTTCTTTAGCGCCTGCATAAGAAGTTGTTCTTTAGCGCCCGCATAAGATGTTGTTCTTTAGTGCCCGCATAAGAAGTTGTTCTTTAGCGCCTGCATAAGAAGTTGTTCTTTAGCGCCCGCATAAGTTGTTTTTTAGCGCCTGCATAAGAAGTTGTTCTGTAGCGCCAGCATTAGAAGTTGTTCTTTAGCGCCCGCATAAGAGGTTGTTCTTTAGCGCTCGCATGAGGAGTTGTTCTTTAGAGCCCACGTAAGAAGTTTTTCTTTAGTACCCGCATAAGAAGTTGTTGTTTAGCACCCGCATAAGAAGTTGTTCTTTAGTGCCAGCATAAGAAGTTGTTCTTTAGCGCCTGCATTAGAAGTTGTTCTTTAGTGCCCGCATAAGTTGTTTTTTAGCGCCTGCATAAGAAGTTGTTCTTTAGCGCCAGCATAAGAAGTTGTTCTTTAGCGCCCGCATAAGAAGTTGTTCTTTAGCGCTCGCATGAGGAGTTGTTGTTTAGCGCCCGCGTAAGAAGTTGTTCTTTAGCGCCCGCATAAGAAGTTGTTGTTTAGCGCCCACATAAGAAGTTGTTCTTGAGTGCTCGCATAAGAAGTTGTTCTTTAGCGCCCACATAAGAAGTTGTTCTTTAGCGCTCGCATAAGAAGTTGTTGTTTAGCGCCCGCGTATCGAAGTTGTTGTTTAGCGCCTGCATAAGAAGTTGTTCTTTAGTGCCTGCATAAGAAGTTGTTCTTTATCGCCCGCATAAGAAGTTGTTCTTTAGCACCTGCATAAGAAGTTGTTCTTTAGCGCCCGCATAAGTTGTTTTTTAGCGCCTGCATAAGAAGTTGTTCTTAAGCGCCAGCATAAGAAGTTGTTGTTTAGGCCCCACATAAGAAATTGTTCTTTAGCGCCCGCATAAGAAGTTGTTCTTTAGCGACAGCATAATAAGTTGTTGTTTAGCGCCCGCGTATCGGAGTTGTTCTTTAGCGCCCGCATAAGAAGTTGTTCTTTAGCGTCTGCATAAGAAGTTGTTCTTTAGCGCCTGCATAAGAAGTTGTTCTTTAGCGCCCGCATAAGTTGTTCTTTAGCGCCCGCATAAAAAGTTGTTCTTTAGCGCCCGCATAAGAAGTTGTTGTTTAGCGCCCGCGTAAGAAGTATTTCTTGAGTGCCTGCATAAGAAGTTGTTCTTCAGCGCCCGCATAAGAAGTTGTTCTTTAGCGCCCGCATAAGAAGTTGTCCTTTAGCGCCCGCATAAGTTGTTCTTTAGCGCCTGCATAAGAAGTTGTTCTTTAGCGCCAGCATAAGAAATTGTTCTTTAACACCCGCATAAGAAGTTGTTCTTTAGCGCTCGCGTAAGAAGTTCTTCTTTAGCGCCCACATAAGAAGTTGTTGTTTAGCGCCCGCGTAAGAAGTTGTTCTTTAGCGCCCACTCAATGTTAGTATTATACAGTCATGGTCAAAAGATATGAGACTACGATATTTTTTTCATATAAGAAAGTTAATAGAACTTATAAAACGTCGTTTTTTTATTTTATGTTTGTATCATAATTATATGGTGAAATATACAAAATATTAGAGTCAAAACCCATTTTATTAATACATATGCACATAAAACATATTTACAATGATGTTCCTTGTTCTTTAAGACTACTTCATATCGTTTTGGAATGCTGGAGACCAGATTTTGATGATATCTTGACTGATCTCGAACCATTTTTGTTCAATAAAGACTCACATCTTGTCACAATTGGATGGCTTCTGTTAATCATC
This sequence comes from Ceratothoa steindachneri, assembly GCA_963969495.1. Classification (NCBI taxonomy): domain Eukaryota; kingdom Metazoa; phylum Arthropoda; class Malacostraca; order Isopoda; family Cymothoidae; genus Ceratothoa; species Ceratothoa steindachneri. The sequence goes on from OZ018325.1 coordinate 36,393,052, forward strand.
TACAAGTTTGATTATCACCCACAAATTCTCGGGCAAAGGTCATAAATGTTCGATGTTATTTAATTGATTTTGCTTTGTGACAAGGTGTCCCATCATGCTGAAAATACAGTTATCATCCCCCAATTTTTCCTGAACTGTTGGGAAAAGGTCCTGATTAATCACGTTTTGGGTACCAATTTAAGTTCATGGCAGTGTTCTTTGGCAAAATTGTTAGTGTTCCAGTTTACTTAAATGAGAAGCAGCTATAGAAATGAAGAGTGTACTGCTGCTTTCCCGCAGGCACGACACAGGAAAGCGCCTCCCTTTTCTCCTCCTAATGAGGGATCTTCCAGAAGCTTCAACCAAGCGGAAGGGATCCTTATCAGAAAATATCACTTTGTCAAAGTCTTCAACAGCACATTCCTTATGTTTCCTACACAAAAGTGGAACCTATCCGTAAGGCTCTTCTTGGTGAAATAAGGCTTCTTCCAAGCCCTTCTCGACTTGAGACCTTTGTCGATTAGTCCGCTTCACTGTGCGTGCTGAAGAAATCAAACTTACTTCTTTCCAATCGTGAGCAAGATTGGCACTGGAGGCAACCTGATCCTTGAGCTAGGACCTTAGAAGCAAGCGATCTTGACGTTCATTTGAAGCTATTGTGCATCCATAAGACTTATTCACAGGAGTATAATGAGTCTTTTTAAAGTCATTAATAATCCTAAAGTTAATGTTCCTTGATACAATATCCTTTCAACCATCTCCTTGCATTTCAGGGCACTTTGTTGCAGAGTGACAGTGGTTGCACGCTTTTTTGTAGAAAGAACCATTTCTGAAATTGAAATAGATTCAAACATTTTTTTTAGAAAACAAAAAAATATTCGGTGGCTTCAAATAGGGAAGATGGGATGATGCACTTCCGGCCCCCCTTGGAGAAAGCAAAAGAAGATAGTCCTTGATTTCTTCCACACTGAAGCCAGAGGACAGCATGCCTGTTTTTTTTTTTATTTTTGGTGCTACCAGCACCATCTAACTGAATCTCTACCTGGATTTCCCATCCAAAAAGAGCCAGACGGAACCGGAAACCAAGAGCCTGAGTGAGCTCCAGGATTTTTGCCTCGGAACGAAATTTTACCCTTCAGCTATTTCGTCAGATTCTGGAATGCGTCGATAAATTTGTCCATCTTGCCTTCTAGCAATGGACGGTACTAGGCGGCGGACGAGCCGGTGAACCTCGGTAGGTCGGACCATTGTAGACGGTAGCGGCGCCAACAATAAACCTCCGCAGAGCATCTTGAATTTGGAGACGGCTAATGAAGACTTGTTCCAGCTGTAGAGCCTGGAAGTCAGCCCTCCCTACAGAGTCTCAGAGCTGCTCAAGGAGAGTTTTGGGCTTCTGTCCCACCAGAGTGATATTTATAGTGAAGATCTGCCATCTTTGCTGATCAGACGGCTCGTGGTGCCGAAGAACGATGGTCTTTCTTTCTTTCTTTAAATCTAGAGCTGACCACCCACATGGAAAGAGTCAAAGACTTTAAACCCAAGGGGCTCCAGAGGGAGATCACTCTGCAAATAAAAATACGATAGAGACAAAAGAAGAGTAAAGATTCAGTAGGAAAAAAATCCACCAGAACTCAGGTGATGTCAGCAGATAATAAGAATAAGTTATATTCCCTCTTAAATGTATGGAGATCAGTAGACTCCACAGCAGCACTAGGCAAACCATTCCACATCATGGTTGCAGTCACAATAAAACTCCTGGCAAACTGGTTAGTACTATACCTGATACTAGAAAATGTCACACAATTAGCAGTGGCTGCCTGCCTTGTATTACGAGCAAAAACAGCTAGATCAGGTAAGAACAAATGCCAACGATGTTTATCACTGTAGTACATTTTATACAACAAGCATAAAGAGCTCACGTTACGCCTATGCCATAGGTCAACATTAAATAAACTTGACTGATAACATAATTCTATTCAGGAGCTTAAGATGAGAATCTGTACCTGAGGATCACACAGGAGAGCAGTACTCAAAACAGGGAAGAAAGAAGGTATTAAAACACTCCGTTATAATAGCTTCGTCTCCAAACATTCTAATTCATTTCCTCAAGATACCAACTTTCTTGTCAAAAGTAACGCCTAAAACCTTAAAAGAGTCACTGGTATTTAATACTGCTCCATAAATATGTAGATCAGGATTCATAGGCAAAAGTGTTCTCGACCGACTAACTATCATATTCTGAGTTTTAGAATGGTTAAGCTTACACCACTCATAGATACGTGCTAGGTCACTATTCATGGAATCAGCTACTGCATTCCTCAAGCGGAAAGAAGGAACAACAGCCAAAAGAGTTGCATCATCAGCATATGCAATTAGTTTGTTTTCCAAACCATGACACAAGTCACTTGTATAAATAATAAATAGCAAGAGACAAAGAACGCTACCCTGAGAGACACCTGAGATTACATTTCTAACACTACTATACTGGCCATCAACACCCACTCCCTGGGTTTTGGCAAGCAAGAATTCACTTAAAATATTAAGAAAATAGCCACCAATCCCTGTTAATCTTAACTTGTAGATAAGCGCTCTATGATTAACACGATCAAAGGCTGCACTGAAATCTGAACCTACTATGCGTGCCTCTGCACCTTCATCAAGAGCACTTTGCAAAGCTGTAGAGATTGACAAGAGTGCATCACAAGTTCCAAGCCCGTTACGAAACCCAAACTGTAATGATGGTAGCAGAGTATTATCTTCAGCAAACCTACAAAGGCGCTTAGAGAGCAGTTTCTCAGATACTTTAGATAGGACCGGAGCAATTGATATTGACCTCTATTCTGAAGGAGATGAAGATATACTTAGTGCTTTTAGGTAATGTTGCAATATTTGCCATCCTCCACACTGATGGAAAATTAGTAGGTCTAACTAACTTGCGAAAATTGTAGCAATTTATGGAGCAATAAAATCCGCAGTCGTTTTCAAGAAAATGGGGAATATCGTATTAAGGGCGATACCACCATGACTTTTAAGATTCAAAAGCAAGGTTTTAACCTCTTTAGAGCTTAGTATGTCATCTGCTTTGCTGTCAACTCGAATAACGTATCCGCTGCTTCCAACAAAGCCATCTAAGACGTGAATGACGATGGGTTGTCCCTAATTCTGGATGGATCCACTTTTTAGACAATGAATATTCTGTGCGGACTGACTAACCTCGAGCCTGGTGAGTATGAAACTGAATTAATCTTAGGATAGGCCTATATATGTTAAATGTCCCACAACGAAGTGAATAAACAAGTTTCAATCAAAAATCAAAAGATATAGAGCCCTCAAATCATTGAAATAGATAAAGAATTCTCTTAAGACCTGTATATGATAGAAATGAGTGTTCCAATGTTATTAAAGTCTAGCACTTGTGTTGTAGTTCTTTCTAAAAATTTCGGCAGTGAAGAGTTGAAGGAATATAGTTCATTCAGAACCTTAACGGCAACATAACTTAGGAAGGGCATAAGTAACGGACTAACAAAATCACTGAGCTCCATTCACCCCCCTGGAAAAACAGTTTCACAAATGTATAACTATAGTACTTATGATCATCTGCAGTCTATTCACCTATGACACTGGTCTGCGCTGTTTTCAAGATCTAACATATAATACTTGATTTTAGGTCAGTTTTTCCCGCTGAATCTGAAATTATGCTCATTTTATATAATCAGGCCAAGTTCTGAGATAGAAGCACATGCCAGAAACTCCTATATTTTGATATTTTTGTAGGTGAATGTACACAAAATAGTAAATTTTGGACTGATTTATACACAGAAGGTTTACAGAATGTTTTATTTGATACACAGAAGAGTACAACATCCAAAAATCTACTCATGGATAAATGGTCTCTTCAGGGACTTCCGATTGTGCTTAATATACACCAACTATTTTTTTCAGGCATCAGCAGTAGTCAGCCAGAAAGTTGACATTCCAACGCCCTTGGTAGGGTTCTTCCATCACACGGATATCTTGGTGAAAGCGCTCACACTCTTCTTCACTGAAGTCTCCACAATTCTCGGGAAAATAGTCCAGGTAGGACCGAAGGAAGTGCATTTTTACTGACATGCGCACATTAGGTTTGCGAAAATTCTCCATTGATTCATCAACCGCATTCTCATATTAAGGACTTCTGTGGTTGCCAGGGAAGTTTTCCATGACTGACTTAAGAGACAACCAGGCAGAGAGTTCAGCACGATGCAGTCCTTGATTATCTCCCTTATTTGAGGGCCATCAAATACCCCTGCCTTTAGATTTCCCATGCTTACTCATAGAAATTTCTGACGGGGGAAATCAAATCCTCTACATTCCTTGTCTAATGCCTTGACAAAGTTTTTCATCAAATCGAGTTTGATGTGAAGGGGTGGAAGTAATACCTTGCTCGATTCAACCAGACGGTGCAACAGAACGTTGTGTGAACCGGGTTATAATCCTTGTCTTGACGGCCACTCTTGTCTGACATAAAGCTAGTCGTCAGCTCGACTGTTCCACCAGCACATAGAGCATTGATACTTTGTGTACCCACCTTGAAGGCCTAAGATGAGTCCAACAACTTTAAAATCTCCACAGATTAGCCATTTGTGTCCCTGGTAGTTGAGAGCAGACAACATACCTTTCATGCTCTTGCAGGTTTTTTTCATTGTAGCTGAGTGTCCAACAGGGATCGATGAAAACCTATTGCCGTTATTAAGGAGAACTATATTGAGACTTCTGTTAGATCAGTCAATGAAAATTCTGCATTCTATAGAAACATACTTTAGGCCCATTAAGTTGAGCAGGTCAGTAATGTTGTTACAATAGACCAGTAAAGAGGCTTTATAAAACGTGAAAATTTCCTAAATTCTTTTTCCAGGTCCCGATACCAATAGAATGTTGTCCCTGGTTCCAGCATATATTTCTGTCGGAGATGTGAACTCAATAGCTGAGCAGATTCTTTGAAAAGGTTCAGGTCTCGGGTCAGGTCGTTGAGTTCGGCCTGCGTAAATGACTCCAGTTGGTCTCCCTCTTCTGTCTTGTATGCATCAAACTCAGCTGTATCGGTAGTGACACTAGCCTCGAAATCAGAGCTAGAACCCATGGTGAAATCAGGTTCAGGAACAGGAAGATCTGGGCCATATGGGACTGGTTTTATAGCAGAAGGAACATTGGGGTATTGAACATAATGCTCGTTCTTGCGATTGATGCCTTTCAAATTTGTACTCAGAAGAAGCATTCGGTGACGTGATCTTTATCTTCCCTCCACACCATAGGGACACGTAATTGAATACTATTCCTTTTCTTATTGCTCCAATCTCGTAAATCTTCCACAAATGTTTTACAGCAAATATAGGAAGCAGATGGCTTATCCTGGTCCCCTAGTCTCACTAAAAAGTAAGTATGATATGTCTTTTTCACAAAATCCTTGATTTTTGCTTGACGGTTTGGAAGAGCGACATGTCCGTATATGTAACAAAACCTATTCGGATGATTCCTACACGTACGATCCATTGTAATGCAAATCTAGACCTGAAAAGATAAAAAAATAGGTTATGTATGGTAACTCCTCACTAGATGTGACAAAACAGAAGTAATAAAGTGTTGGATGTTAGCGTTATTTCGAAATATTCGTTCTAATATAAATCAAGCATATCTTAGAAACCAGACCTGACCAAATAAAACTAATTATATTTTTAAATTCAATATGCAAAAATGATTGTAAATCAGTTGGAAAACCTGTGACCTTTGAAAAAATGTTTTGAAATGCAGGCCAATGTAATTATAGAGAATAAAAGTGTACGAAATACTTCTCTACATGGCATTTGCACACTATAAACAAGCCTTCGACAGAGTAACTCTCAATTCAGTTCTAAGATCACCACAGAAGAAGCAATTAAGAAAACCTGGATTGGAAGACTCTCTTATGTATACAGTCACTAATAAATTGAAAATTAAAAAGGAGTGATCAAGAGAGCCCCATACCCCAAATATGGTTTATTGCAGTATATGGAGACATTTGCAGTGCGAAAAAGGGAATAGGAATTAATGGGAGATACTCGTAAGGGTACTGTTACTTTGTTGATTATGCACTATTATTTTCCTAAACTAAAGGAATTTGAGTCAATGTTAACAGAATTATTTCAAGCCACTCTCAGTTAGACTAAAAGGAACTTTTCCAAAACGAAAGTAATACCATTTTTCAGAAAATCAAGCAATTAAAGGTGATAATCAAATTTTATAGCAGGTAGGAGAATGCGTCTAATAAGACAGGTAGTGACAACTCATGGGAACATGGAAACGGAAACGATTTAAAGAGCAAAAATAGAATGGAGAGGGGTAGGAAAACTTAGCGATATGACTCTCGGTTTGAAAGGCAAAGTATTTTACCAATGCATCTCATCAGTTGTAACTTTTTGGAGCCAAACCTTTGGTCACTGAACACAAAAAACACGCAAATACTGAAACAACTGAGATAAAAAGAAAGCTAGATCTTAAGAGTAATCCGCAAGGTCCATAAAAAAAAGCTTGTATAAGAAAGCAAATATGGACACCTTTATACAGAAAAATAACTAGAAAACGACATCGAAGAAGGTGAGTGGAGGAGGAAATATAACTTACTCAATGGCACGAGTAACGGCGCAAACTCGAGTGCTGGAACGTGATAACTGGAGGTTTCTTCGGGATGCCTATGACCAGCAGTTGGATGGAACGAGTTAATGATCAGATATACAATGTATATAATCCTATAAGTAATAATCATGGCTTTCATTCTAACAGTGGCCAAACAATGCTCTTCGTATTGCTTCAATGCAGAAACGCGCCGTCTTGTTCCTTATTCTCTTTATTGGGCGTTTCTCGGGCCTCAGCCTTTTGTCCAGCCCGTTCGCCTAAGGCGTTCCTCTTCTCTGCAATTGCCATAAAACGAATGCCAAGGAAGATTTACGAATAAAACGCAGACGTCTAACCTCCAGTTAAGCCTTGCGAAGAACGTGTAAATCGAGGGGCATAGACAGGAGGGAAAAAGGCAACAATATTAAACACAAAATAAATGGAAACTATGGAAATAATTTTTTTTGTAAAAGAAAACATCCTTCCCATCAAATTTGCATATACAAAAGCAAATAAACGCGCACTTAAGGCACAAACTTTTAATATTTCTTGGAGAGAAAATTCAAAACAAATTTTGATAGGGAAAAACCGCTCTCCTTATAGCGCCAATTCCTTATGATGGTGTTCGACTCTTAATTCCCTTTGAATGGTAGGTCTTGAAATTAGACTGTTCAAATGAGCTTTTCAGGAGAGTGAGGTACTTTAGGAATCACTGGTCAAGGGTTTTTCATGTCATAAAAACCTTTCGGCCAACAATTCATTAATACGATGAGCCCCGATTTGCCGGGCTATACTTTCATCCGCTCCTTCCATATACAAGGACATAGACACCCCATTTAGGAGGTATTTTTAGTCGTAAAATTAAAGAGAACTGTTTAAAAGAGAAATAAAAAAGACCACCATGATTTGAGCTCTATTTAAAAAAAAAGAGAATTACTTTATCATAACCATAACTAAATGCTTGAGTTAACATATGTCATTACCATATAATAAAAAAAAGGAGATAAAATTAAATAAAAAGAGTAAAAGGTAAAATAGACAGTTTTAAAAGTCGATCAAGGCCCATGAGTGTTCTGACCTTTGCCATTGTCATTTAATGCATTCATGGGATTATTATACGAAGAAGCAACTTACCACACCAAAATTTCCAAACATTTCACAGTTAGATGGACTAATAAAGTTTTGGGGATGACGCGCGGATGACACCATGGAGGTATATTATTATTTTCTTTTCCACTATTATGGTTTGTTGCCAGGCCACTGTCGCGTAAAGGTCTTATTTGTATTTCCGGGTACATGTGCTCACGTGCCCTTCCGACCCTAACATTTAGTTGTGATGAATATTTTTTTAGCCCTTTAGAGTTAAACTTGTTTTCTATTTTCTCTGTTTATTCTTCTCCTCGTCCCTCTTCATGACTAGTCCCCATTAAAAGTGAAAGAGGTTGATAAACTACTACACATTCTTGGGATGGAAGAACTGTCAAAATGGTTGATGTCAAAGGGGTAATACAAGATGTAAACACATTTTCAAGTTTCTATTCATTTATTTTTAATCTTCGTATTTGTATTCAGGAAACCAGAACATTGCATTAAAAAAAGGAAAGAGAATGAAAATTCCAAACCCTTTCCATATTATTAATACAAACGAAAATTCTCGGAATCGTTTGGAGGTTTTTCCTCGATGGTTGTTTTTTATCAAAGAACTAAATTGCCTTTTGAGAGTTTTTAGGCCATTTGAAGGACATTTGTACGATGTCTCACTTAACTAAACATGGTGTTGAGCACACCTGGCCCTGGCATTCTAATCGGGTGGGACATTATTCGAAATTGACTGAGAGACATTTGGCCACGTTGTGTCATGAAAACACCTCTCGCCTCGAAGTAGTTAGCATATGTCATATGGCAGAAGTATATAGCAAAAGCATATGTAAAAAGGGCCAATAGTAAATGCACCATACTTCTCGTCCATCGTGGAAGAGCTTCCCCTTCCAGATAATGAAATTCAAATAAAGATCAAAATGACACTCGCTGTTGAACCCTAAGGAAAGAGTGGACGGTTCTTGTTGAGGGAAGATGGATATCTGGTAGTATTGTATTGAATTTCTTAATGCTAAAATGTCAACTGCCGTATACATTCGTGTGTTTCTGCGTACGACAGATGGGGAGCTTTATCCACTCGACCAGCCTTCTTCTATAAAAAATCTTTTAGAGCAGATATTTAAAACCAGGTGATTTTTCGCTTCTGTCAACTAAAAGTCCGAGGTGTTGAGCAGTGCTGAACGCCATACCCTCCTTTACACCTCTACCTAGTCTCATCCCTTTCGATTTTGTGTCTAACTACCTTCTATTTATACACTTCACTTCAACATTTTTATTAAGAATTTCTTTTCTAAGTTCCCATTAGCGCAAAATCCCTGATGGCTTCACTCTATTTTTTTAATAAATAAAAATTATTTACTTCTATCCCTTCATCAATCATTAAATCAAAATCTCAATGAATAATTGTTATCGAACAATATTAGATATCGGAAATATTTTTCCTACGGAATTGTGGAGAGGAGGCCGGCCCTTGGCTTTCACATTCGATTTGCTCAAACACTCCCTGGATTTTCCTGTACGCACAAGAGTAACTCCTGCCCAGCTTCCGGCTCCCGCCTCGGCGCCTCGCCGAGCAAACTTGCATGCGAATGAAATTGTTCTTCAAATATGGGCTATGTCAAACTCTCCCATTTGAGGAAGTATAAAACCGGTATGTCAGGAGCAAATCAATCAGTTCGGAAGTCAGAGTTCATTCATCCACTACGCGCTGAAAAGACTAACCGGTCTATTCAACGTCTTCTTCCTCCTTTATTGGTAACCATACTAACGTGTGATACGCTTATCCGTCTACTATCCTCAATATACCCTCGCCCTATCGAATCCTGCTTCTTCCATTGCCTGGCTAGTTTTCCGATTGCGTTTCTTTCAACTCCCACGAACTCAATGACCATTTAATTCATTCTGCGCGTTCGCAAACTTTAACATACACTGAAAAACATAATTATCAACTCATATATATTTACTGTTTTCGTAGGGCCTAAAGTGAATTGAATAATTTCATCTTTTATGTAAGAAAAATATTTCATATATTTAATTAATATACTTATATTAAAATTTTTCGGTATTAAAGTAAAAAATACAATCTTTTTACTTGCAACTTTACATACAAAAACTTATACATTAAATTTCCTCCTAAATTCCCCTTGAGCACTAAATGCCTTAGAAAGGTTGGCTGAAGAATCGAAGCAAAAGCATAAAGGTCCCACTGGTATACAGTTTAGTGTCAAGAAGTGACCACAAAATTAAAGAGCATTCCATCAATTAAATTGACTAAGCTAAATGTTCTAGTATGAATTAATACAATTCCCAATGTGAAAACTGAATATAAGTAGCAATTAATCATATTTTGGAGGATTGGAAGCCGTAAAAATATTACTTTGCTTCGCAGATGATAACTATCGACATAGTATATTTTTCTTATATAGAAATGACTAATTATGACATAATTATTCAGATATATTTTATAACTGTAACTTTCTTTCATTTTTCTTTATAAATTTCTTTCATTTTGACAATTCATTGATGAGTTTCTGAATAAATCCTTTCTATGGTTGTCTACGAGCTCCACTTTTTAAATTCCATAAAATATCTTTGGTAAAATCTTGTGAGCTTAGATAAACCTCTAAAGGAAATTGGTAAAATATTTAAATAATATTAATTGCTAGTCCTAATACACAATTGTATGGGGCCAGCAAAAGGACAGGATACTTTAGTTTCTCATGAACTTTCCAAATATCCAAAATAATTACAGATTTTATTTCTTAAAAAGATATTAGATTTCCGAAGCATCACGAGAACATGAGCGAAAGTGGAGTTTCTTGCTTTCTGGAAGGGAGCCAAAGAATATAAGGCGGATGCTTATATTTCCCTCGAGTGAATAACTTTCGCATGTCCAAAAATACTTGTGGCATGATTCTGGCAGGTACGTAAAGAGTTTTATGCTAACAGAAAAGTAAAGTAATGAGGCTCTTGGTAGGCGGCGTATTTACTGGTTTGGGGAAAGGGAAGGTTTGCCCATTTTCTCTCCATTTAATAGAAATTCGATCACGAATACACACACTTCCATGCAATCTGCTCCTGTTCACACTCACCCAAGCATGTGATGAAATGGGTACTTTTTGATACTTTGCTTTGTACAATTTTTCCCTTTGCATCCTTTAGTCTCGGTTCTTCGCTCATTTTCATACTTTTATTGACCGTCACTACAGGTGAAATAGTCGATTGAATCTATTTTGAAGAATCTACGCTCAAGGTAATAAAATAGTAAAAGAATAATCGACATATAATATTCAGTATTAATAGGAAAGGAAGGAGAAGAGGCACGATAAAAATAAATAAATGATATTGAGCAAAGATGAAAAGAAGCGCAATGCAACGAAAGCATATTACAGAATAGAGATGCAAAAGAATAATACAAAAGAAGCAGTAACAAAGGCTTCTATAGCAAGTCTTACCAATCTTTACCACTGGCTGAGAAGGATTATTTGAAAAGTACAAACTTGAATCTCTAGAAAGGAGGCAAAAATGATGAAAATACTGATTTTAAGATTAATCTTTACTTTAAAAGTGTGCAAAAGTCGCTCAATAAATAAAAGTGTTCCCGGTTTCGAACTACTTCCTTCAGGTTTACAATACTCCATCTCTGCCAGTATTTTATAATTGTAATTTTTTTTTATAGCAGCCCTTGTCACTGGTTCTTCTTATTCTTACGTTTGATTAATTGTTTTTCATCTCCACTCTGCCCTATGCTTCATTCTTTTCTCTGGTTAAATGCTTCCGTTGCTTCGCCCTTCTTTTCATCTACGCTTCAATACATTTAATTTTTCTTATAATTAGGCTTCTGCGTAGCCAAGTGAAAACCCGATTCCAGTTACTGCAAATTAAAACTACATCGGGGGTAGTTGCTGTATGCTGCAGATACCCGTGGTCCGAATCCCACATTAAACTGTAGGTGACTAGAGGGAAGCCCCCCTCCCCCAAAATAAAAGAGAAGTTTAGTGAGAAATCCCCAACAAAATTATTTTTTTCTTCTTAAGGCTCTTGCTCGTCTTTATCCCAAGGAGAGTAAAAATCATTACAAATTCACATTCTTTTACTCACTTGTTAAAATTACAGGGAGGGACAAAAGTGTATTCTTTGATTTTTCATATTTTCAGGACGGCTTCTACTCGGAATCTCGGAGTGGAACTATACCTAAATAAAAAAATGATTCGAAATCAAGAATTTAGGGAAATAGAGAAAGAAGCTGTAAGTTTATCTCAATATTTTTCTTTTCACAATTTTTGTTGGGTCCCCAAGCTTAAGAAGGCCTAAGACGGTTATGCTTAACTTTGTGCGTTTGAAACATTCTATTTTGTTGGTTTATTATTTATGTACATCGTTATTATCTTGTCTCGTCGGGTAATATCAAATTCTTTGTATGTACTCTCTTGGTTTAAGTATGCATTGGCTGTTTTTAACATACTGTGACTTTACATTAATAGTTGTAATATTACTGGGACCCAAGGAACAAACACCTTCGGAGCAAGGATTTTAATAGCAATAGTCTAGACCTTTGTTTGACATGTGAAAATGATGGTGATGTTGAAACCATCAGAAAAGAGGAATCAGTGAACGCACTGAAGACATTCATCCTGCACCAAATAATCCCACCACAAATCCTTACCCACCGGAGCTTCATCTGCGTGAGATTAGACACCTGAGTAGCGGTGCAGGGTAGCACACAAATTAGAGAACTAATGAGTTTAAAAAATAAAAGAGACAACAATCGCAGCACTCACTTGTCTAAAGTTTTTTTCCTAGAGATAGTAATGGCACAGAAGGAAAATGAAGGTGGACTCATGCTTTTTAATGTAAGGGTTAGCAGCGAGCAGATCGAAAAGGTAGAGTTCATTCTCATTTAGATGTGCTTCTGCTGGTTCAAAATGGAGCACCACACCGCTAGGGAGTCACATATAGACAAGAGACCTGCTCAAGGTGCGAGGAGGTTGGAAAACAATTTCTCCATAACATCAGAAGACAACGAAAACTTCGACCTAGAGTTTGAAGGCAAAGATATTGACGAACCTAATGCAGTTATTGAGCGAACCTGTCCATGCCTGCACGTTCCAAGGAAAGAGATATGATGGTACTCGGTAGGCCAATAACTACACAAGAACTACCTATACTATCAAAAACTTCAAACAAAAGGCTTCCCATTGGTCGATAATTACGAAACACAATATGACCAACGCGCCACCGCAAATGCTACGGGAAATAGCAAACATCATGAACGCTGCCATGAACACCAGCAACTTACCCAATGCATTCAAACTTGTAAAGGTTATATTTAAACGTCTCAACAATTTGGACAATTGGTCTTCTGTCCATAGAACGTGCTTAGTGGCAAAGGATAATCTAGCTTTCTTGTTCTTAGGGCTGATCAATGGCTTGAATGATGTTGTACAACATTTTAAACAATCTTTCCTTCATGCGGTGTGATACTCTCTTCCCGGAGGCACTAATGACCATAGTTTCATTTACTTCTCGGGGAATCCTGGCCTCTGTCTTGTATCGGTCCTTTTTTTAGTCGTGTGCGACTCTATATCTCACTATGTGGGTCGGTTGGTGGGTCCCCATTTTGCTTTTTATTGTTTTGGTAATAACATTGTAACTATTCGGCCGATTCTAACGGAATTTGAAACCCTTATGCTGCTTTACACTTTCTTTCGAATTATATAATTGTCAAGGTCGTCCCAAGGTTAGTCCAAGAATTATTGAAAGTTTTGAAGGTCGTAAGGTCATAAATCACAATAAGTGAGAGCACGCGACTTTGGTCAGCAGACCTTGTTGAGATGCGGACGATGGCTTGCTAATCTCTCTTTCACACTTTCCTTGGCCTACTAGTAGAAATTATACTGATACATAAGCCTGTGGTATTAGTACATAATATAATATTAAGTGCAACACTTTGGTGTCGTTTAATCCTCTCAACTATAGCTCTGATGGATAGATGATCCTCTTTGCCTAGCTTAACATTTAGCTCCTGGATATAAGCAGGTGTTGTGGGTCCCCTATGATAATTTTATGCTCAGAACTTGACAAAGTAATGATTCAAAGTACTAAAGATTAAGGAAAGTAAGTTTCTACCCTAAATTAGTTGGTTGTCGTCTCAAAGATAGAGTTAATTGAATTATGCTGTCCGAATAATTTCGACAACCATATTTTTGGAATAAAATTTGCATGTACAACTTATAGCCATGCTAATATTATATCTGCAATTTATCATGCATTACTTACCAATATTTGGCTGAAGCTACTGTAAGTTTTGGAATGGAAGACTAAGGGTTCGAATCATTGAGGCCACTACTGTACATTCCAACACGTATTACTTGAAGCGCAATAAATTCTAACAGAGCTTTCTTTTGTGAGATTCATTACTACAGTTTTTAGAACTTTCATCCCTCGTAAGGGGCCCGGCGATTTGCCTTCCCGACCGCCGTGCTGACGGGACTCAGTGCCCCCTGGCCCCAGCTTAGCCTCTTCTCTTTCATTCTGACAGCCTGGGTTTTTACCCTAGTTCCTCACTTTCACTACAACCTCTCCTACAACTTTCTCTGGTCGGCCTCTAATTTCACAGTGTAGATTCCCACCAGATTCCTCTCACCTAACTATCCCGGATCAGGGCTGAGGGGGGAGGGGACAACGTTCCCTCACCCCTGAGCTCCTGCCTGAGGTGATGGCTACTGTGTGGAGTGATTGGCGTTTGCTCCCCTCATCACTAATAAGGTCACCATGCTCAATGATGAGAATATAAATAAACAATCTCTCTCCCTTTTCCCCGACGGAACCGCCCTCGGGCAGCTCCACGGAAAAAATAAAGGTTCGTCCTCTCCCCCCCTGTGATTTTGCAGGGGGCCTTCCAAAACTCTTCAACCGGAAAGGAGGATTACTCCTCTCCTTTCTCTACGGGTGTTGAGGACTCCCACTCACCCCTTCTCAGGAGGTGCCCTCGAGTTACTCCCTATTTCCAGCGGAAGTCCTCCCTTTACTTTTTAAGGGGAATGCCAAGAAAGGCAGGCTGCCCATAATTGACCGCTCTCGGTGGGAGCAGCACGATATGGTCAACTCCCTTAGGGAGAGGAGGGAAGGAAGGACCCTTCGGCCTCTTCCCTCTAAAGATATGCGGGTTCGCATATTGAGGTTAGAGAGGGTCACCATACGAGCCCCCCTCTCTACCCCGACGAAGGATTTTGTGACCAATGGGACCTAGGATGTCCTGGAGGGACGGCGGCATGGAGCCCCCCCCTGAGATGGACATGGTCCTTGAGGTAACCCAGCTCCAGACGGTAGGACATTCCCCGAGTCCTCCCCTGTGTAAAATCCTCCTCAAACAGCTCGGGTATCCAAGGCGTTACGAGGAGAGGAGGGATTTCTTCCTCTGGCTTGTGCCTCTCTGACAGCCAAGACCTTCTCCATCTCGGTGGAGGATCTTTCTGAGGCTGATCGATCTGACCTGGAGGCTCTTGCTGCGGAGAGGAGAATCGAGTTCATTTCCCGCTCTACTATCCCAAAAGGAGAATCAAAAACAAGAAAAATACGAAGAAGACTCGGGGCTCCTCTCCTTCCACGGGGGCTGCGGGGACGGACGGGACCGCTGCCGTTTTGGTAAGCGACCAAGTTAAGCTGGGCACGTCCGGCCCAGTTGCTCCACCAGGTGGAGAGTCCCAGACAAAGACCAGAACTGCGGAGAGCGGAGCCTCGATTACGTCGGGACCACTCATTCAGAGGCTACCCTGTATTTCTGAGCCCGCTGTCTCCAAACCTTTCCTTGGTACTCGCTCCACAGATGGCAGCATGTTAGCTAAATGCAACATGATCCATCAGAGAAGAGCTCTAGACATTGTGATTGGTAGAGAGCCGAAGGTGACCCGTTTCTCGATGGGATCCTTTTGGCGAATGCGTCGAATTCCTCCAAGGGGGCCATGATTAGTGCCCTTCGTACACTTGATGGCACGCCTGTAAGTTTGACGCCGCACTCTACTATGAACTTCGTGAAAGTAGTGGTTTACGTGAGGGAACTCGTGGACTACTCCATAGATGACATCACTTTAGAGCTGGCCGACCATAGGGATGACAAGGTAAAGCGTGTAATGAGAAAACACGGAGACGGCTCGAGACCTACCCCTACACTCTTCCTCACATTCGACTGTGACAAGCTCCCTGAGTAGATGGGTGCAGGTTGGTATCGCTACCACGTGAATCATTCATGCCACTGCCGCGGAGATGCTATTGCTATCACCACTTCGGCCATACTAATCGCTCCTGTACACGTGCAAATTCGGGGTTACCCGAAGTCTGTGTAAGGTGCTCTAAGGCCCCACACGATAGGTCTAAATCGTGTGTGGCCAATGGGGGTGAAATGCAGCGAGCCGCACCCGGCTTCTTTGAAGCAATGTGGTGCGTACCTCTAAAAGAGGCCCTCCCGCCTCCGAGGCTACCCCGTCTGCCTAAGGTTTCGAGATGGAGGGAGGAAAAGACTCACACGGAGAGCCCAACCTCCCTCAATCCGTCCTCGAAGGCGACAGCGCCTTCAGCGCATTGTGCGGCCAAAAGCGCCCGGAGTTCTGCCTCCGTGAAGTGTACATGCATTCACATGAGGGTCTTCTCTTCGAAGAGGGCCCCCGCATCTCCTCCGAGCTAGGCCTGAAGAGCATATGCCTTCAATTGGATCGCCGCGAACTACGGGCCAACTGGGAGGTGCTGCGTAGGCTCGTCTCCTCCCGTTACCCGTTAGCTATCTTTTTGCAGCAGACCATGCTAGTTGCGTGCTCCCTGCCTACCCTCACGGGGTGTAAGGGTTTTTCGACCCCACCATTACTAGATGGGGGCTGGGTGGGAAGATGCGCGATTTAAACCTGACATGATGTCTCCGTTCTTCTCTTTGCTTTAGTCATCTCCTTTAAGGCAGTAGCTGTGCAGCTGCACCTTGATATGAGGTATAGTACTATTTCCACGTACATCCCAGAGTCAGCTGACCTCGACGCGTGGGACTTCCGCCACGCCGTGGCACGGTTGCCGATGCCCTTTCTCTTGCTCGGAGATCTGAACCGTAGACACCCTCTCTGAAGAGACTAGTCGATTAATCCCCGGGGTCAAGTCCTTGCCGACCTGATCGACAAGCTGGAGATAGGTGTCCTAATTGTGGATGAGTTTACGCATCACTACCCGAGAACGGCTTTATTTTCTTGCCTCGATCTATCTTTGTGTTCTTCGGATGCAC
Source organism: Ceratothoa steindachneri (assembly GCA_963969495.1). Lineage (NCBI taxonomy): Eukaryota > Metazoa > Arthropoda > Malacostraca > Isopoda > Cymothoidae > Ceratothoa > Ceratothoa steindachneri. Next base: position 36,410,018 of record OZ018325.1, read on the forward strand.
AACCTGATTTTGGATGGGGGTTGGTTGATGACCTCCATGGTAGTGATCACTTTAAAATTCAAATATCATTTTCTGGGCCGCTGACGCCCGAATGCCCGACCCAGTGGTGCTTGGCGTGGATGGGGTGGTCAGAAATTTAGGAAATAACTGATTGATCTCTCTCAGTCGAGGAGTTTAGGTCCGTAGATGAGAGCATTGAGTTTTCTCCGGAAACTTTATCGCCGTGGGCCTAACTACTATTCCCAAAACGTCTGGACCTTATGCACGCTGACCGTTTCCCTGGTGGTCAGCCGAGTGTGAGACGGCCCTCAAACAGAAGCGTTATGCCTACATGCGCTATAAGCGCCGCCGAACGATTTCACTGCCATTGAATTGCGTCAAGCTAGGGCTAGGTTCTGGTATATTTCGAAGCACGCCCGCCACTCTTCCTGGCGGGCATACGTGTCTTCACTTAACGGGCAGACCCCTCTAACGGAGGTGTGGAAGCGAAGCAAAAAGATACGGGGCAAGTTCTTGCAGGACCCCTTCCCGTTCTCCAGGATAATGGGACGGCAATCTTGGACACCGTGTCCGTAGAGGAATCTTTTGCAACCGCTTTTACTGCATTTTTTAGCCGTCACGCTGCTCCACCAGTATTGACTGCGAGTCGGGATGTTGCGGAAGGCCGCCGACTTGACTTTACCTCCAGAGGCGGAGAATCCTTCAACGACAGGTTTACTCTGAGTGAGTTGCGTTCTGCTCTTACTTCGTGCGCGGACACCGCCCCTGGTTCGGACGATATCCCGTACGCCATGCTTCAACACCTGAGTGAGCGAGTAATGGCCTTTATGCTAAATTTGTTAAAAAAGATCTGGGTAGAGAGTATCCTCCTAGATTCCTGGCGAATCGCTACTGTACTTACTTTTCGCAAACCGGGGAGGGAGATCACTCTACTCCGGCTGGTTTCCGCCCAATCTCTCTAACTTCCTGCCTGTACAAGTTGATGGAGAAATTGGTAAATGTTAGATAGCCTTTTTAATGGACAACGGAGGCTATCTGACTTCTTCATAGTGCGGCTTACGCAAGTTCCACTCCACGTCGGATGCTCTGCTACAACTGGAAAATGCCGTCTACGGGGCCTTCTTTCGTACACAGCACTACGCCACGGTGTTTTGCGATCTGGAGAAGGCCTATGATACCGCATGGCAAGATGGTATCATGGAGACTCTCCACTGGATGAGAGCGAGGGGACGCCTCCCAATATTTATATCTAAATTTTTGAGAGATCGTCAATTCCGCAAACGGGTGGGGGAAGCCTTCTCCGGCCCAATGGAGCAGGAATAGGGTGTCCCGCAGGGAAATGTTCTCACTACGCTCTACGTGGACGACCTTTCGATCTCTTTTGAGGCGGCCCAGATGCTAACTCTCGAGTTTCGACTCCATTAGGAATTGAACCGCCTCTCTCGCGCACAGGCTTCCGTTTTATTTTGCTGTGACTAAGGTGGTGTACCTCGGCCGCCATCCACGGATACATCCTAACCCAGACTTATTTCTCAATGAGGTACGCCTGGAAGCAGTGGACTCGCACCATTTCCTTGGTCTTGTATTTGATCGACCCCTCACCTCGGAAGCTCATATTCGCAGCTTTAGGGTCTCTTGTAGCCGGACCATCATTATTCTTCGTTCTGTAAAGTTCAACGCTTGGGGTGCTGATAGGGCTACCGTCTTACTTGTTTATCGACCTTTGTTCTTTCGAAACTCAAATACGGACGCGAGTTTTATGCATCCGGGGCCGATCGCGTATTTCGGAAGGTGGACTCGATCCACCACACCAGCCTTTGCCTTGCGACCTGTGCCTTCCGCACTTCCTCAATTGAGAGTCTACTTGTCGATGCTAGGGAGATGCCACTTTCTCTGCACCATGCACAGGGCATTATTGACCTGTACGCGCAAGCTCAGCCCCTTCTTCATTCGGCAACGGCTCTCACTGCATCCGCAGCTGATCTGGACGGTACCTATGCTGCCGAGAGACGCCAGTCATATCCCAAGCCATTTGGGTTTATGGCTAGGAAATTCCTTCCAAGCTAGGTATAGCTCTCGGGCCGGTGACCCCTTTGGTTCGATGCAGGACGCCACCCTGGAGGGTACTACCTTTGACTATTTTTCGCCAGGCCTCTGCTCCCAAAGCTTCTACAGTGCCATGATTGTTGCCTTCGACCATTTTGGAACACACTTTGTGTCACGCTGGAACTGTGCCAGTGTATACGGATGGCTACAAGTCCCGAGAGTAGGTCGGTTTCAACGCCTTATTCCCTCTGTTTGAAGTCAGCGGGGCTCTGCCAGGCGCTGCTTCTGTTATCAGGGCCGAGCTAATGCAATACACCGCTTGGCACGAGAGATAACGCATCGTTCGCAGTTAAGATGCCAGATTGTGATTTATAGCTAATCACAAAGCACCCTGAGTACTCTCTGGGCATTGGAATCTCCGCATCCCTTGGTTAGTAATATCCGTGACTCCACGGTTTTTGCGAGCTGGGTGGATGTCCAGATTATTTTCTAGTGGGTTCCTGGACATGTAGGAATTGCGGGGCATGAGCACGCTTATGAGAACGCTAAATAGTTCACGTGGACTGGGCGACCAGAACAGTATGTGAGGGAATTCCACCTGGAATCTCTTGTCCAGCACGGAACCTCCATGCGCTGTAGAAGGATATGTTAGGCTTAAATTGGTAAGCCGACCCCCCCCCCCTTCCTTCCACAAGCGGTAGCCTAGAACTGCGTCCACCACGAATCACCTTTACACGGGCTAGAATAGCCTCGGCAAGAAGATTCGAGGCCATTCGAGAGTAGAGCTGTTTCCCACTAACCCCCCTCCCTTCCGCGAGGAAGCCTTAGACATATATATTGCTTGTTTCCCATGAAACCGACACAGAGTTGAGAAGTCTCGCCCGGACCCAAGAAGATTCCCCCTAGTTCCCAGTCAGGTGCTAACAACAAAGCAAAGTGAAAGCCGAACTATTTGTGTATTGCAATTAGCCCCAGCCAGTGAGGTAATTCCATTTAACGATCGCTACCGAGTGATTTTTCCGACTTCTCTCATCAACTCCTGTCGAAGCCTTCCTCGTTCGCCCTTCGTTTTCGATTCGCCGAAATACTCTTTCCTGGACCGGATGTTACCGCCCCCCCCCATTTTTTGGGAGAACTGTCTCCTCCCGTAACACATTAATTTTAACTTCATAGTCTGATTCATAACTACAATCACCCCCCTCGTTCATCTGATGTAATTTTGCCCGTCAATTCTCTCATTATTTTGATGTAAATAAAATTATATTTTTGTACATGACTCTTTAAATAACCTTGAACTTTGCCATTGCCCATAATTTACCTGACGTCGTTGCACTCTTTCTCGCCACTCAGCTCGTCTAAACTAGTGGTGTTCCGTGTATTTTCGGTTCGCCTTTAAGTTATTGGTGCCTCCCCCATAGATATAATATGGTATTGATGTAATATAATGTCATACCACGACACAGTATTTCGCACTTCCTCACACCGATTAAATGGCAGGAATACGCGCAGCTCTCCGAGCTGTTTGGCAAAGAAGTTCTGAGACAGTCGAGGGGAATTTAAAGTTGCATGACATTGCACCGCGACTGTTCCCATGGACCTACCCCTCAATGACACGACGGCTTCAGGTTTCTTTCTGCCCTCTCCGAATTGGACACACTCATGGAACGCACCGTTGAATGTTTCAGTTTGGGGGATGTTCGGGTACGTTACCTGTCCCAGTACCGGGACGAGTGTGGTCGCTACCGCTTGTCCCTTGTACTCAGCAGGCCTCCTCTTCTTTATTTGACTGTTATTATTTTTTTTGTAGGTTGCATGTTCCTGCGCCAGGGGTGAGGCTGGTCTACCCTCGACGCCGGAGCGCGCCTCCTTCTTGCTTTGTTTTCTTGTTGCTATTTTGTTTAGCCCTTGTCCATTTTAGTGTTGTTATTTGTTATTTACATATTTTTATTTTTTAATTACATATTGTTATTTGTTTTCTTGTTTTTTGTTCCTCGTTTCTTAATATAGCCTAGTAGTAGGGCTTGTCGTGTACAGCGACTTATGCCCAAGCAAGCAGTCACCAGATGGGCTCCGTAAAAATAGAATAAGTTTCGTCACATCGGCTATGTAGGGAAATCGTGACTCGTCCGTTCTCTCTCAGTGGAGACACGGGACGGTAACCGCAAATACATCCGGCCCCAGCACCGTGGGGTCAAACTCGTAACCACAGCGCCTCGCCACTTGTCTGTATGAAAAGCCGAACGGCTTTAAACTTCAAGATCTCCATACGAGAGTATATTAAATTTCACCTCAAGTTAGAAATTGGAGACGCGTTTCTCTCAAGCTCGAAAGCCAGCTGGAGCAGAGTTGAGACTTGATGGAAAAATCGTTAGAATAAGAACCTTCCTGCCCCCCCCCCTCATACCCCTACCCCAGTGGGGTGAGAGGTATAAATAAGAAACACTCGAGAAAAACGAGGTAGAATACGTCAGTCTCCAGGTGACGAAGTCCCCGGTTTGAGGCCGGGCTACCAAGACTGGACAGGTAGATTACGTGAGTTGCCAGACTACGAAGTCTCCTGCAAGAGAGGCAGGGCTACCTATAGGGCTAAGAAGCAGCTCATCCTCGAGCTAGCCCCTGGTTATTAAACCGAACGTTAAGTTAACTTGTTCAAGTTCAACTTACTCTCGTCAGAGAGACTCCTCCTATCCTGGTGCATCGTAAAAGGCAGGGAAATTCCTCGCCCTTGAGAAATCACGAACAAAAGAGGAAAAAGGCTCCACCTCGAGCCCGTTACCCGGTGACCACACCAAACTCATAAGTTAACTTGGTTGAAGAACCAAGTTCAACATATTCACGTCAGAGAAAGCCCCCTCCGTTATCCTCGCCCTTGAGGAAGACTGAAACTAAGAAGAAGCTCATCCTCGAGCTAGTTCCTGGTTACCAAACCGACCTTTAAGTTAACTTATTCTTGTCAGAGAAACCCCCTCTTCTCGATCCTCGCCCTTGAAAAAGACCCTCCCCGAGTACAGTCCTCGCCCATGAGGAATTACGTAACAAAGGAGAAAAGCTCCCCCTCGAGCCCGTTACCCGGTAGTCACACCGAACTCTAAGTTAACTTGGTTTAAGAATCAAGTTCGACTTACTCTCGCCAGAGAGAAAGTCGAACTTGGGGCCGCCTAAAGCACCGTGATTGTTCTCGCCCTTGAAGACCCCATCCCCCATTGAATACGGTGTAAACCCCAATCTGCTATACTCGCCAAAGTGCCTCGTGATCTCGACCACCTCCAACGATCTGGTCGAAGCACGCGTCAAAGGACCTACCAGATTCCTGTGGTGTATGGGGCTCATTGAGTTCAAGGTCAGACTCAAACCAGCCGCCAGAGCAGCCAAGGTATTTAAACTCCAGTAGAGACGATTAGCCTAATTCTTGTATACTGAAGTGCGTATCTAATTTAGCCAATTTTAGAGGGTCAAGTTAATTGAAGTAATTATTGTGTATTTTAATATTCGGAGTATTTCTGTGGTTCATGTTTAGTTTTTGTGTAGTAAATTTTTAAATTTAAAATATAAGTTTATTTGGGGAATTCCTGTGCGTTTCTCTATATCCTTACGTGTTTGAAGCGGCTCTTCTTTAAAACAACAAAATTTGCACTCTTAGAACAAAGCCTACTTCATCAAGCAAGTATATCACGACCACAAAGAATACTACAACAAAAGTGGTGTCAGGTGTGGAGTGATCAAAAGGTCCATTCTGCTACAGGCTACTATGCTGTCGAATGAACCTCTTAGCAATGTTTTGCAATGGTGTGCGCTTCAAAAAGTCAAATTGCGGACCAACGTAGTTTGGATAAACTGACCAACTTAAGAGAGATAGATTAACCTAGAAATATTACTTGTTTGTTCTTAATAGTTATTTCTATAAAATATTTTATTCTTCACTTTAATATTTACTTTTTCTTTACTGGGTTGCTTTCAGCACTTGAGCCCTTTGGCTTGTAGTATTTTGCCTTTTAAATAGGGGTGCATTTTGGCTAGTATTAATGATATAATAATTAAAAAACTGAAATTAATTCAAATGAATTTCTCCCAGTTAATTTATTATTGCACTTAACCATTTATAAATAAACCTTATATCTGCCTCTCTCCTTTTTTGCCTACTCATAATATGATTTTGATGTATTTGATTACAACGATTAGTAATTTAGTCTATCGGGCTCTGCTCTCTTAATGCTTGTGCCTAGTAATCGGCTCTGCTGCATGGACGCTCGTACTTTCTCGAGTTTTGCTTCTGGAATGTGGTATGATCTTCCTGCTGCTGTACCCCGCCCCCCTTGGTGACTTCAAGCCTGCTTTAAAAATCCACCTATTCTTTCATTCCTTTCCATATTCGTATCGAGCGTTCTATGAGGCCTTGAAGAGCGACATAACATAATCTTTATTAATATCTTCCTATTGCATTCATCGGGCACTTTAACAGATGACTTATTTGAGTATCCTCACTAAATCCTGTTTTAAAGTTTCTCCAATAATTATAATTATTATTGTTATCAATTCTAAAAGTTTGACAATCAAAAATAACGATGGAATGGCTCATAGTGCGGATTAATCTTCTTTCTCGAGCATTTGTCGCATTTTTTCCTAATCTTTAATTAAATAACCGATTATTAGCTTTCTAAAAGCCCTCTTAATTTCGTTTAAATGATGTGGATACACTAAGTTGGTGGTCGTCTGGAGATTTAATGAAATTTTGTTTTTCTGTCAAATTTCCTCAAACTAATTTCTTCGTTAAAAGTACCAATTAGGGATTCAAAGTGCAACCCAGCGTTTCTCTTCTAAATGCTTCTAAAAAAAATACTATTTAGGGTATTCGTGAGTATTCTATCCATAATTCATATCAGATCCAGTTGAGTTATTACTTCGATTTCAGCCAAGCGCGACTGACCAGAGATGGACGGGAAAAAAATTGGTTATTTCAATCTTGACGCGAAGGAATTTTCCAATTAATTGTAAACTCGCCCCTGGACTTATTGAAGGAGAGGGACGCGTCCGTTGAAGAAGTTTTTCTTGAATTTAAGCGCAATAGTAACGAATCTGTTTGACGGAGAAAGTTAGGAAACCCTTGTAAAGAAAGTGGTGAAGATAGAGAAAGTGAAAATGCGTGGAAGATCCCTTCCACACATATTGGGGCTTGAAAGGCAAAATTGTGGGCGTTGAGGCCTGGAGGGCACAACACATAAACCACCAGATGACTCTTCACATCTGCTTGCACGTGCTTAAAGGGTGAGCAGATAATAAAAAGGAAAGATGAGGATGGGGGGAGGGGGTTATAAGGACGAAAAGGGTGGGAAGAAAGCGGACATGTTGAATACAAACACCCGAAACGGGGCCAAGAAGGAGGGGGGATCAAGTGCCCCACTCTCCCTCTCCAACCATGAACAGAAATGAATCGATGACTTGTTGGCGACTAGCCTGTGATATTATCCGAAGGTCCAGGAAACTGGTGAGAAGAGGTTTGTCAAGAAAGGGATGAAACATTGGTAAAACAAAATTTTCCAAGAAGAATAAAGCACTGGTAGTCTCAATCTATTTTGAGACTGCCAGGGACACTGGTGCCAGGGGGCGTGATGCTCCTTAAGGTGCGAGATGTACCAGTTTGCCCTGGATAATCCCTTGCAGAGTCAACTGAAGAAGAGGTCCGTGATGTGAAAGGAAGACAAATTCCTGTTTTGCTTATGGTTGCAAAGATGGGGCCCCTTGTTTTCGGCACTCCACGAAGAGGAGGGGGTGTAGGGGCATCTGGTTGAAGGGCAAACAAGAGGAGTGGGATGAATAAATTAGTTAAACGTTCAAATATAATTTAATTTATTTAAGGCAGCCTCCAGTTGACTCACGAGCCCCGAGTTTAGCAATGAGAAACATAAATTGTCTGTACTGGGTCGGGTTAATTGAGCAATGGCAAGGTGCAATACACATCTTTGTTATTCTGAAGTGAAAACAAATATAAGATACTTGCCACACACCTTCGAGCAATTACTACCATACGTTCATTAATTCCACCTCCATCAAAGACCCTACCCTCCCAGCAAAATGTTAGAGATGTAGAAATGCGTGGCTTTTCTTCTCTACATTTAACAATAGTTTACTCATTTGACTTTTATGTTCATTTGCTCTCTGCACATCTTTATTTCATCTAACTTGACTACTTGCTTTAAGAAACGGCTATAATACGATTCAGAGTAAGATACTTCATTAGTTTTCTTAATTTATAATTTTAAAAAATTATTTAAAGGGGTCTCATCTGGCGACTTCCTTCGAGGGCATAAGTTGCTGAAAGTTAAAAGTTATTACTTCTATTCTTGCCTAAATATAGGAAAATATTAGAAGGTAAAAACACTAGGAAACTAACCAAACCAACCATAACCAAAATAGCGAAAAAACAACACTAAGAAAACAGAAACGATAGAAACAAACCAAGAAGAAACAAAACTTAATGGCACAATCTGGCATGAGAAGGAAGCCCACCACCCTCCGGTGCCGAAGGACGCAGCCAACACCAAGATAATAAAATAAAACGGGGGAGAGACTCCAAAAAGTAAGGTAGTCCACTGTCAGGAGTGAACGAACCCATCCTGAGTACAAAGTGCTGTGTACCGACCTCGCTCTTCCCGATACCGGGACAGATAACGTACGCGAAGATCCACCAGACTGAGACATGAAGAATGTGCCGAATAGTCTGTGGGACAACGCAGACGTCGAAATAAAGTGCACGCGAGCGCTCCATCAAATGGCGGTTCATCCCGTGAGTTTCGCTAATTCTGAGACTACAGAAAGAGACATAAGGTAAAACAAATCAATATGATTGCCACTATTATCTTCAGTCACCGATAGGTTGGCAAGAACGGTTACGATTGTGGAGGCGTTAGAGAGTTTGAAGGGAAACTGATTTGAGGTCGTCGTTTAAGCGTGGGGGGCTTATTTTTTATGTAGATTGATTGCAAGATTTTGAGTTTTTCATTTTTGTGAGAATCTATTATTTTAAAATGATCGATTGAAATATTCGTCTTAAATTTAATGGCATGGGAACACATTATCGAATTCTGTTTGGTACGAAAGGTTTTCTGGTGTGATGACTAATTCCCATATGAAAGCAAAACCTCAGTCGGAGTGAAAGAATAGTGCTGCCTATATATGTTCCTCAGAGGCAAAGTAGACAAGTGGCTGGCAGTCAACACCACTGCTCAATCAGATTCCCATAATTCCATGTTGCCTTAAGGAAGCCTATTTTGCCCTCGTATATGCTTCCAATTTAATGTTTGGTTGATTTAAGTTTTGTTGACGTGATTTGTGCACATATTAAGAAACAATAATAAATAATGAGAGCGAAATTTTCAAAGGTTAGGCTACGTCTATTAACAGCGTAGACTATTAGGCTTTTGCTTAGGTTACGTCTTGAAGTTGAGTAATAAGTCATTGCGGTTTATTTAAAAGTTGTGTTAATTTAATTTTTGTTCTTTAGCCTCAAAATGGAATGTCAAGTTTAAATAAAAGGCGCATTTTCGACACTTGTTGCCATTCATTTTTAATCGAGACGGGAACAATGCAAACGCAGCCAAAGCTCGTCGCGATATTTGTGCTGTGTAGGGAGAAAGTGCTTTATCAGAAAAGACAGCTCAATGGTGGTTTTCACGTTTCAAAAACGGTCATTTCAATCTTAATGACGAAGAACGTTCTGGTCGCCCCATTAAGTTGGATGAAGATCGATTGAACGACCTTCTTCATCAAAATCCTCGTCAATCGACTAGAGAATTGGCTGTACAATTGGCGTATGATCAGAAAACTGTAGTGAATCACCTTCATTCGATGGGGAAAGTTCAAAAACCCAGTGCATGGGTTGCGCACGCTTTGAGCGATGCAACAAACTTCAACGCTCCACGATTGCCGCAGGTTTGCTTGCTCGCCACAAGGTGACTCGAGGATATAAGGACAAATTTCTTCACCGCTTTATCACTGGCGACGAAAAGTGGTGTGTTTATGTCAACATGAACCATCGAAAACAATGGCTTAGCCCCAATAAAAAAAAACACTTGCGCGATTAAAGCAAGGACTTCATCCACGAAAGACGATGCTGTGTGTGTGGTGGAATTGTGAAGGCATCATTCTTTATGAGCTCCTTGCGAACAACGTGATTATCAATGCAGAACTCTACGTTTAACAAATGTATCGACTCGCCGAAGCTTTTTTTGAAAAGCGACCTCATCGACATTATGGAGTCCTTATGCAACACAACAATGTTCGTCCTTACATTGCCAATATGACAAAAGACGCCATCCAAACGCTTAATTGGGAAATCCTGCCGCATCCTCCATATTCACCAGACTTGGCTCAATCGGATTTCCATCTGTCCAAATCGCTCTCCAACAATTTGCGCGGCGTTTCGTCCAATACCGATGTGGAATTAAGAACCTGGTTATACGAATTCTTCGAGTCAAAATCCAAAGATTTTTATTGCAGAGCCATCAATTAAAAATGAAGTTTTTCTAAAATTGTTAATGGTAATGAATAAATTTGACAAAACCGCAAGAACTTCTTCCTCAACCCAATATATTACATGTCTGTATGTTGATAACTAAAGAAGTGCGAGTAAGTTCGAAACGTTGTAAAATAAAACAAAATGAATCGGATCTTCCTCACCTTCCTCATTAAACGAAAGATTGCTCCCTACAATGGCAACCAGTTTGAGTATATATATATATATATATATATATATATATATATATATATATATATATATATATATATATATATATATATATATATATATATATATATGTGTGTGTGTGTGTGTGTGTGTGTCCGAATTAAAGTCTCTCTATCGTTGTTCTCATCCACAATCAATCTCCCTCGGCGCCTCGAATTTCCTCCTGGTGCGCAGGTAAAGGAAAAAATATAATTCACTATTGCAATATGATTTAATCTATTTAAGTTCCTTTAAAAAGATTAAAATCGCTGAAAAATGTTAATCGACCACGGGAGATATGTTTCAGGGAATTATGCAAATGGTTAAGGAAGAAGGTAAGGTCAGGGTTGGTTTAGCTTCAATATAAGTATTTTTTTTTTAAATTAAGGAAAAACTTTACATTGTAATTTCGTTTTCATTACTGAACTTGTGCACACCTTTCATCATTTCTCTTCAAGCACACACATATTTCCAAATTGAGCAATTAAAGGGGAAACTTGGCTAGATACCTTAGCAACCAACCTTAAGGATTGTACCCTACCTTTATTTTTGCCTTGCCTTTGTGCCATCATTTAATTCAGTTTTTGTATATTACTTTATTTAACGCATTTTTTATCAAGGGACTCGATTGTGACAAAGGTTCACTTTTATATGAACAACGAATTAATCTTATACATAAGAATGAAGAGAAAAGCAAATATATATTTTCCAAAACACGTTTTTTCGATGCAATAGTTTACCTTGTATAAGGCTTGGGAGGAAGAAAGGGTATAGAAGCCTATTAGGAATTTCTCTATAGGATTAATTTAATTTTCTAAAATAATAGACAAAGAAGGTTGAAAAAAGAACTCGGTAACACTTCCGTTTCGGGGCGCACGATAGGTGGCGCTGTTTATAGGCTACAATATATGTCTTATGACGTCAGACGGTAGCGTCATATGTGAACAATTACGGCGTTATATTTTTTTGTATATGAGTATATACTGGGGTGATTGAAACTCAGGATTATCGCAGGGTGGTCCTCCTGCAGTGATATCTCCCCCACGAGCAGTCCCCTTGAATTTACTGGGGGGTTTTCCCCCCAACAGCTTTTTACTGGCAGAAAAACCTAACCTAATAACAAACAATTCTTACTTTTATAGGTTTCTCGATTAGTTTATGCGCTTCTAGATAATCTAAAAGTTTTTTGCGATTATACAAACTAAAGCCAAATTCGAATAACGAAGAAGCACATGGAAAGCACGAAAACACAATAACGAAAAAAAAACATTTGCAAAACGGGTCCTATTTATAAGCTACGACGTTGCCTGTAAGAAGCTGTTATCGTTCGTAGCAAACAAAAAATACGAAAACAAAACAAAAAACAATAAAAGACATCAAGAAACTTTACCTAACTTAGAAAAAACTATAAACGAGCAGAGGCGCAGAAATTTAGTAAATAATAGACTAAAAGTTACAAATCCCCCAAAACAACAAAAAAATATAACGCCGTGATTGGTCACATCTGAAGCTACCGTCTGACGTCATAAGAGATATATTATAGCCCAAAATTGTAGCCTACTAACAGCGCCACCTACCGTGCACCCCGAATCTGAAGTATTACCAAAAAATCTCTGTCTGGGAGAAGGGAGTGGTGTAAGGGATTCTAATAAAATACTGAACGAAGGAAAGTAGAAAATGTGTTGAAGCTACAGAGCATAAATAGCCCATAAGGGAGACTATTTGGGGCACAATTTGGCACAGGTGAAGGGGCGAAACTAACTAGAAAGCAAACCCATTAAGAGACGTCTAATGTCAGGGTTCATCATGGATGGGTAGAAAGCTTTCCATATCTATGGATAAAGAATGTTATCCGCGAACAGAGCCAAGAGAAGCAAAAACCCTGTGAGATTAAGTTGGGAAAATCAAATCCAATTTAAGTTCCCATAGAATCGAATGGATATTAATGGTTAGGGTAGGGGAGAAAATTAAATTTCTTTTTCCTCAGTGATACCAAACTGACCTCTCAAGTTGGTGTGAGTGTGTACCAAAAGGGATCATGTTAAGCACATGTAACGAGTGACATTCACTCCTCGCTTCAATTCTACCGCCACCAATTCGGGTGATTTAATCTTTAACAAAATCTATCTCCTTTTTTTTTCTTCCTTTAATGCAATTTAGATTTAAATATTAAATTTCATTTTGCTGTTAGTTAACAGTCAGTAGATAGAATGAAAAATGCGGCCTGATTTCATAATTAATGAATGATCAGAATTTAATATTATTTTCAACGTGAAATGGCAACTGAGACAAAACTAAATTGACTTTATTAACGACTTAAATGTACAGTATTTATGTGGAGTAAGGATTTTACTTATTATAAAATCAAAGTTAAAAGAACAACGAGAGGGGTGAGATTTTCATTACTGAATGAAGAAAGTGAAACTGTTAAAAATATTCGCGGGTGTAGCAGTTGATTCGCATACGCAAGGAACAACGGACTTTTTGATTGGTTAAAAACGTAATTAAACCATTCATGGGGGGAACAAATACGCGTAAAATAGACTAAATTCAATTTCATTTAATTTAACTGCTACGTGTTATGAACCTGTCAACATTGATTTGATTTTTCCCGCGATTTTTCCTAGAATTTCGCGCGAAGAATCAAATGTTTGTTTGATCTGATGGGACTAGAATTTCCCTGATGTCTTCCTTCCAACACAATGTTTCAGACATCGTTCTTTAATTATTATTCAAAGAAATTGTGTACTCCCAAGAGTAATTAAATCGTGGTAATCAGAAGAGACAGAATAAACTGGGTAATAAACAAACATGAAAATATAAATGATTTGAAGAGACAGGATGGCAAATACAAATAGAGACGTCACCTTTAAAGATAATTATTATTACTAAGAAGCGAATACCAACGAGAGATTTCCTTCAAAGAGACAATGAGGAGCGGCTCACACCGAAAATGGTTAGGTTAAGGGAAGTGGATCCGTGAGGAAGGTGGAGATCCCTAGATTTGTGGAGAGGAGAGGATGCGCAACTATCCCTGAAGTCGATGGTGCCAAAAGTCGGGAAGCTGCCGTCGTGCGCACTAGCTTGGAATCTAAAGATTCCGGGTCTAGGCCCCCTCCTAAGACTGAACCCGTACGAAGGCTCGAATGCACACGTTTGCGTATTTCTTCTCCTCCTTCCCCTTTTCACATAGACCCGTAAACGGGTGAAAAATGGTATTAACCCAGTTGCCCGGATGGGAACGCGTTCTTGTATGTTACAAGCTTCTATTTCTACTTTGGCATCTCATCATGGCGGTAGCCAGCTTTCGCCGAGCTTACGAAATTTCTGGCTCTGTGCTGATTGCGTTTCCTACTGAATCCCCTTAGGACAAGTCAAATGGTATTTCAAAGTTTTTCTATTTTAGTAAATTATTAGCATATACCTTGAATAAAATTTAAGTATACAGAGGTCATGACCTACTTGTCAAACCGATTTCGTCGTGAAACGGATGCCGGTTTTGTTCCTCGTGGAATCCATTTCCTCTCCAGATCACGATTAACCAAGTACACCTATTTCTCATCTGATGTGACAATTCGCCTCCAAAATCCGTCGTTCATTTGGTTATTGAGAAGTTGCTGCAAATTACTACTCTACGGGCAGCTTGTGCTTCGGTGAGGTCATATAGATCCAATCGGGGCTTCTTTTAAACAAAATCTATTTGATGAAATCGGTTCAGCATAGTCTGATGTGATGACACTCCAACAACTTGGGTAAGATCACAGGTATTTGCAAAAGGTTTAACTTTCAATGCCACCACCAAGACCTCGCTGTCAAAGGTTAATGGTCGGCCGGGACATAGTTGATCGTCAAGGATAAGATCCCTGGTGTTGAAACGTCTGTACCACCTCGATACTTTCTCCTGGTTGATTGTGCCTTTCCCTTCAGTATCGTAAATTTCCTTCACAGCAACTCTTGTATAAACTTTTTCACTTGTAACAGTGGAGAATCAAAACTCTAATTCTACTTTCTTCCAAACTCATTTCTGTCAGTTGATGCTTACATAAAGAGAAATAAACTGCGCAGGAGCAGTGTACGGGGGCTGGTAGTTAAATATGTAAGGTTGACCTAACCTAATGTCGTTTAATGAGTAAAGCTAACCAAACCTAAGGTAGTCTAAAAAGTAAAGCTAACTTAACCTAATGTTGGTTTGTTGCATACAAATTTGTTGTTTTCTTTTCGCTTCCAAAATGAGTCATGACTTTCTAACCAACCATAAAATAAATATTAAACTATCAATTTTATTTGTATAAACATCAAAAGTAAATACACAGAATAAAATTTGTAAATAAAAAATAAGCAGCATATTTAATAAGTTAATATTTTTATGTGTAATAGAAAATAATAAAACATAAAAAAAAACAACTAAATTCAATAATAATAAACATAAACCAATTTCCCCCCTTCCTCTCTAGAACCTTTTCTTTCTTCAGGGGTTGGTCCAAAAGAGGCTCTGGCCTTTTTGTAGCGAGGGGAGTCAGCCCTGGGCTTCTTAGGGGTCCCATGGTGCTGCCAACCAGACTTTTAACATGCCACTCTTTCCTCCCCCCCATCACTTAATAAATATAAGTATCGAAATTTTGTGAATTTTTTAAAACCCAAAGAATTACAAATGGTGAAGTTCTGAACTTCACCATTTTGTTTTTTGATATTGAATTATTAGAAATAACTTTGATAAAAAACATAAGTCATAACCAAACTAAGATGAAATTATTATTCAAATACTAAAAAAATCCCCTTCTCAAATTTTAGAGTTAGTGATGATGATAATGATGATATTTACCTAAGTAACATGATAAAGAATTGAAGGATTGTATTTTTCAATTGATTCAATGAAATCGCCGTCAGCCTAAACCATCGCTTCCAGGTGGGGTCATAACCTGCTCCAGGCCATCTGGACTGTCACCCCCACAAAATAATAGTCCAGAGGTTGCAGTCTGGTGATTCTAGAAGCCAGAAGTTAGGACTGATGCGGTCAAAGAATTCGCCTGACAGTCAAGACCGAGTCTTGATTCTTAGGTGATGTGGTGTTGAGTCCCGCTTCCACACGTTCGATCTTTCAGTGGCCACCTGCTGGTACCAAGGTAAAATCAAATCTTCCAGGCACTTGATGTAGATCTCTGTATTGAGTCTGAGGTCGTCTAAGAAGATAATTGGAGGGGGCATAACGAGGTCCTCGCTACTAACAATCCCAAATACTATGATATGGATCGGAAACTTGGTCTTCATGACTCTCGATACATATTTGTGTGACACGGCAAACCATGGGTTGTTTTGCGAGGATACCACCGGGTTCTCTTCTCTTTCATCTTTTGCTATAGGAGCTGGCCCTTTCTCATCTTGCAATGTGTAGTAGCGGATGTCTTCATACACTAATTGACGATTTGAGAGACTGTGTCTGCCTCTTCTCCCTGCTATGGAGCTCATTGACTTCTTGGGATCGTTGTCAATGATGACCCGGATCTGTTCGACAAATTTGGGGGTTCTTTTCGTATCATAACGACAAGAGTAAAGTTTCCGAGATGCCGTACCCTCATAATCATCGCTCACCTCGTCCATCTCTTTTACTTATCATCTGCACCACCCAAACACTTGGCGATCTTCTCGTTGGAGCTACTGGCGTGAGTAACAAGCAGCACAACTTGCCTTTTCCAATTGTTTAGAGGACTGATTTCAGCCATGATGTTGCCTCCTTCGCAGACGATGCACAACTAAGTCACTATGATAGAAAAAATAGAGAACCGACGCCATATAACACGCATGGGCGGAATTCAAAGTTGCCCACGGCAAGAAATACCCATCGTACCCTTGGTATCCTCTCGGCAAAGTTGTATCGACTCATTGTGGGATCGCTAACCCACTGATACGTGAATCGGGACTTGACTCAGCCAATTTTTAATAAAATCCAACTTTTTATTTATATTAAAATATGTAAATTTCAATGCTTCCTTCGATGTTTTAAATTTTGAAAAATTATCTCCGCACTATTTGATCATTATTGTATTTCCGCACCAAAGTAAACAGTTCATAAGACTGGTCAACAATGATTTTGCTACTGGATATTAACGTGTGCCTTATACTAAATCAAATATGCTGATTCCGAATCTGTAATCAGAATTGTCCTAGCACGTAAGGTTCCTGAGTTACACACATACTCTTTAGTTACACATATGGGCAGTTTTGCTTCGGCTACCGTAGTGAGAAGATGTGTTGTGTGTGTTTGGTTCCTGAATCACAGTCCTGCTTTGTCGCGTTGTCAAATTTAGCCATTATAGTAGTGGTGTTGAAACGGTATTTACATACAGTGATTAATTACATTTTTCTTTCAGATTTATCTCTCAATTAATTTGTAAGCCAAATAAGATTGTACAAATGTATATAACAGGATATATACAAACTCAGTTGAAAACATGAATCGGCGAGGATATATAAATAACCCAGACAACCTTTTTTATATCTGTAGAAGATATCCTCCAAGCAACAAGCGGAAAAAAAATAGCTAAAAGAGTGAAAACTGCATACAATTATTATTTTGGTTGTAAAGTTGGTGACAAAGACAAGCCCTGGGCACCTCACAAATCTTGTACTGTGTGTTATACGGGGCTCACATAATGGCTAAATGGCAAACGGAAGGGTATGCCTTTTGCTGTACCAATGGTGTGGTGTGAGCCAACAAATCGTGTTTTTTATTGCTACTTTTGTATGACAAATATTGCGGGATTCTCAAATAAGAAAAAGTAAAAAATTGTATATCCAGATTGTAAGTCAGCTATAAAACCACTCCCCCATGATATGGAGATGCCAAACCCATCATATAGTGCAGTTAAATAAGATAATTCATCGCCTGAAGAAGAGGATAACAATGATGATGAAATGTACGAGGATGATTCTAAGGAAAAGAAGATCCAGTTGAGAAATCAAGAAAGATTGAATGATTTGGTGAGGGATTTGTCATTGCCAAACGAAAACGCCGAACTGTTGGGCTCTAGACTACAGCAATGGAATATTCTAGAGGGCGGTGCAAAAATATCTACTCTTCGTAAACGCCATGAGGCCTTAGCTGCCTTCTATAAAGAAGAAGATGGTAATTGTTTCTTTACTGATTTTAATGGCCTCATGAATCAGCTAGGAAACGAGCATTTACCTGATGAATGGAGACTATTCATCGATGCAAGCAATGCTAGCCTCAAAGCTGTGTTGCTACACAATGGTAACAATAACCTTCAATTCCTGTTGCACTTATTGTTGGGATGATAGAGACATATGACTCAATGAAATTTATTTAGGAAAGTGTTCATTACTTGCATTATAAGTGGAATATCTGTGGTGATATAAAGGTAATTTCCTTACTTCTTGGAATGCAGCTAAGATATACAAAGAATATGTGCTTCTTATGCCTATGGAACAGCCGTGACGACAGAAATCATTATATTGTCAAAAGGTGGCCCGAAAGAGAGGAACACAGAGTTAGCCGATACAATGTGAAGCACATGACTTTGGTACATCCACAGAAGATCTACCTTCCACCACTTCATATCAAACTTGGCCTTATCACGAATTTTGTTAAAGCAATGGCCGATAATTCTGATGTATTCCAGTATCTCAAAGAGAAATTCGGTGCAAAGAAAACCGATGGTAAGCTTAAAGCTCAAATGTATACTAAGTTGTTTATATTTTTATAAACAAGAAGGGATTTTATTCCTGATAATTTTATGCTTAGTCTTAAGTTTTAAGTTTCTGCCCTAAAAGTCACTGACTTATTTTGGGCCTATAACTAATCTTTGTATGTATATACATATATACGAGTATGTATAAGTACTTATTGTAACTTATCATTAAGATTTAAAATGTAATATGTTTATACTGTACATCGGATTAATATGGAATAAATAAATAAATAAATAAATTTTTGTAAGGCCGGAGATCAGAGAATTGATACGTGACAGGGAGTTCAGAAATAAACTAACTCCATTTGAGTTGGCAGCATGAGATTCATTTGTCCATGTAGTGCAGAACTTCCTTGGTAATCATAGGGCTGAAAACTATAAAGAACTAGTGGACAACATGCGGAAGGCCTATCAACGAATGGGGTGTCGGATGTCTCTTAAAATGCATTTCTTGCATTCGCATCTTTCCATCTAATATGGGTGATATTAGTGACGAACATGGGGAAAGGTTCTACCGAGATATCGCAATGATGGAAAGCAGATATCAAGGCCGCTTCAATGAAAACATAATAGATGACTACTGCTGGTTCCTTCCACGGGAGGATCATATATCCATGTACAAGCGCAAGAGCAAGAGTCTCAAACATTTTTGAAGAAATTTATAGTCAAGTGAGTACTACCTCTTTTATATGTAATACATATCTTGTCTGTCTCTGCAAAAGGACGTACATAATGCCAAATAGGGCGACCCGATTCCGAACCTTTACTCAGAAACGTCTCATTCTTCTCAAACTCGTAATAATTATATCATTAATTGATCCAAGGTGACAAAGTGAGCCATAGAGCCGAGTTGCATAACTCAGGAATCTTACGTCCTAGGGCAAATCTGAGCAAAGATTTGGAATCAGCGCACCCAAATTAGTTAGTTACAACAACATTTACTCAAGTAGCAGAGCCAAAGTTAAAATTTGTTGGCTAGTGTAATTAATCCTTATAACCAGAGTTGCCATGAATTTTTTTTTAGGGGGGGTGGGGGCATAAGTGCAAATTACTTGTATGTAATTGGACTATTTGAGTTTCATAACATTTCGTTCAGACAACAAAAATAAACTGGGCTGTGAGATATTGATTCAATTTGTATGATGGATGAAGAATTGAAATTGCGAGCCGCACATTTGTAATTTTACTAATTTATTTGAATTTAATCTTTGGCCTTTTAAAAATCAATATTTTATAAGGATTCTTATTAAGAAATATTGAAATAATTAAATATCCTCTTTGAAGAATAAAATGACAATATAAACTGTTTTAAATATTTAACCCTTTTAGGTTGATTCGGTACTAGTTACAATATCTTACAGTCCTCCGTTTCTCTTGTTTCAATGTCAGTCAGCATTCTCTAAAATTGTTTCCTTTTCCACAATGTTTTTATTATTCTTAAGTTTTAAAAGTTGTGATCATTTCATTAAGGGCGAGGAAATTATAGCCCATAAAAATCACTAAAAGAAAAGAATATTAAGGACGAATCTAATAGAATTAGGAGATTATTTCATGAGAGTGAAGTGTTGAGTATAGTGTTATTATTGAACAAAATTATAGCTCACTTTTATACTATTAAGTGATAATTTAAAAGCAATCATTAAAATTTGTACTCATTGAGAGATAATGAAAGGAATTAAATTTTTCAGTGGCAATTAAAGCAACATAAACAACATTGTGTTGATCTCAAAGAATGCTTAAACCAAACAACAATATTTCAGTAACTAGTTTTTAGTTATTTTTAAACACAGAACGCCACTGATGGTAATTAGTTAAAATAAGCTTTGAGAAAATGTTCAAACTTTTAACCTTAAAATAAAACATTAGTAGCTAATATATATATATAAACAAAATCTCCTTAAAATTTATATAATAAATAATTAAGTCACTTATTATTTTTTTTTTTAATTTAAAAGCAACAAAATTATCCGGCAATTAAAAAGGTCACCCCTGGTCTAAAGTGTTCCAATATCGGTGTCCTCTTGTTTTGATGTCTCTTATTTTCGATGTTCTCCTTCTCCGTTACCGATGAAATTCGCTCCTTTCTTCACCATATTCCCTATGATGCGAGTCTTGTATCACGTGCCCCTAACCCAGCTAATATGCTCCATTTCCTCTCATGGGGTCCGTCCTTAGGAAGAGGGAAAAAATGGAGAGGGGGTTTCAGAGTGGAAGAAGGGGGGGGGGATTTTCATAAGGTTAAACCTTAATCTGCCTCTTTTCTTCGAATGTTTCGGAAGAAGAACCGCCATTTTTCTACTATTTTCCTCTACCTTAATAAATAGTCGTAAATTGTAGCATCTCTTTACGATTCCTTCATTCAATAGCCTATTCTAATCCTAAAGGGGAATGCAGTTTCTTTACAATATATCAGTTAAACCGGGCAATAAACCACGTTGTATTGGACAATTATAACCACTCTCTCGAGTCTCAATTCGTTAGATGTCCGGCTCTATATTGTGGTTCTGCTATGAATCACTCGACCTGCATTGATCGAGAGGAAAAGGAGTGGGAAGGGGGGCCATTTGTCTGGACTTCGATGTTAAATGAAGGAGGGATCGAGAGAATTGAACACTCTCCCGGGCCCAGAAACTCTAAATCTATATGGGGTATATCCCATCCTGTCATTATTCAATTATTTTACAAACTTATCTTCAAAATATTTCAGGCAACCATGATTAATTTTTGCTTTTTAAAATCTCAACTGGAAGATTTGCCTCCATTGTTAATGTTGGGGAAATTGAAAGGCGCCGCGTGCTTTTCCTCCCAGTTCTTAGCTCCTTGAACCTACGAAGGTTAAGAACTTTCCACACAACAGAATACATCACCAAGATATGTCTAGATTTGTTTATATATCACGTATCTACTTCCTACAAGTAATACACCTACGGTAACTCAACCACTCAATGAGAGTAGAAGACTTTTTTATGCAGTACTTTTGAATGCACATACAAGAAGACCATAAGTTCACAATGGTTATGGGCGGCTTTAGTAAAAAAAAATACAGTAGGATACACGATATTCAGAAGTAATAAACCTTTACATTATGAACTCCTTCTCCCAAAGCAGACGAAGAAAAATAAGAGGATAAATGGTGCAATCTGGATTAAAAATGAGATCGAATAAATAGTCTTCAGCAGGACAAATATCACCTGAGACATATCACTTATCATTTCTTCAAATCAGATAGCGATTATAGACAATACAGAAACAAAATTAAAAGATATCTATATCAAACAGATCCAAATTCCAGATAGAGAGAACAAACAAACAGAAATTTGAAAACTGCGACAAAATAAATGCCTTCAAAATTACACTGGCCATTTAGAAAACAAGCTGATGGAACTTTATGGTCCAAAGGCAGAATCTGTTGCCTGCTTCGCATTGCATTCGAAACAATGTAGCAATATTCTGGTAATCACAAAAAGATTTGGGAATCACAAAGAAAATCTGGCGACAAACCATCATATCATTTATCATGCACTCGAAAGCCTCCTTACCCCAACCCGACATCGTAGTTTGCTTCGAAAAATAGACATGCAACTTGCCGCTACGGATCATTCCTCCTCTGGTGAGAGTTTTTCGCATTTGAGGAGTTCTGCCATTGCTTGTAAGTCCGGATGACCGTACTCGTTGAAACACTGCCAAATTCCTCCACCTCCTTCACATGATGATCTTTGGCGCGGCCAAATGCAATCACACTGTTTTGACATTCCATGACGTCGCTTTTCTGGCCCATTTTAAGAACTGATTTGCTATCTACAGATCTTCACTGCGTCCGCAACACAAATAAAGCCTAACTAACGTATCGACGTAAACTAAGCTAAGCCTCTCGGCTGCCTAAGGTTCGTACACGCTTCAGATGTTAAATTATGTTTTTTTCTCCCTAGGTGACTAAATATTTGTTCGGTTAGCTTATATATATATATATATATATATATATATATATATATATATATATATATATATATATATAACCCAACAAAAAAAACGGAAAGCATATTCCGAGAGCTTCTTTATTTACAAAGACCTTCTTAATGAATAAACAAAATAAACAATGTGGCATAATACATCAGCTTATATAGAAGACAAAATCATGACGAATCTTAATTTGAGACCTAATATACGAAGTGATAATGGGCTCTAACGAAAATGGCAAATAAAAATTGGGGAGAGTCTCAATAAATATACGTCAAATATTTTTGGAAACATATTTATTGCATTCGATGATGGATTTGTCGCTACCCCAATGATTGCGTGATTACAATTCCACATATGTAAATTAAGGCAGATTGCTCACTATAGTTGCGTACATTGAACTGATGTTGTTTTAAACGTACCTGGAAATCTGTTCGGTTTGTCCATAACATTATAGTACAATAATTACCCTCGTAGAATAAACCGTATTTGGGCGGGTGGGAGAATTCTTGATAACGATGTGATGTAACGATGACTCATACTTAAATATGGCACTTATTTTCACTCTAAATTATAAATATTATCTATTTCTTTGTCTAAATATTCAGGGGACACTTTTTTATGGCATGAAGAAACATGAGAGTAAATACACTACGTTTTATACTGGTTTGAATCAAAGTGTATGCAAGAGTTTGTAAAGGAGGGTTTTCTGTATACCTCATATTTGAAGCCTTGAGGCGTCTAAAAACGTGATAATGCAGTTCTTTTCACTCTCTCGGATGAATTTGATAGAAGGTACTAAGTTATTTCGTTTATTTTAAATACATTAACATTTAAGTTATTGGGCCATAGACATAATCTAAGTCGTATAGGGGACAACCAAAACCAGTCCATACACGATTTATTTGGCAGAGATTGCGATAAAACCTTTTACCCTCATCAGTGCTATAATTAAGATATACCACCGTTAAATCTTAATAATTTGAAAGAGTTACGTTAAATATTAAGCACGAAAACCATAAATAATTCAATAATGCAAATTATGATCACAAACACAACTAAATAAATCCTAACCTTGTCAAACAGCACTTAGGAGAAAAGTGAAAAGGTGGTCACCGCAAGAAAAGAAATAGAACTACAGGGTTAATTAATTATTAGAGGAAATCAACGATCTATGGGTAGAAGATGAAGGGGTGCATATGTATTTTAGGAGGATTTATTATGAATATAGATAGGGTTCCGAGAAATGGCAAATCATAATTTTAAGATTTAGCCAAATTTTTAAACATGGATAAACGGAATCAAGGTAGGTGGGATGTAAATTTGGTTGGCTAAGTGCTGTTTGAGTATAATGCAAAATTGTTCACACATTGAGGTGTCCAGGAAAAGGTATAAGAGTAAATTTTTTCCTTAACTACTTAAGTATAATTTGACTTACACTAACAATATCTTTTGTACGAACAAAATAAATTTGTGCAAACATTAGATCAAGTAATGTTTTATTATTTTCCAGTGTAAGTAAATTGTTCAAATATTCTATTAAATAGGGACATATTTGTTAAATGCTGTATTTTTATGGTTTTTGATACAAAGCGTGTGTATTCTGTAGCTCAGAAAACTTAATGTGATACAGAAAAAACTAGGGGCATTTTTGGATTCAGAGGACAAAAGTTTGTCATAAAGAAATGTTAGATCTAACTCAACGAAAGTGGTTTTCCCCAGTGTTATCAATGTCAAAAAGCAAAATTAGAGACCGAACCATTTGAAAAAGTTTAATACAAATATCGATGGTTTCCTCCAGCGCTACATTATTGAATAAAAACACTATATCAAAACTAGCCATTGAAATTTTACTAACACTAATCTCAGTGACTTCTATAAAAGAAAATGTATCCTTAACAGAATTCGAATCTAAACACAGAACCAATTTTATTTTAAATATAATATAATTTAACGTATTTAGAGCTGATGGGTACCAGATGAACATGATCGATTTTACTCACTTTCAGTTATATTGTAATGGTTTTTCAGCTTGCGCGAAATCCCATTGAGCTTGTACAGGTAGAATCATTAACAAGTTTGTGCATTTGTCTAGAAAACTTAATCAAACTTAAAGAAGAATTCTGTAAGGAAGTCTTAAAGTTAACAAATTTTGTTTTATTAAACCTGCTACGAGAATTGAAAATATTTTCAAATATCAAAAGGTAACGTCGTTTAAAATTAATTTTCTATAATGTAGCGAAAATTGAAAGCCCTTCGATAAAATTTCCAACTCAAATTGACTCAGATGACGATCAGAGAATTTCATTATTTATAGCTTGCGTGGGTTCAAAATATAGCTTTTATTTAATCCTAACTTGCATTTTTTTCTATTTAAAGTTGCTTTGTGTTCATAATGTATCCTAAAAACCGTGTTGTTGATAATTGAGTCAATACAAATGTAATCAAAGTTATCCAAAATGACACGCAAACTATCGTTCACATTAATAACCAGCACGACAGATTTTTCTATGCTTTTTTGCTTAATTTCTTTATCTAAAAGAGTTCGTTAGAAATTCAGTCTATTTTTTAATATACCGCAAAGATGGCCTGAAATGTTTGAAAGGGAGAAAATCAGGAAAAAAATTATGCCTCTTCAATTTCAAAAGAAACCATAAAACGAGGAAATTTAGTTCAATATATATCGAGCACTTTTCAGACCCGTAAATTATAGAAAATACGTAGATCACTAGTTTTTGTTATTTACATCCACAGTTCATGTTTAGAAGTTTTTACATTACCTTAAACAACAAACACTATCTTTCTTAGCGATCAAACTAACGCAACCAAATAATCGTCTGGTCAGGTGAGTTTACAGAAAACCACCATTCACAGGACTTAGAATAAAATATGATTCATTTGTTCCACCTTCATTAGAAAACAGCCTAATTTCAAATTTAATAATTCGTGCTAACAAAATATGATCTAATTACACCACGTTTTGCGTCGAGTTGGGTTTTCTTTTTAAATACTTTGTGGGTAATGGATTTCTCACCAATTTAATTCATGACGCGATTAAAGAAATAATTCTGCTTCCAAGACGTTACACTGATGGATGAAACTGGTTCAAAAGATTCATTTTATCAGGTTGGAACGAAATTAACGTCTCATTTTAGGGTATATATTAGAAATGAAAAAACATATAACTATGGAAATATTTAATCATCTATTATAATGATCCTAGCGTGCACGTGTGTGTGTGTTTCTGTTTATTTGTGTGTGTGTCCGTCTGTGCATTAAAAAAAAAATGTGAAATGATTTTTTCTTGCCCATCAATTTTGAATGTGTTGTGAAATAACAAACCTTTTTTCTTTTGCACACTTTCTTAAATAATTTTACAAGGGTTGCATTTATAATCTTGTTGAGAGATGGAATAGTATTCAAGGAAGCAATGGAGGTTATGTTTATGATGAAATATTTCCATATTTATAAGTTTTTTCATTTTTATTATATACCCTAAAATCTTACATTACTTTCATTCCAACTTGATACTTTCAACACTTTCAATTGAATAAATGCTTGCATAACCAGTTATTATATAATGACAAAGATTATTAGTGATAAAAACATGAGTGAAATATTATGTGAAAGTAGATATGTTTTAGACGTTGAATTATAAATATCAAGAGATTCTGGTAGGAGTTTTCAGGTGATTTAGATAGATATGTTGTTTTAGGAATAAGTGAAAGCAGCTATAAAGATAAACAACAAACGGTAACTCAAAATCAAAAACATTCCCGATAGTTTACGAGCTACACTACTACAAGAAAAATACATCTGCCTCTCCCTGCACACCTGTTCAAATACAATTTCAAACTCATACGCTGAAACTTCCACTAAAATATTACCTAGTACCTTAGCTTACCAAAAAATATTTGTGCTTTGTTATGGATAAAACTAATGCATAAACAACGTCATCTTCGAAGATCAACCCGGCTGAAAGAATGAAAGGAGATGAATGTCACTGAAATGAAGCGTTTCCTTGGATTAGTCTTGTAAATTGTTTCGTGCGCCAAACCCATCTACGAAAAATTATTAGTCAACTTACATTTATTTAAAGTGACAATTTAATATAGTATTATTTGATGAGCCTTGGAGTCTTTGTGGTATATTCAGTTATAAATATACTAGATAGGAGGTTTACCAGTGAGATAAATTCAATTTAGAGATTTCTTTTACGTTATTGATGTATTTAAAGCATAACTGTGGAAACAATATGGCATGAATTTGTTTCAAAACAGGGTTGACAAATTTCCGAAACGCCTTTTCCTAAATATTTAACTTTATATATTTATTCGTGGATATTATAAAAATATTCGCATTAATAACACTGTACAACAATGAAAAAAAGCGGAAATGAGAATAACCTTTTATGGGGGTACCTTTTGCGTAAATCATGAATATAGCATCCGTCTCTTTCTGCGACCTTTCAGTTTCTCGCAAATTACCATGTTATTTATGTTAAATACACTGATGGTTCCGTAGGTATTGAATGCAAACAGGATTGCGCCGAAACTGACAATTCTAAAGTTATAAACTGATTTTGATATAATTTTAATGGATTGTTCCTAAGGTATTTGAAAACCTAGCCTATGAAATTTAGGAAATTATACTCAATATTTTTTTAGTTATAAAAAGGTTCAAATCTGTGGTAACTTTTACGTAACACTTGATAATTTTGTAACTTACTATAAATGCTTTCATTTTTACTTTTTTATTTAATATTTTCACATACTACAGTGCTATTTCATTACAGGACGCGGAACTAAAATGCCTAGAGAATGCAAAAATTCCTCAGTCAGTTTCTGTTATATATGTGGATCAGTTACATTAAGACAATACAAGAGACATTTGACTAAACTTGTGAAGAAACTTTATGAGCTGGACTTTGGATGTAAAGTTGGTGATCAGAATAAACTTTTAGCATCTCGCATATGTTGTGTCAGGTGTACATGTTCCCTTTCTGGCGTACCAATGGTCTGGAGGGAGCCAAAGTACCATTCAACGGATTTCTACTTCTACTTGACAGATATTGAAGGTGGGTATTCAATTTTTTTCTCTCCTCATATTTAATATATTTTGAAGAGATGTATCATTTAAAAAGATCAAAATACATACTATGTTGTACTTCCACTATTTCTGCAAATGATCAAAGCCAGTAATATCCATTTTCAGTCTGATTTTATTTTATTTCATAGCAGCTCTCAACAGCAAAGGCAAGAAATCTATCATGTATTCAGATCAATCAGTTTGACACCACTGCATATAAAACTAGGCCTAATGTAGAAATTTACCAAAGCACTGCAACATAACAAGCCATGTTTCCAGTACCTCAAAGCGATCTTCCCTAAAATAAGGGATGCCAAGATTAAAGAAGGCATATTCATAGGCCCTCAGATTCTTCAACTTAGAGCTGATGAGGACTTCGAGGCGTCAATGGATGTAACTGAGCTCGCGGCCTGGCATGCATTTAAAGATGTATGCAAAGGACTTCTGAGAAAGCACCAAGAGGCCCAGCGAGAGCGTATAGAGGAGAGCCTAATCAAGTGCTACCAAGATCTCGGATGCAATATGTCACTGAAGATACACCTTCTTCATTCTCATCTGCCCTTTTTCCCAGAGAATGCAGGAGATGTGAGTGGTTAACACGGAGAGAGGTTCCATCAAACTATAGCGTCATTGGAAAACAGGTATAAGGAAAATGGAGCCCTACTCTGCTGGCTGACCTGTGCTGGAACCTGAAGCGCGACACACCTGAGACGTCTAACAAACGAAGAAGTAAATACTAAAATGTAGGTTAATGCATTATATAATGCTAAAAACATGTTGATTTATTATATATTTATGAATTAATTACAATGGACACATTTACTCTGACTTTGGGAGCGAAATACTTTATTGGCATCGCGGAAATCGGTATCAATTGCATAATTATTATATCGGCAATTTACATGAAAATGTTACATGATGGGAAATTTTGTTTTTAAATTAAAATTCAACACACTCAACTTCATAATAAAATGCACATGAGATCTATGTTGGTTTTTATTTACACTGAAATTTGTTGTACAGTGTAATTGGATCTTTTTAAAGTTTTATCACTATAATTAATTTTCCAACTTAACTTGTAAGGAAAAATATTATAGCTTGGCAACACAGCACAACAAAGCCTAGCTGCTTCATGAAAACCTTTTCAAGGATTTTTAAAACATAAATATTTCACATTTTAAATAATGTTACATGAATAAGTTGTGCAACTGTACATCTTATCAAAATCTCCTCTTGAGTCGAAATTGTTTTCAGTTCGATTAACTTCATATTTCAAACAATGATGTAGTCGATGGTGATCGTTCGGAAACAAAACTGCTGATGTATTTTAATAATAATTTGAAGTATATTTACAACCTAAAGAGAGAGGGAAAGTCATAAGTATGGCATAAAGAGGTATGAAGTGTGTGAATCTGAAGGATCTTTTCATTAAAATCATCCTAAACTTGCATGCAATAACTATGCCTTTATGTCATTTAGTTCATGTATTTATTTTGACGAGGGACTTTCTAGATAAAAAAATACATGTTGTATAAAGATAACTATTACAACTTCGTCTACTTAACAAAAATGTAAGCAAATCTATTTAAGTATATATGAAATTTGACCGCAAAGACAAATCCTAAGGATTTTGTAAAAATAAATAAGCTCAAGAAAGGTGAAGCTTCCTAGCTGAGATCTGAAATAGTAGTTGTATGAAAATGGGAAGGCAAAAGAGATGTAGAGTAAATGAGTAATATGCTCCAAATGGAAATGGTCGATGCGATATAATTCATACATAATGCCCACTAAATGTATTGTAAGCAAGGTAATTCAGACCTACCACTTCTATAATATAGAGAAAATGTGGTTGATTGGCAATAAAATCAGAAAGAAAAAGCAGTCACCACTCTACAAAGTTTCTACTCCATGGAATCAATTCTACCAACACAAGAAAGGGCAGACCAACTAAAACTTGAGTGTGGCCAAAATACAACATGGCCGAGAAACTCGATATTTGTTTCAAAGCATTTCACCCTAGAAAATGTATTTATAATTATAATTATTATTAAAAGGTGAACATTCTTTATTTCGAAAATAATATTATATTTATTTTTAGAAAGGAGATTAAAAATGTAGGCTGTTTATATTATGTAAAACTAATTTTATATTTAGAAAATATGGAAGGCCAACTATGTATTGGGAAAAGTTATTTTCACAATGATATAAGGTAAAATTCAATTACTCGTACGTCGTTAAAAATTATTTATTTTTAAGGAATTTTATTTCTATCTGTTACTAAATCTTAAAATTCTTAATACTTATGTTTAATAATTTCATAAAAATAATACAATATACCAAACGTCCATATTTTATAGTCCTTCCCATAGTGTGAAGGAAGATCCTCTTTTTTTCCATTACAAACGAGTAATTTACAAAAAGGAACGAGTATATGAATACAAAGTGAAAAGAGAAAAATATAAAAGGCAGAATGGAGCTTTTTGTTCAAGAGCCAGATGAGGCCCGAAAGCGAGAAAAGCTAAATAAAAGCAGAAAATTATTTTATAAAAGCAGAAAGATGATTGTCGACGAAAAAATTCTGACCGCGTTGAAATAGTTCGAGGGTGTAAGGACACAAACGTGAATGGCGCTTGGGACTGGGATAGCAAACATAGTGAAAGTATATAGGGTAGAAAGATAATAAGTAGAAATAATGTGTAAGTAGATGTGAATGATAATGATTATAATGTTGAGGAGGAAAGTGAATATGAAAATGATTTGGATGACGGTGATTTTATGTGTTGGGTGTGCCAGGTTGCCTGGCGAACGCTTTAGTTTCGCATTTTTAGTTTCAGTTTTGGTCTGTATTGTTGTTTTGTTTTAAGCTTTCGAGCCTTTATTTTTATTTGCTGATTTGAGTGTTTGTATTCTTTGTTTCAATTTTATTCGGGACAAAATATATAACAATTTATATAACACCCAACAATGCAAATTAGTTAACAAGCATAGCACAGACATTTTCGTAGTTATAAAATCACTCAAACCTAGAGCAGCTTACCCGAGCGAGTAGTGGAAATTATATCGGTCATATATTGAAAAACAGACTAGACGACTATTATTCGCGCGTAAATGTAACTTATTAGGAGCATGGCTGAAAATCACTTTATAAAATTATGACGGAGAAAATATACATACTCGTAAGTACCCCGACCCTCAAATGAGGCCATCCGATAGTTGTTTGAAAAGGAAGAGTCCAAATTTATCTTCCATATTCCAATTAAAAAAAATCGCTGCCAGTGGAAATCTGTTGGGTTGGGTGGCGTGAGAGATTTTATTCCTTTAAATCCTTTAGCATTCCAATCTCTGTCTTCCAGGATAACACCTCCCGCGTTCACCAGGCTATAGGCTTTGACTGACTGGAGTGATATACATTCAAAAACAATCACACATCTGAATTGACTTGACCCGCAAAATCACCGGATCAGAGACCTATCAAAAATCCTTGGGACGTACCTCAAACAATGTGTCAAACGTCAAGGTCGCTATCCACGCAATCTAGCCAAATTGAATAATTCTTTGATGCAAGGATCGCCTAACATTGATGTCTCCTACATCCGGAACCTTATCCATCCAATGGCACGTCGAAACGCAGCTGTTATCCAGGCTCGTGGAGGAAGTACACGCTATTAGCTATGCTCTCGTCGCAGGTGACTATTTTTGGTGCGGTGTTAAGGCTAAATTTGACGGTTTTCATAACAGAAAAAATTCAAATATATCAATTAGATAATGGCTGTGAGATAACAGTTTACTCAAAGTAGCCACCCTCATCTTGCACCGCTGCCTCAACATGGATCTGAATCTCGTCATATGCGTTCCTCAGTGTGTCCCTGCCAAAATCTTCGAACACCTCATTGATCTTGGCCACCAGCTCCTTTTTGATGCTGCAGGCATAGCGGTTGGTCTATCTTGCACCCGCGTTCTGCGCATAGTAATCCATGGGATTAAATTACGAGTAATTAGGAGGCCAGAAATTGACGCTGGCAAAGTCGTAGAAATTATCCGACAACCACATTTGAATCTTTCTGGAGGTATGGCCATTCAGCAGCAGCGTTCTCTAGCCAGGATTTGACCACAATCTCTATCAGCTCCGTATAACCGTCTGAATTGTGTTTAAGACTCGGTTCAAAAGTTTTAGGGCAACCTGAAATCATAATGTCTGAAGACACATGCAAATACACTCACAGATGGAGGAAACTTTGTTTTCATGATACTTGGAGCATTGCATGTATTGTAGGCAAGCCACCTGTGGTTCTGAGTGCTGTGCAACTGGTCCTGAGATAAGTTCTTTTCGTCTGAGAATAACTAAATTGACCCTCTCAACAGGATGCTTCAGCTTGCCGTGGGAAGGTCCTTACTGGAAGGTTGTTGTCTAAGCGTCTCCTATTTCCCCGACGATCAATTCCATTCCCGAAGCTCTTGATCGGCATTTTATCATCCGTCTCCTGATTCATCATTCTTCTTTTATTTAGTCTTCTTTAATCATCGTTGGCGGATTTTGATCTTAGTGCTTTGTAATTAATTTCATTGTGTGAACTATAATTACCATATTGTGTTTAATGCTTTTCAATTAGTTAGTGCTGTGCTCCGGATTCACTGGTAGTCTCGCTTGCAATTGTTCATTTCGGCTTTAATATTAACTTCCCTTCCACTCCATTGTTTCATCTGTTGCCACGTGCTGCTCTTTGTCTTCTTCCATGGCTAACTCTCCTCTACTCTTAAGCCTCGTCTATGCGAACCCTTCCCCACTTTCTATGAGTCAAGTTAGGGTTAGGTTTTCCCGTCTGCTGTGTTCTTCATAATTCTCGCCTTTGCTCCTTCCTTTCTCCCCCACTATGTATGATAGAAACTCACTCCTCTCACTAAACTCTTCAACTTATCGTCTTTCGCCAGCTACATACGCGAATATAAAGGGGATTGGTATCCCCCAAACTCGCCCGACTAGGAGGAAGACGAGACTTTCGGCCTCCCTTAGGAAGCTCTTTTGCCTGCCATTCTTCTTTTATCCAATACCTCTAAATCTTCCCCTTCATCATGTGCTCATCAGCAAGCGCTGTCGGCCTCTCTTCTGAACATTAGGAGCCTGACCAATAAGTCGAAGTATCTCCATGACCTCGTTGTTTGCACTGGGGTTTCCTTCCTTGGCCTTACAGAAACTTGGCTCGAGTCTGATTCTGGTTCATGCACTTCCCTTGCAACCCCTCCGGGTAATTCTTTCCGGCATGCTCCTCGGAACCACCGTAGAGGGGGAGTTGCACTGATTTCTAACTCATCCTTCTCCCTGAATCTTCTCCCCTTCTCCCCTCTTGCCTCATTTGAGGCTCTCATTGCAGTCTCACGTGATGTACCCGCTCTGACTATTGATGTCCTTTGCCGCCCTCCCAGCTCGTCTCCTGTTTTATTTTTCGATGAGTTCAGTAACCTACTCTCCGACCTATCCCCTACTGTTCTCTCCTTATTCTTGGTGATTTCAATCTTCCTAGCCACAATGAGACTTTCCTGCATTCATTGACATCATCAACCTTTATCTTCTTTCACAACATGTGTCATCCCCAACACACATACATGGTAATACTCTGGACTTAGTCATCTCGAACCTCCATATCCCTAATTTAACAGTAACTGACCTTTCTAATGGGATTTCCGACCACTTCTTGGTCAATTTCAAATTCTATATTCACTACCGCCTACTTCCTCGCTTGTCCCGAGATCCTACTCCTTTGCGGCGACTATCGTCAATTGATAATACTTTTCTCTTTAACGACGTTGCTTCTGCCCTACCTCCTATTGATACTATTGCTTCACCTGACCAAACCTTAAACTCTCTGCTCCAATCATTACTCACCTGCCTTAACGTGCACGCTCCCCCTTATTACTCCTTCTTTAAACTACCCATCACCGTGCCCCTTGGTTCACCATGGAACTCTTCGTTCAAGGAGGTCTTTACGTGCTCATGAACGAGCCCTTATTAAAGCACACACTCGTGGGCAGGACACAACCTCCCTCTCACTTGCCTATCGCCTTGCTACTTCGACTTATTCTTTCAAATTAAAATCAGCGCGCGAGGCTCATTCACGCAAACTTTTGTCTGAGAGCAAGAATGACCCTTGGACTATCTTTCGTCTCCTCGCTTGTCTTTCATCGCCTAGCTCCATTCCCCCCCCCACTCCCCCCATAAACCCCTCTACTTTTTCTAATTTTTCTCTGATAAAGGTATTAACCTTCGTGCCGTACTACCCCAATCGTCTGAACAAGCCCATGCTGTTCTTCCCGACCATAATCCATTGCCGCTTAACGTCCTCACTCGGGCGTCTTCTGTGGAAGTAACTGCCCTGATATCACGCTCTAACAAATCTGGATCCCCTAAGAACGTCTTTCCACCCAAACTCCTCCACCAAATTCTCCTTACTGTCCTCCCACTGATTAACCCCTCTGAACAATCTAGCTATCGCCCTATCTCAAAGCTTCCATTCATCTTCAAGATCCTCGAGAGAGTGGTTTTCTCTCGCCTCAATGACTATATTTCTAACTGCAATATCGATGAAATGTACTAGTCGCGGTTCAAATCGAAGCACTCTGCTGAAACTGCTATTCTTATTGTTTCAGATGGTTTACGTAGAGTAGCCGATAGGGATTGTACGTCCATTCTATTCCTCCTAGACTTCTCCTCTGCTTTCGACACCATCGACCAGACTGTCCTCCTTGATCATCTTCAAACTTTCCTTGGTCTCTCGGGCGCTGCACTTTATTGGTTCTGCCCATACCTCTCCTCCCGCACTCAGTCCGTCGCGCTCGATAACCTATCCTCTGAGCCCGCGCCCATTCATTTTGTGGTGCCTCAGGGCTCAGTCCTTGGTACCCTCCTCTTTTCGCATCTACTTACTTCCTTTTGGCTCCCTTCTTCGCGATTTGAGCCTGTCCTTCCACCTCTATGCCGATGAAACTCAGATATACCTTTCATTGTCCCCTGTGTCCTTCTCAAACTTAACCACGATAAAGCTGAGGTTTTCCTTTTTGGTGTTGCTTCGATGGTGGAGACATCTAAAGCTCTCTTCCCCTCTCTAACCATGGGGAAACCAATGTCGCTTTCTCTGATACCGTCAGTAATCTTTGTGTTATTCTTGACGAGCAACTCTCGTTTAAACCGCACATCCATCGTATCTCTAAGTCTTCCCTCGGTTTCCTCCGCAACTTCTCACGTGTTCGATCCCATTTTGATCGACGAATCCTTGAGACTGCTATTCATGCCTTCGTCACCTCACGCTTAGACTACTGCAATTCTCTTCTAGTGAACCTCTCTTATTCGTCACTTCGCCCCCTACAACTAGTAAAAAACTATGCTTCCTGGCTCCTCCTTCACCGCCCCCTGTTCTCTGCTTCGATGCCTCTGTTACAGGAACTACACTGGTTACCTATTTGCTTCCGTACCCACTATAAAATTCTTCTCATCACCTACAAGACCTTAAATCCCGAGGTACACCTTATCTCTCGTTTGCCCTCTCCCGTCGTCAAACTCCTCGGCACTCCGGTCTAACCACGCTCCCATCCTGAACACTCCTCGTTCTGTTCTCTGCTCGATGGGTGACCGTTCCTTCTCAGTTTGTGCTCCTAGACTCTGGAATGCTCTTCCTGCCGAAGTCTGATCCTCTCCCTCCCTTGCTACTTTTAAACGTCTCCTGAAGACTCATTTCTTCAGAATTGCCTTCTCTACCCTGTAAACTTTCTCCTCACTCGCTACACAACCTGCGCTCTGGGAGGGCTAACAGCCCTGAAGAGCGCATTATAAATACCTAAATTATTATTATTATTATTGGCTTCTTTGACTTCATTAAGCGGGTCTCCTTGGCGTTGGCTCTCAGTATGAGTCCCTTTCTCATCTTGGACGTGTAGTAGGTCTTCATTCAGGGCCAGCTTAAGGTGGTGACAACAACACCCATCTCTCTAGCCAAAGCCAAGATTTCCTTGACCGTGTCTTCCATTACCTTGTCTTGCAGTTGTTGGATGAAGTCCTGCGTGTGGAAGAAGTCAGAACGCCTGATGTGTCCATTTCTGCTGGCCACAACTTTTTAGTATCCATTGCAGCTGTCCATTACACGTCTTACAGCCTTAACAGAGCATTGAGAGCAGTCATAACGTCGTTATTTTGATACCCGGCGCGTTTCATGATGATACAAGTAACTCTTTCTAAATATTCAGATAGCTTCTAAGTCCTCCAAGTCAGCTAATTTTTTCTTAAATAAACTTTACTCTCTATTCTCTCCAAAGCCGTTTACTGTTCAATGATACTTCAACTTTAAAAAAAAAAAAAAATTGCAAATTTAGCTTAAAATCCCTCCATATATATATATATATATATATATATATATATATATATATATATATATATATATATATATATATATATATATATATATATAATTTCAAACATCTACTTACCACTTTTCTCATCTTAATGAGTTTTTGTCGGTCTTGTCAAAATAGTTTCCAATTTTTAGCATATTTTTTTAAGA
This sequence comes from Ceratothoa steindachneri, assembly GCA_963969495.1. Lineage (NCBI taxonomy): Eukaryota > Metazoa > Arthropoda > Malacostraca > Isopoda > Cymothoidae > Ceratothoa > Ceratothoa steindachneri. Next base: position 36,446,080 of record OZ018325.1, read on the forward strand.
TCACCGCTCCATCTTGTTATTGGTCTATTTTTCCATGCTCTTTCATCAAATTATGTCCAATCAGCAATATTTTTGGTCCATCTATCGTTTGAAATTTTGCCACATGGCCTTCCCAGATCCTTGTCAGGTTTCTTATAGCTTCCACAATATCCTGAAATTTGGTTTGTCCACGTATCCAAGTGGTTGGTTTTCTGCTACGCCAAGTTATTCCCCTCATAATGTGTTCATGGGCGCTTTGTGTTGGTTTATGTTTTAATGTAATTTTTTGGTCAGGCTCCAGGTTTCGGCTCAGTAGGTCATAGTTATGATTATGCATTGGTTGTATATTTTTCTGTTCAAGCACATGGGCATTTTAGTTTGAAGGCGATGCTTGACTTCCCAAAACTTTCCTCCCTAGAGTGATTCTGCATTAAATTTTCTGATCCTTTCTTAGGTGACATTATAATCTTTTGACCAAGATAGATATATTTTTCTACAATATCTATTTGCTCGTTGTCAATTGTGATGTCTATCATGTTGACCTCTAGTTTGTTTGTCATTTTTTCCAAGATTTATTTTTAGGCCGACTATTTTGCGTTCATGGTTAAGTTCTTGAAATATTGTTTGACTCTCTTTTAGGTTCTCAGCTCTGAGTACAATATCACATGCAAATCTCAGGTGATTGAGGTCATTTCCATCGATATTAATGACTTTGTTTTGCCAGTTTAACCTCCGGAAGATTTCTTCAAGACAGGATATGAATATTTTCGGACCCATAGTATTTCCTAGTCTTACATCTTTCTGTAATTGGAAGATGTCTGAATCGCAATGCAATTTTGTTATGTGTATTTTATGATATTTATGTAGACCGGATCTCTACTCTGATTTTTCAAGGTTGTTATGAGCGCTGGTGTTGCTATTGCATCAAAGGTTTTCTGGTAGTCTAAAAATACCAAGGTTAGAGGTATATTGTATTCTGAGCTTTACTCAATGAGGTGGTTGAGAGTTTGTATTTACGCAATCGTTGAGAAGACATATCTGAAGCCAGCTTGTTCTTTTGATTGTTGGTCATCTAGATTGTTTTGCAGTCTGTTAGTAATTTATTTTATGAAGATTTTATAGACACCCGAGATACGGCTGATTGATCTGTAGTTTGTAAGATCTGTCTGATTACCTTTTTTGTGTAAAAGTATTATTAGGGAATTTTGCCAGTCCTCTAGAATTTTGCCTTGGTTTAGACATTGAGTGAAGAGCCAAGCATGTTCTTCTACAATAATATCTCTAAAATCTTTCACCATGTCCGAAGTGATGATGTCGTGACCTGGTGCTTTGTGGCTCTACATCTAATTGAATGCAATTTTAATTTCTGATTTGAGAACGGCCGGAAATTTTTTGGGTGGTGTGGTTGGTTGTGATACCAGATGGTGTTGTTGCTTGAGTAGAACTTTTCATAGTACTCCTTAATTCTTCTATCTATTCTTTCTCGCACCTGGATGATTGTACCATCTTCTTCTTTTATCTCCACTATGTGAGATTTTCCTTTTAAAGTCTCTTTTTGTCCAAATTAATTTCATTTCTTTCTTTGATGATGTTTTCAACAATAGTTGTATTATATTTTCTGATGTCAGCTCTCTGTTTCGTTTTAATGAGCTCTATTATTTCAATATGGTGGTTGATGTTCGTTTCTTTAAAGCGTTCGAGCTTCTTCGTTAGGTTTAGGGTTTCTTTTGAGAGTTTGTTATTGTTCTGTTTTTGTTTCCTTGTATTTTTCAGTAGTGTTTGTCGTGTGTTTTACCAAGTTAATCTTCATTACCTGTATATTTCTGGTGTTAACTGGGTCAAGGTGATTTTTATGGTATGCTCTGTGAAAATGGTGATTAAATTGTGGATGGACATTTTTTCTGGATTTTAATGGGCAGATTTTTTTAATGGAATAACTTTCCTCTCTTTTTCTGAATGTTAATTTTTATCTTATATTTGATCATCCTATGGTCACAGATTTTGATTTTATTGAAAACTTGCAAATTAGTGAGAGTTATTTTGAGGAGGTGGACCAGCATGTAATAAATCTCGTTGGGGCAGTGTGAAGTTAACCAGATTTTGTTATCTTTCATTTCGTCCCTCCATTGAAAACTCTCCCATGCATGACTCATTACTTTGACGAAATTTTGGATCAAACTATCTCATGACAATGGAACATGGGCTTTGTCTTTGTTTAGGCTTGTCCTAATGTCATCATAAAATCTATTTTTTTCTACGTCGTACGAGATGTCGGTGGGTACACTTGGAGTAGTTTGAGTTTATATTTCTCAGAAAGTCTTAGGTTTACGGAAACTACTCTTTCCGAGATCTCGTGAAACTCTCTTATCATTTCTTTTAGCTCTTTTGTATTCGAAATCCAACTACATGCTGCCTTTGATCTTCTTTTACTTCATATATATATATATATATATATATATATATATATATATATATATATATATATATATATATATATATATATATATATATATATATATATATATATATATATATATATATATATATATATATATATATATATATATATATATATATATATATATATATATATATATATATATATATATATATATATATATATATATTTATATATATATATATATATATATATATATATATATATATATATATATATATATATATATATATATATATTTATATATATATTTATATATATATATATATTTATATATATATATATATATATATATATATATATATATATATATATATATATATATATATATATATATGTGTGTGTGAAAAACTCACAAAGCATCGCGTGAATAAGCAATAAATGCAACAAAGCCGAAAGGGAAAATTAATACGAGGATTCCAAGTACTTTCGATACTTTATTTCGAGTTCTTTATCAATTCCTTGATAAAGAACTAGAAATCAAGTTTGAAAGTACTTTGAATCCTCGTATAATTTTCCCTGGGGGCTTTAGTTGCATATATATATATTGGGTGGAGGAATAAGTTCTTGCGGTTTTATCAAATTTATTGATTACCATTAACAATTTTAGAAAAACTTCATTTTTAATTGATAACAATATTTACGATTTCTTCCCAACGTTCAACTAGCTTTGCGATGCCTCTACAATAAAAATCTCTGGATTTTTACTCGAAGAATTCGTCTAACCAGGTTCTTAATTCCACATCAGTAATGAACGAAACGCCACGCAAATTGTTGGAGAGCGATCGGAACAGATGGAAATCCGATGGCGCCAAGTCTGGCGAATATGGAGGATGCGGTAGGATTTCCCAATTAAGCGTTTGGATGGTATCTTTTGTCATATTGGCAATGTGAGGACGAGCATTGTCGTGTTGCAAAAGGAATCCATAACGTCGATGAGGTCGCTTTTCACGAATAGCTTCAGCGAGTCAATACATTTGTTGAACGTAGAGTTCTGCATTTTCAATCACGTTGTTCGCAAGGAGCTTATAAAGAATAATGCCTTCACAATCCCACCACAAACACAACATCGTCTTTTGTGGATAAAGTCCTTGCTTTAATCGCGAAAGTGGTTTTTTATTGAAGCTAAGCCATTGTTTTCGATGGTTTATGTTGACATAAACACACCACTTTTCGTCGCCAGTGATAATGCAGTGAAGAAATCTGTCCTTATATCCACGAGTAGCCTTGTGACGAACAAGCAAACCTGCGACAATCGTGGAGCGTTGAAGTTTGTTGATTTCGCTCAAAGCGTGCGCAACCCATGCACCGAGTTTTTTAACTTTTCCCATCGAATGAAGGTGATTCACTACAGTTTTCTGATCACACGCCAATTGCACAGCCAATTTTCTAGTCGATTGACAAGGATTTTCATGAAGAAGGTCGTTCAATCGATCTTCATCCAACTTAATGGGGCGACCAGAACGTTCTTCATCATTAAGATTGAAATGAACGTTTTTAAAACGTGAAAACCACCATTGAACTGTCCTTTCTGATAAAGCATTTTCTCCGTACACAGCACAAATATCGCGACAAGCTTTGGCTGCGTTTGTATTGTTCCCGTCTCGATTGAAAATGAATAACAAGTGTCGAAAATGCGCCTTTCTTTCAAATTGACATTCCATTTTGAGGATACAGATCAAAAATTAAATTAACACAACTTTTAAATAAACTGCAATGACTTATTATTCAACTTCAAGACGTAGCCTAAGCAAAAGCCTAATAGTCTGCGCTGTTAAGAAACGTAGCCTAACGTTTGCAAATTTATTATTATTTCTTAATATGTGCACAAATCACGTCAAAAAAGTTTAAATCAACACAATATTAAAAAACAACGCAAGAACTTATTCCTCAACCTAATATATATATATATATATATATATATATATATATATATATATATATATATATATATATATATATATATATATATAATATATATATTAAGAAAAACTATTGCAGTAACGTAACCCATTATGCGGTTAAAAGGCTTTTTTGGCAAACACAGTCTTTCTCAAAGCCCTCGGAAGGAGCTCTTCTCACATACACGAGAAGGTAACACCTAAAATAAGCGATTAGATAAGGGTAATAGTAAGAATTCCTTAATCCGCTAGAGAAGTCTCCTTGAGTTCCTCAACCCTCTTCAAAATTATAAAGGGCGAAGATCCGCGGATATTTTCACATTCTCAGTTTTCTGTTGAAATTAAAATTAGCTTATAAAAAAAGGTTTCTTGAAAGTTCTCTTTTTAGAGAAATGGATGGTTGCCTCGTTTTGGAAGTAACGCTTGTGAAGAGGGTTGATAAACTCCAGGAACCTCCTTACCGGATTAAGGAATTCTTATTATTACCCTTACCTAACCGCATTGACTAAAATATTATTGTTGTTAATTTATCATATTTATATATATATATATATATATATATATATATATATATATATATATATATATATATATATATATATATATTTATATATATAATATGCGGTTAAAAGAGCAATGTTATGGCTAACTCAGCTTTTCATCAAGCTCTTCTCACATTTACGAGAGGAGAACGTATGATCCAGCTTTTCTTAACAATCTAAATAGATTGCTATCACTCAGCCTTTTTATATTAATATCTCTGCTTTTGAAGAGAATGGAAAAATCGCCTTACCAATTTTAGCCCTGCCTTATAAATCGAGAATTATTTATGCAGTAAAGCATTTGTAATTCTGCGGTTAAGAAGGCAATGTTATGGCTAACTCAGCTCTTCATCAAACCCTCGGGAAAAGCTCTTCTCATAATCACGAGAAGAGAAGGTATAATCTCGATTTTTAAGACCGAGCTAGAATGGACAAACGATTTTTCCATTCTTTTCGAAATCAGTGATAACAATTAAAAAAAAGGGTGATTGATAAGATTCTTTTAGATTGCTTAGTAAGGCTGGATTTTAGGTCGAGGAGTTGCAAAAGATTAGAGAAGAGACTAAATGAGCTGAAAAGGTGGTAATCTCCATAACTCTTTTCAAACTATCTAACAATTTAGATGGACAACAGAAAGGGTGGCAGGGCGCGAGGAGATCAACTTGGTGATAGAAAATATAAGATCATTCCGTTCATTACTGATGGGACAAAAAAGAGAATTAATGGTACTAATTTATTAGAACCAGAGAGATAAATTGGATCAATACATCGAGAAAATAGATGGAGAAGCATTCCCCAGAGAATTTTGTAAACATACTAACAGATTAAATCAATGGACACTAAAGTTATAGAATAAAAATTAAGGATGCAGGAAACAACGTTTTAGAAGAGGAGGCAGAAATCGAGATATTGTTCAGAGAGCACTAGAAAAATACATTACAAAGTCAGCGAAGAAGAGAACGATAACTATGCCATTAAATTCCAAAATCAAATCGTGCACCAATTAAATGCAGAACGCGAGAGAACATATCCCTTCCACTTACTTTGTCGAAGAAGGAAGAAGTAACAAAGAGGGAATAAATGCGGTTGTTTTATCAGAAGAAATAAAAGATACGATAAAGAGCTTCCAACAAGGAGCCCCAGGTAGATCGGAACTCAGCAGATTCAATTACCTTAAAACACCCCCAAATATACTGTAGGGAGTAAGAAACATCTTCAATGCGTGCTTGAATATGGGATTCTTTCCCAATGAATTGAAAGTAGCAAGGATGATATTCATCTCCAAGGTGGGAACACCCTCAGATCAAATAGATAACTACCGCCCAATCTCACTGCTATTTTTTATTGGTAAAATATTCGAAAAACAAAATGACGAATTACCTCGAAGATAACGTCCCAGGAAACAGCTGCCAACTTTGCTTCATGAAAAACAGAAGCACATAGATGGCCTTAGGAGTCATTCTAAATCAGATTGCGATAGCAAAGAGAGAGAAAAAAAAATTAGCATGGACATCATCTGTCGGGACTTGTCGAACCTTCGACAATGTTTGGCATAGCGGTATACAATTCAAGATACACAGACTGGGAATGAACAACAAGATCGAAATGATATTATGCGATTAGTTAATGAAAAGACGCTTTATGTGGAAATAGGACGCCATCAAGAAGAAGAATTCAAGCTCGCTGCGGGTTTTCCCCAGGGTGGTTGTCTGAGCCTGTTTTTGTATTTAATCTACGCTACAGATCTAGCGCCACCAAGAAATGAGGAAAGGACCCATACAAGATAGAATGAGTGCAGAAGAAATAATGAATATCAATAGATACGAAGATGTATATGTAGAAGGTGAGTGTTACAGATACAACAAAGAGATACAACACTAGAAATGAGAATTAAGAAGACAACGTGGCTTTCATAGGGAGGCAAAGATAAACCAACTCAACAGAATAACTGCAAAAAGAGCCAGGAAAGTCATAAAAAAGACATAACGAAATAGGAATTGATTTAAAAAACTATATTGTCGAAGAGAAGGATAGAGAACACACAAATTATTTATTCCCAACTTTTACCATGATTGATAAAAGAGAAGAGGAGGAAGAAAAAATATACACATACAAAAGGAGAAGACTACTCGACGACGACTAACATAAATTATATAACTAAAGCATCACCAGATAATATATTATAGACTATTACAACCAGAATATGAATATAAAAGAATAGGTAGAGAGATAGAATCCTACACAAGTTTTAGTAAGAATATTACTAACAACAATTTGAATGCTTTATATAAATAAACATCACAATGAAAATGGCACAAATAGACACAGGTACAAAGGAGAAATGCGTGAAACTAGCATCAATTTATCAAACTTCTTATTTCCCTTAATTTTCGTCAACTATTCTTCACTTACTATTACATTCACACACGTGAGTCACACTAAATACGTTGGATAGGCGCCACGATAAACAACAAAAAACTAAAATAGATACAAGCTACACATCGTGGTTCGGATTCCACGTTATGCTGTAGGTTTCACGACTAAGTCTACTTTATGTCTCCTACTATACTTCCTCGTTGTTCTATCCTTAAACTTTCTTCTTCCCCTCCCTTTCACTTGACCCCACTGTACCCACAGTGTCTGAAACCTACTTAAGCTCTGAACAGTGTGGCTGGGAGGGACTATAAAGGATTACCGGGCGTAGCTCCCCCTCCTTGGCCACTCTTTTGAGTGTCAAGGGGACCGGGGGAGGGTGAGCAATTCTTTGTCTCCCAGTTCTCTTTTTATTTCAAGCAAGACCCTCGTTAGCAAAGAATAATGTGAAGATATAAAGGATTGATCAATGCAACCCAGCCTGGTATACTCATCTTTTTTATGAACATATTTACAAACATTATAAATCATACTTAAACATTTTGCTCTTTACCTCTTCATGATTAAAAAAAGAGGTAGTTTCATCACCTTTCTATGATAATTCTATAGTGTTTATAATAGCTGGATCACACTTATATTTTTTAGTACTTCTATTATCATTTTCCTCTCAACTAAATCAAAAGCCTTTGTAAAATCACTAGAGGTATTATCATTTTTTTTTTCATTCTATGCAATACTCTAACATTTGGAAATTATCCTCACGCCTTCTAACCTTAGTAAAGCTAGCATAAAAACATTTTCTTGGTTAATCATCACTAATCACTAACTCTATAATTTAAGAAGAGGATTGTTTTGAGTATTTGAATAATAATTTCGTCTTAGTTTGGTTATGACTTATGTTTTTTATCAAAGTTATTTCTAATAATTCTTTTATAATATCAAAAAACAAAATGGTGAAGTCCAGAAATAAATATAAGTATCGAAATTTTGTGAATTTTTTAAAACCCGAAGAATTACAAATGGTGAAGTTCAGAAAATTTATTTTTATATGTATTCTATAACTCTATATTTTAGCAACGTGATATTTTGAAAGGGATGAAATTTAAATTGCCTGGTATAGTGTATATGTTCGAATATCTTTGTTTTACAAAGGTTAGTGAATAATTGAGAGCCTGAATTTGCAAGTGTTATTGGTCTGAGATCCATTCTTTTCGGTGTTTTAGTTTTGGGAATAAGTAGGGTTTTTTTTTATTTTAATACTGGGTTGTTCTCTCCTTTAATTGTATCAGGGCCTGGTAATTTCTGTTTTTATTTTTTCAATGTTTTTCGTTTCTTTTTCTTAGAACTTTATTTATTTCATCTTTTGTAAATACATGCCTTTCGTCTATAACCCTTGCCATTTTATAGTGCTCAATAAGATTTAGGACTATCGACTGAATCGGATTCTGATATTTTGCCTTGATTAGTGATTTTATCTGACTGTCATCTTTTATTTTTAGATTTAAACTATCAAAATTTTATATTATAACATTACTTATAAACTCTCTAGTAGGTAGAAAAAATTATGTTTTTATCTATTGGTTTTATATATCATTTAAATTTGTATAATATTTTTTTATCTGAGTTTTGTTTCATGACTCTTCAATGTTATTTTTAGGCTTGTGGTATTTTATAAGAAAAGTTATTTAATTTTAGCTCAGCTTCAGGTGTCTCTAGCTTTTTTGCACATACATAATATAATAGTTCAACAATATCTTTCATTTTTTTTATATCCTCTGAGTTTATTTATATTTTCGCATTGCTTTTCTCTATATTTATTTGTTTTGAGGCCTTAGGAGAAGTTTTTTCATAATTTCTTCCTGCTTCTTTTATTAACTTTTGAACTTTTTCTATTTGCATTATATAATTAATCCTTAGTGTACCTTTTCTCTAATATATTTAGTTTGGTTTTGTTCTATTAAATTCTATCCTTAATTTAATTTCTTGTTTTATCTCTGAGTTTATGGATAAGGCTTCACTTTTATTTTCATGCAATGCACTTTTCATCCGCGAAAAGATCAAATTTATTGTTTACTTCTATTTTATTTTGAGCTTCTCCAATATTATTGAAATTATGTCGATAATTGTTTCGTTTTACAGTATTCTAATCAGTTTTGTTTTGTTTTTTTACATCTACTTCCAATTATTTTACCTCAAAATAATAACCCATTATTTGGGGTTTGAACCTCTTCTACGAATTATAATATAGTAAATAGTAAATAATTTCAGATTCAAACAACCTGGTTAATGGCACTTTCAATTTTGTTATATATATATATATATATAGATATATATATATATATATATATATATATATATATATATATATATATATATATATATATATATATATATATATATATATATATATATATATATATATATATATCATAACATGTTTTCTCTTCTCTGTGTATAAAAAAAAGTTAGTAATACTTCGGTTTAGGGGTGCACAATAGTGGGCGCTCTTTCTGGGCTACAATTTAAGCCTTATGACGATAGACATCATAAGACGAAGCCTCTCATTACGAAAATAACTAAAAATGTTAATTTTTGTCTGAAATAGCCTAAAGTAGGCGGCGCTATCGTCTTTATTATTTCGACAAAGGTGCAGAGCCGATCGCACGTTTATCAAAATAACAAAGACGATAGCGCCGCCTAATTTAGGCTATTGCAGCAAAAAAAAAATCATTTTTAGTCGCGTGTGAGTCTAGTCGCGAGCGACTCACTATGTCGGTCGGTCAGTCCAAGTTTTGCTTGTTTTTGTTTTTGCAATAACATTGTAACTATCCGGCTGATTCTAACGAAATTTGAGACCCTTATGTTGTTTTACATTCTCTTTCGGACTTTATAATTGCCAAATTACACCCAAATATAGCCCAGGAATTAAATTGTGTTGGCAATAACATCATAACTATTGGGCCGCTTCTAACGAAATTCAAAACCATTATGTTGTTTTACATTTTCTTTCGAACGATATAATTGCCAAAGTCCTCCCAAGTTTAGCCCGTGATATATTTTGTTTTGCCAATACCATCATAACTTTTCGGCCGATACTCTGCTAGACTAGACTAGGCTATAATATGCAATACTCTGCTAGGCAAGCCTAGAATAGGCTATACTATGCTAAGCTATGTTAAGATGTAATATACAAGGGTAAAATATATTATGCTAATTTAGGCTATAATATGCTCTGCTAGGATAACATATAGTATGTTAGGCAAGATAATAATAAGCTGTGCTTGACTAGGTATGATAAGATAGTATAGGCTATACATGTCTAGGATAGTTAATGTTAAGCTAGTTTATACTATGCTAAGCTAGGCTAAGCTATACTAAGCTATGCGGGGCATGAAAGGCTATACTAGGCTAGGCAACGCTATGGTATGCTAGGTTAGGCTATAATATACCAAGCTATGCTACAATAGGCTAGTCTTCGCTATACTAGGTTAGGATAAGCGAGGCTTTGCTAGGGTAGGCTAGGCTATGTTATGCATGCTATGCAAGCCTAAGCTAAGATCTAATATCATTTAGTTCTGCTTATTAATAACGCTATTTGAAAGTTGTGAATTTTAGTCGCGAGCGAAACTACATCTCACTATGTCGGTTGGTCCCCATTTTGCTTTTTTTAAATAATATTGTAACAATTCAGCCGATTCTAACGAAATTTGAAAACATTTTATTGTTTACATTCTCTTTCGAATGATATAATTGCCAAAGTCCTCCCAGGGATAAGCAGTGAATTATTTACTTTTGGCCATAACATCATAACTATACGGACCATTTTAACGAAATTTGAAACGCTTATGTTGTTTTACATTATATTTCTAATAATATAATTGCCAAAGTCCTCCCAAGTTAGCCAGAAAATTATGTTTTTTAGTAGATAACATCATAACTATCCGGCCGATTATAAAGAAATTAAAAAACCTTAAGGTTTTTACATTCTCTTTCGAATGATAGAATTGCCAAGGTCCTCCCAAGGTTACTCCGGGAATTATTGAAATTCGAAACGACATAAATCATAATATGTGACCGCACGCGACCTTTTGGTCAGCAGACCTTGTTTAGTTACTTTCGTAAATGGTAGGCTTCGCCTCCCATACCCTCCCCCCCCCCCTCGCAACTTTAAAAAAGCTCATAATCTTCATAATTTGCAAGGCTAACATTAGCTTTGAATGCAAAAGGAGTTTGTGAAATGTCGGCATGGATATTGTCGTTGTGGAGGTTAGCCCCAAAGGGGTCAAAGGTGCAAAGCAGATACTCGCCGTATTTATGCGAGCGACTCCATTGATTGTCAGCGAGAGTTTCTTTCGACGTCCGTTCGTCAGATCGTTCCCTGTTGGATCGCCGTTTCGACGCCTGTGATCCCTTGAGCGAATCTTACCTCGTAGTCTCTCTGGTCAGAGACGGATTACTCTCCTTCGTTATTCCTAATTCGGAGGGATAACCGGGATCAACTCACTGCCCATTCCCTCCACTTTACAAGGTCCGTGGATCTTAACCTCAAATATGAGACAAGACCAAGGAAGTCCGAGAAGTCCTTCCGTGCAGATTCCCCTCTGACGCCGTGTCGACACCAGTCCCTGGAGCGGACCCCCCCCCCCCCTCCTTCGTGATTCACACTTGGAGGACAACTTGGAACCTGATCTACGCTCATCTTCCACTCTACGAAGTCCCTCCCGAGGTTTCATCGAATTCACAGCCGCTGAGGTAAAACCGAGGTTCCAATCCCGTGATTTTTCCTCCATTTAATTCACTCCCCGAAAACCCTCGTAATTCCCCGCATTTAATTAATATTATTTCAAGCCGTGTTTAATAACTGTCTTTCAAGTGATTATAATAATTCCTGGGCTGTTCCTATTTATTCCTTTCCCGGCTGTATTAACCGCTGGTCACTGATTCACTATTATATCAGTTTGCTTAGTTTTTGTAACCAAAAATAATTCTATTATTTACTTGCATATTAAAGATTATTTTTGTAAGAGGTTTTTCTTTCAATAACTCCTGAGCTGAAAGGATAATCTTGATACCCCTTTTTATTGGCCAACCTTGGATTAACGCACTCAAATATAAATTGGGCACAAGCCCTTAGACGGGACTTGCCGGCCTTGTTGAATACTCGTGGGCCTGACTCTGTATAGAGCGTGACACCACCGTGTCGTTCCTCGACACTTGTCTTTTACTAACTGATAATATACTCACTTCTCGACAAAAAAATAGACAGTATCACATGCGCTAAGGTGCACATAACCATTTTTTTCCAGGTAGGCATCCCCAAGGAGATTCTGTCTGATCGTGGCAGACAGTTTACTTCGGAACTAATGGAGTAATTAGGTAAGCTCCTATTAATCAAACCCATTTTTACGACCCCATTTCACCCTGCTGCAAAAGGGGTGTGTGAGAAGCTAAACGGAACAATAAAAAGCTTCCTTAAGAAGCTTTGCCACGCTCAGCCCCAGGAGTGGCACCAGTACCTTCCCGTGGCATTATTTGCCTGCCGCGAAATTCCTCATAGGACCCTTGTGTTCGCTCTATTTGAACTCCTGTATTGGCGAAATGTTCGAGGTCCTATGAGCATCCTCAACGAGGTCTTTTCCAACCTCCGACTCGATGAGGAGGTTAAATCGTCCTATGCTTATGTCCTCGATTTGCGAAATCGACTCTAAGAATGCGCTAAGATCGCATATAAGAATAGTGACGTTAACCTTGAAAAGTATCGTACATATTTCGACATGAAAGCGAAAGATCGTCGCCTTCAACCCGGAGATGAGGTTTTGATCCTCCTCCCGACCTACTCCAATTAACTTCTCTCCCAATGGAAAGGACCTTTTCCTGTTTTATAAGCTCGAGTTCCGATAGATTACCTCATCAAAACCCCCTCTGGTAATAAATTATATCACATAAACATGCTCAAGAAATATCATCGACGAGAAGGCGACAATAATATCGTCACTCTTGATGAATGAAGAGGAGACTGAGCGCGTCGTATCCTTCGGAGCCTCTTAATCTAATAGAGCCTGCCTGTGTGGAAAGAGACATCGAGTTTCCATTTCCCGTCCTTCCCGGTTGCCTTATCGAATCTACGCCAGAAGTAGATATAAACCCCCAGTTGGAGCCCCCACAAAAAGGTCCAACTTTCGTCCCTGCTCGCCGAATTCGCGAGCCTAATTTCAGAAATTCCTGGTTGGGCGCGTCATTTTATACATGACATCCAACTGACAACTCAACAGCCTGTCAGGTCAAAACCCTATCCTTTACCCATTCACCTCCGCCCCGCCTTTAATACGGAGGTGGAAAATTTGTTAAAGATGAGGATAATCGAACCCCCAATTTACGAGTATTGTTCCCTCGTTATTATGTTTCGGAAACCCGACCAGTCGTTCCGCCTCTATGTCGACTTCCCTAAATTAAATTCTATTACAGCCTTTGATTCAGAACCAATTCCGTTCCTCGACCAGAACTTGTACATGTTCGAGGACGCAAAATTCTTCCCCGAAGTCGATCTGTGTAAGGCGTATTACCAGATCCCCCTGAAGGACAATGTGCGTTTATGCCTTTGTATATATTACTCTCAATTATTAATTTCTCTTTGCCTTTAATGATGTATTCTATTGATGTATGATCATTAATTTTGTCGTTAATTGGTTATCTTATTTGTATTTTTTTTTTGTCATATTGAGTTCCACACCTCACGTGTATTATATTAAAAAAAATTACTTTTGTCACTAAGCCAATCACTGAGGCCACTTGTTAGTGCCTGTTACGGGAGGTACACACTTCGCCCCCCGTCTAATAACTTTCCCCTGCCTGGGGTATGGGAAGAATTCTTCCAGTATCTTCGCTCCTAAAAGAATTTTTTCTTAGGAGGGAAGGCATGTGGAGGTTAGCCCAAGAGAGGTCAAAGGTGCAAACATTCCCAGACATAGTCTGGCCATATCACCTTAGTCGATGGCCCCCAAAACGTTTAATCAGTTCAAAACATTGTTAGACGCCTCCCCCCCATCCATTGTTCTTGGTTATCATCTCCCAGAGGCAAGTCAAAAATGAAAACTATCACTCTTTGAATGGACCGTAAGGTCTCCTAGGGTACCTTCTTTCCTTGTAACCCCCAGCCGCTGTGAGACGCTCATGACTTGGGGTGGTTTACACGGCTACATTCCAAGTCTCCCATGGGACGGCAGGTGTCCTACGCCTCTCTCCCTAACCCCGTACCCCGCAGAAACCCGCCGTATTTATGCGAGCGACTCCATTGATTGTCAGCGAGAGTTTCTTCCGACCTCCGTCCGTCAGATCGTTCCCTGTTGGGTTGCCGTGTCGCCGCCTATAATTCCTTGAGCGAATCTTACCTTTGTAATCTCTCTGGTCAGAGACGGATTACTCTCCTTCGTTATTCCTAATTCGGAGGGTTAACCGAGATCAACTCTCCGCTCATTTCCTCCACTTTACAAGGTCTGTGGACCTTAACCTCAACCGTGAGACAAGACCAAGGAAGTCCGAGAAGTCCTTCCGCGCAGATTCCCATCTGATCGCCGTGCCGACACCAGTCCCTGGAGCGGACTCCCCCCTCCCCTTCGTGATTCACACTTGGAGGACAACTTGAAACCTGATCTACGCTCATCTTGCGCTCTATGGAGTCCCCCAGAGGCTTCGAAAGGTAACGCCATCTAATTCGCCGCCGCAGAGGTAAAATCGAGGTCCCAGTCTCATGATTTTTCCTCCATTTAATTCACTACTCGAAAACTCTCGTAATTCCCCGCATTTAATTAATATTATCTCAAACCGCGTTTAATAACTGTCTTTCAAGTGATTATTACAATTCCCATTTATTCCTTGCCCGCCTGTATTAACCACTGGTCACTTATTCATTATTATATCAGTTTGCTTAATTTTCGTGACCAAAAATAATTCTATTATTTACTTGTATATTAAAGATTATTTTTGTAAGAGGTTTTTCTTTCAATAACTCCTAAGCTGAAAGGGTAATCTCGATTCCCCCCTTTTATTAGCTAACCTTGGATTAACGTACTCTAATATAAATTGGGCACAAGCCCTTAGCCTGGACTTGCCGGCCTTGTTGAATACCTATCGGCCCGACTCTGTACAGAGCGGGACACTACTGTGTCGTTCCTCGACACTCGTCTTTTACTAACTGATAATATAACTATCTCCACCTTTGACTATTATAATCGAGCCGCGCTTCTTTTCCACACCTGTGGCAAATGTTCTCTTTTAAAATTACGCCACGATCTATAGAAAAGTCTATTAAATTGACTTATGAATTAACACAAGTCGTATTGGTGTCGAACAAACCGAGTTGGTAAGAATTGCGCTCTTTTAACTGCTCGGTTTCAGGGATGCCATTGTTTGAAATAGGTTAAATTATGGGTTGCCAGTAAGTAAAAATAAGTGTTAAGTTTCACAAATATATGTAAACGAAACATACACGATTAAATACATCAGTAATTAGAAAAAAATCAATGCATTACTAAATGATATAATTTAGTAGAAGAGCAGGCATTTTCTAAATAATAAAGAAAAAATGAGAAAAACAAAATAACAAAACAAATATAACGCCGTGATTGGCCACATGTGAAGCTACCATCTAACGTCATAAGGCCTAAATTGTAGCCCAGAAACAGCGCCCCCTATCGTGCACCCCTAAGTTGAAATATTACCAAAATGTTAAGACCAGTAATAACTATGTTTAGAAAATTGAATGATTTGGAATTTCTTTGAACCTAAAGACCAGAACCGAGCCGAAGATGATTTTTCTAAAGTGAAGCCTCATTTATGTCATCTTAAAATAATTGATTTTTTTGGGAGAGGATAAAGAATATTAAAATCCGGTTCTCGAACCAGCCCACAACTACTTTCTTTCGGCCTCTTTCATCTCTCGCCCGTGTGTACGAGATTGTTTAGGCTTCATCTGTGTTTGTGTGTAAATTTACTTCTACTCATTTTGACAATTTGGTGTATGTACATAGATGGTATAAAAACTTATAAATTTAATCTAAATGTTTTCCAGCCTCGGACGTTTTCCGTCTGTCGCTTAAGTGGATGAAGCTTTAGGCCACGACCATTTATTTCAAGATAAATGATCAGCTTCGAAGGGAATCCTCGATATTAGTCCTTTCGCTCTCTCTCCCCGTCAATGCCTCTTCCTATGGGTCTCATTTTTCTTCGTTGGAGAAGACAGAGAACCCATTCATTTCTTACTCCCTTTCCCTATTAATCTCTAAAAAATGCTTTTGATGGTTGCATAGAGTATGGGCTTAGAATAAATTCAAGAAATTCTGATTTCCCGGTGTGCCTTTAAAGCCCTCCTCGACAGCCGTTCCGTTAATGAACTCTGCTGAGGACGGGTGAGATTGAATAAAGATCACCCTAAACAATAAAAGACAAAGGAAAGCAAAGGTAGGATAGGTTGGTTTGAGTAGGTTTATTTTAAAATTAAACTACAATAGCTGAACTGCGCATAAAAGAGCAACGGTTTGCCTACTCGAGACCTCACAAGGTACCTTTGAGGGAGGCTCCTCATCCAGGTGAAGCAATTGGTTGTATCAAAAATACCAATCCAACAGCTCGAGAAAGAACTGCGTCTACCGACCCCAACCCACGGGGGAGGGGGGTGAAGATGATCTCGTGCCTGGTAGCAGCAAGAGTGACCACTAAAATAGACCATCGACACGGGTCTTTTTAGGGCTGTTGGATTGATTGGCCTGTGGTGGTCGGATTATGAAATAGGTAGGCTACTGGCACCAAATTGTATTATTCAATAGGGTCCGCGAAAACCTTCACAAAATGGAGGTGCGTTGGCTTATTAAATCCCAGTATACTGCTCATATATAAAAAAATATGTCTATAATTGAAATAAGGAAATTACAATGTATAGATTAATTTGCATCTATGAATTTGAATATATATTTGAATCTATATATATATATATATATATATATATATATATATATATACATATAGGTGAGCGCGGGACACACGACTGTACGAACGCGCGAAAGGTCAGAGACACCTGTGTCAATCAGACACAAACAATTCGCGTCTCAGCATAGATTTATTAAAAGACAGAAGTCTACGAAGCACTTGGGTAAATACACCCGTTGATCAAAAGGAATTGTATTACAAAGCTGGGACAAGTGTATCGTGGTATATAGATAAAAACGGGATATGTAAGTAATTCGACATACACAGTTTCAGGTAGCTCCGCCTTAGGGGTGGAGAACAATGAATTCGACAACTGAAGCTCATCCGACAGACGATTCTTGGTCACGCCTCTAGAAAATACGTGTATATATATATATATATATATATATATAGTTGGGGCAGCTCAGTTAGGATGATTGCATTATTAAGATTATTAGATTACTTTGCGTTGAATATATATAATCTGCTAGTCGCCGGCAGAGTAACTTCGTGACGTGCCGCTTGCCCCATTAATAGGGCAATATTAGAATATAGTATATTTTTTGCAACGTCCTTTTTTACCTTGATTTAGCCTAAAACCTTCGGTAAGCCAGTCCAAAATAAGAACACAGTGAAAATATCATGTTTGGAGTCAGATACTTAATTCCCCTTCACCATATACTGGTCATCCCTATAAGCTGGTGCCGCTATCATTTTCCACACCCGTATAGGCCTATTTGATACAGCCACTTGGTTCGCGTGGTTGAAGAGCGTCCACCAATCTGCCCGAGGTTAGTATCAAGGAAGCTGACCTTTGTTATTTTAACCACATAAGTAGGATTGGATTAAGCTTAGTTAGATTGCATAAGGTTGTGTTAGATTGTCCTGGTTAAACATTTATGGGTTTTGTTAGGTTAAATTAGACTGGTTAGGTCAATAAATAGGAAAGTTAAGTTATGTATAAATATTTTAACACAAAACACTGGCAGAATTCAAATGGATGATAATATGTTTCTTCGCCTGAAAGATATCTGCAAGATTCTTAGAAATTGATAAAATAAGCGAGGTAAAAATAGCTGAATGTGCTAATGATTGCAACGTCGCGCAACTTTCCTCAATTTGGACTCATTGGACAGGAAAGGCAGTCAGTCCTCTTACGGAGTAAAAGGGAATAAGGATTTTAAACAAAACCTTCGGCAAGGAGACTTTTCTTCGTTACAGAATTAAGTGAATTCGACAGAGTTGCGCACTTTCTATATGAATTACCAAGTAGTAAAAGTAGTACTGAGCTCTTCACACTTAGTTGTGGTGCACCATCAAACGAGTCTGAAACTAGGAACACCCGAAAAAGAAGCAGCAAGATCAGCATTTATGGAGCCGCCGTACTAACTACTTCCCTGTACGGGTCCGAGTCGTGGAGCATCTGCAACTCCTTGAGCGCTGCCACCAGCGCTGCGTCCGCTCCATCTTCAACATCAACTGGCGTGATTTCATCATCAACGTTGAAATCCTTAAAGTGGCGGTGGTCGCCAGTATTGAGACCATGATGTTGAAGATACCGCTACAATGGACAGGGTACGTCTCTAGGTTGGGAGATCGCAGCCACCTCTAAATATCTCTGTATGGCGAGCTCTCCAATGGCCCCCGACACAGACGAGCACCGAAGAAAAGGTTTAAGGATCATGAAAGAATCCGTGTGCACCTGTCACATAGATTGTCGCCAGTGATCTTTCTTGGGCACCTACTGCGAAGCCTGGTGACTCACTGTTCACCAGTCTGTCCTCTCCTTCGAGTTCGTATAATGGGTTGACTTCGAGAAAGAAATGGGAAAGAAGAAGAACCACGATACTGCAGTGATTAACTCAAACAAGTCATTCTACTGCAGCCTCTGTGGGCCCGCCTTCCCTGTCCCCCAGTGGCCTCAACGGGATCAGCGAGCCTGCCGAAGACATGGACACCCTCTGCCTAAATCTTCGTCAGCGAAGTCATGCCAGTCTTTCTCATTAGAGATCGTCGGGTTATGCACCTTACATTCATATTCACTATCCCTTACTCAGCCATTTTGACGTTATTTTTTTAAACATTTCAGGGGGATTGGTCCCTCTTTTTTATTACCATTATAAATAAAAACAATGTTCGAAAATCAGTTCCCTCTTAAAGGCTGGAGTCAAGTTACTAGGGCAGCTAAAGGAAGCACAACAGCAGCTAAGAGAGCAAGTTTGTCTCGCTTCGACTCGTCAAAAGTTACCGGATGCATATGTATATATGGCTTGATTTTGATTGTCCTCATTAAGTCTCCTCCCACTAATAAAGGTCGGAGCGCATCAACACCAAAAGAACACCGCCAACCCTTTATGCTTTATTAATGGCTAGTTTCTCCATTTTATTCCCAAGCCAGATTGTCCCTTCATTGCAATGGAAACCTATGTAGTGCACAATATATTGCAAAATTGATAATATATATCATATTTGCTTACACACATAAAAAAACAAAACTTCGCAAGATAAACTTAATTAAACTAATAAATAAATACCCAATTTATTCTTTAATATTAAGATGTATATTAGAAGAAGCGTTCAAAATGTATCCTTTACGATACTGAAATTTGTTAGAATGATTTTTGAATCAAATTCCTATGAGAAGCGATGAGATTATGAGAGGTAAAAATATAAGGGCGATCTATCGTCAGATTAGTCAAGGGCAGAGACAATTTAAGGATCAGTTGCCAAGGGGCCTCGCCATCGAACCGTTCCTGCCCCAATCCGCAACGAAAGCAAACCTAGAGCGGATACGAATCGATGTATAGGTGCCACGCACATCAAAATGTTATTCTGCATATTAATTTACCAAATACGATTGTGTTGGCTACCGTATTCCAGGTTAAAAGTTCATTAGTCATGAGAACAATGCATGTTGAAACAGTGCTTGACATATGATAGCAGTTCATCATACATCGTAGTAAAATATTCAACGTAAAAGTACCTTAGATCGAAAACGGGTGTTATATAAGCAGCATGAAAGTTTGACTCTTGGACAGAAAGCGCATGCACCTAACTTTTAATTTAAAATATTTTAGCTCAAAGCACCAATAATTCGGCTCAATAGTTGGGAAAATTTAGAATGAACGTTGCGTGGAAGATATCTCAAAGTATGAATCCGCTTTTCTGCTTAAGACAGATTCTCCGAAACTTATGATGAATATTTTCCGGACTAATGTTAGCCGCTAATATGGAGTGTTTGATTAGATAGCTTTGCAGAATTCGTCCCAACCGGCATTGTTAATACACGAAAATAATAAGCACCTGGAATTGCATCACTTCCGTTTTTATAGTTAATATTTCCAAAATGTGAAATCGCAAAGGAAATACGCGATTAGGAACTGCCTGCTTTCAATGGCCTCGCTTAACCAATTACCACATGATCAAATAGGAGACTGTGCGGGAAAACCGGAATCAGTGGTAATTAAGGAACAAAGAAGGGTGGCAGGCGTTGGTTGCCACTCGCTTTGGAAGCGAAGAAAGTAGCTCGGCTTAAGGATGATAGTGCTAATAAATATACTCCTTTACCCGACCACTGTCAGCGAAGTAAACTAAATTTACCGGCGAAAGAAAGGAACCACAAATATAAAGAACTTCGTAGTCACAAAATTTCGTTTTTTATTATTTTATGTAAGGATTTAATCGTTCGTGTGAGTTGTGTATACATAAATATGGCTATTGAAAGTCCACGGCAATCAACTTACTAAATATATATTATGGATTCCGTATTCTTAGCCATTTTGAAAATATTCTTTTTTGCATTTTAGGAAAGTATATATCGTATTAATGGCTTATTACAGTATTTGTTGAAGCCGTAGAGTATTTTTCTAGTAATAATTTTTATCTTAAACGGATAAATTAGGAATGTTTCTTGGAATGTACAATTATATATAACAAAATAAATGCAATAATTCTTTGAGTGTAAAATTATTTTTTTCTTGCAAAATTTTGCTATTTGATTGATGTAAGCAAATATGGATATATATTATACATTTTTCAATATATTGTATAGTATATATTACGTTAGTCATTAATAAGACAGAAAGGGTTGGTTGTGGGTTTTTTGGTGGGTTGTTGATGCGCTCCGACCTTTATTAGTGGAAAGAGACTTAATGAGCACAATAAAATCAAGCCATATATACATATGCATCCGGTAACTTTTGACGAGTCGAAGCGAGACAAACCTGTTCTCTTAGCTGCTGTTGTGCTTCCTTTAGCTGCCCTAGTAACTTGACGCCAGCCTTTAAGAGGGAACTGATTTCCGAACATTGTTTTTATTTATAATAGTAATAAAAAAGATGGACCAATCCCCCCCGAAATGTTTAAAAAAAAATAACGTCAAAATGGTTGAGTTAAGGGTAGTGAATATGAATGTAAGGTGCATAACCCGACGATCTCTAATGAGAAAGTCTGGCATGACTTCGCTGACGAAGATTTAGGCAGAGGGTGTCCACGTCTTCTGCAGGCTCGCTGATCCCGTTGTCGCCACTGGGGGACAGGGAAGGCGGGCCCACAGAGGCTGCAGTAGAATGACTTGTTTAGGTTACTCGCTGCAGTATCGTGGTTCTTCTTCGTTCCCATTTTTTTCGAAGGAGAGGACAGTCTGATAAACAGTGAGTCGCCAGGGTTCGCAGTAGGGTGCCCAAGAAAGACCACTGGCCTCAATCCATGTGGCAGGTGCACACAGATTCTTCCATGGTCCTTAAACCTTTTATTCGGTGCTTGCCTGTCTCGGGGGCCATTGGAGAGCTCGTCATACAGAGATATTTAGGAGTGGCTGTGATCTCCTAACCTTGAGACGTACCCTGTCCATTGTAGCGGCATCTTCAACATCATGGTCTCAATACTGGTGACCACCGCCACTTTAAGGATTTCAACGTTGATGATGAAATCACGCCAGTTGATGTTGAAGATGGAGCGGACGCAGCGCTGGTGGCAGCTCTCAAGGAGTTGCTGATGCTCCACGACTCGGAGCCGTACAGGGAAGTTGTTAGTACGGCGGCTCCGTAAACACTGATCTTGCTGCTTCTCTTTCAGGTGTTTGTAGTTCCAGACCAGTTTGATGGTGCACCACAACTAAGTGAACAGTTTTCATCTTCCTTTGCAATTAAAGTAGCGTGAAGAGCTCAGTACTACTTTTACTACCTGGCAATTCATATAGAAAGTGCGCAACTCTGTCGAAGTCACTTAATTCTGTAACGAAGAAAAGTCTCCTTGCCGGAGGTTTTGTTCAAAATCCTTATTCCCTTTCACTCCGTAAGAGGACTGACTGCCTTCCCTGTCCAATGGATCCAAATTGAGTAAAGTTGCGCGACGTCGCAATCATTAGCACATTCAGCCATTTTTACTTCGCTTAACTTCACCAATTCGTAAGAAGCCTGTATAAATCTTTCAGCTAAAGAGGCCCAC
Organism: Ceratothoa steindachneri; assembly: GCA_963969495.1. NCBI lineage: Eukaryota > Metazoa > Arthropoda > Malacostraca > Isopoda > Cymothoidae > Ceratothoa > Ceratothoa steindachneri. The sequence goes on from OZ018325.1 coordinate 36,468,741, forward strand.
GCCGGTTCTTGCCTCTTTGGAAAATGAATAAAAATATAATCATTCATCTTCATCGTTCCAGTGGTTTCTGTTAAATTATTTAGACATAACCTAACTTCACTATTTATTAACCTACTTCAACCCATATAACCCTAACATGACATAACTAGACCCAGCGTCCCTAAACCTACCCCAAAATGAGCTAATGACCCAACATAACCCAATCCAACTTATCCTAACCCAATCCTACGTAACCCAATTTAACTTAGCCAAACCCAAATCAACCTAACTCAGCTCGGCCCATTGTAACCCAACTCGGCCTAACCTGACCCGACATTACCTTATTGACGAACCCAACCTAACAACTCAACTTTTCCAGACGTATCCCAACCTAACCCAAGGATCTCTAACCCGGCCAACCTAACACAACCTTATCCAATTTAATTACCTTAATCCAATCTATCTCAGCCTTGATTGAGGTTAAAAAACAAAGGTCAGCTTCCTTGTCACCAACCTTGGGCAGACTGGTGGACGCTCTTCAACCAGGTGAACAAAGTGGCTGTATCAAATAGGCCAATCAATCCAACAGCCCTAAAAAGACCTGTACCAATGGTCTATTATAGTGGCCACTCATGCTGCTACCAGACACGGAATCGTTTTCACCCACCCGTGGGTTAAGAAGTGGGCGCAGTTTTTTCTAAAGCTGTTAGATTGGTATTTTTGATACAGCTAATTGCTTCGCGTGGATGAGAGGCCTCCCCAAAGTGTAACCTGTGAAGGGGCGAGGAGGCAAACCATTGCTCTTTTAACCGCATTTAATATCATCGCCATTGTAGTTTAATTAAAAAAATAACTACTCAAACCAACCTATCCTACCTTTGCTTTCCTCTCTCTCTTTTATTCTTTAGGATAATCTTTGTTCAATCTGACCCGTCCTCAGCAGAGTTCATTAACGAAACGGCTGTCGGGGAGGGCTTTAAAGGCCCACCGTTAAGTCAGAATTGCTTGAATTAATTCTAAGCCCATATTCTATCACTCGTAAAGAAAGAGATAAAATTAGGAGAAGTGAAGATGCGAGTAGCAAAATAGAGATTAATAGGAAAAGTGAGTAAGAAACGGATGGGTCCTCCGTCTTCTCCTAACGAAGCCAAGTGGGGAGAGATGGTGAAACGACTAATTTCGAATATCTTTCTTTGGATAGTACGAGGGAAAGTTTTATCGCCAACAAATGGCCCCTATCAACTTACCCACATCTCCCGAGTGGGACGGAAGAGTGGAGAGTGGCCCCCAGTCGACCCTTCAATAACTCTCTCTCCCTTACCAAAATATTCGAGTGGACCCAGATGTGAAAGGGTCTGCAGGATCCCTTGGGGGTAAATAAAAGTAGGAGGAGGAGTAAAATAATGAAGTAAGAGAGTAAGAGAGTGGAACTTGGTCATTCCTTGACCTTCTCCATATACCTGAAAAATTTCAAAGAATGGAACAACTCCATTGTATGGACCTGCTGATTTTATCGTGTATTCCGAAACACTCTTCTCTCTATTGCTCAGTTCTTTTCATTTCTTCTAGTTCTTTAATTCTATTTTTTCAATTTCATAGAAGTAGCAGTGGGTGAACCGCCTACTCTCTGTTACCTTCGGCTTTTCTCTTTCATTAATGTGTTTAATGTGGCATTCATGCCGTTGTATTTTTAAGCTCTGGGCTTGTTTGTTGTTTATATAGTAGGTTGCTATATATGTTTTATCCGTATTTTAATTATTTGTTTTCTTATCTTTTGTTCCTTTTCTGGATATGTGTTTCATTTTTATTTTCGTTTTCCTCTTGCAGTTACTTAAATTAGGTTAATTCATTTGTTTTGGTTATTACTTTTCACTACACTATTGTTCTTGTAGTACACTTATATACTATTTAGTTCACTCTTTATATACTTGACTTTAGTTTGGTCTTTTTATTAATGTTTCTCTAATCGGTTTTTAATTTGTTTGGTAGATTTATTCAATTCGGTTGTCTTTTTTCTGGTTATTCCTGATGGGTCTAGCGATTTTTTGGCTTGAATGTTTGTATTATGCCTTTGATTTCCTCTCTTGTTACCTGCGGGGAAGCGCTAGATCTAGGCATCGTTTTTTTTTAGGAGTAAAGTTCAATTTTCAAAAGAAGTAAAATTCAATTGTACCCATTTAGAGCCATGAAATGACCTGTATGAGCATAAGAGATAGGGTTATTCTCCCTGGAGATTTTCAAATCTTCCATTGGATTTGTCGCTGGGTGGCCCCATCTAGTGGCAGAAGCCTCATTTATTTTTCGAAAGGAGTAAAGTTCATTTTTCAAAAGGAGTAAAGTCTACCTGTACCCATTTAGAGTCATAAAATGACCCATATGGCCATGAGACATAGGGGTTATTCACGCTAGAGATATCAAATCAGCCTTCAGATTTGGTGCCATCTAGTGGGAGAAGCATTATTTTGCCATTCAAAGGCACTTGTAAGTGATTTTAACCATGGGAAACCATCAATGCAGTAACCATTTATCATCTTATCACAAAACGCCGCAGGTCATTGAAGGGCCTTTCCCTCTTGTTTTTCAGTAATCCGGATGTGTGGTTCTCAGGTAACCACATCTTCATCTCGTTCTTCTCCATTGTTGTATTTAATGTGGTTGTCAAGGTTCCTGGCTCTCCTATATTCATGACATACGAATATTGGATGCGCGTCAGAAGTTCCGTCGATGTTCACTGTGGTACTACTGTTAGTTGTGTTTAGGCATCTTTCATTTGTTTCACGTTTGTGTTTGCCACACCCGCATACATTGAGTTTATTTTGTTTTCCTCTTCGTTCTTTTCTTCCATTTTCTCCATTTTGAATGTTTTCCTCTTCGTTTTTGCTTCCATTTTCTTCATTTCGATTATTTTCTTTCCTTTTGGGCCAGCCAGAGTCATAATTCTGTATGGTGCATGGCAATTTATGGATTTCGTTGTTGTTTTCTCGCAGTCTCTCCATTAGGGGTTATAATTTGACACTTTGACCATACTCTATCCTTCTCTGTGCACGGTCGGGTTAGGTGGTCTTCCACTTCGTAATATTTGATTCATATTTTTATATTAAAGTGTTTTCCGCGTTCCATATTTTCCGGGAGAATTCTTTTATTGAACAGAACTGATCCTCGTTGGTGTATTTTGAAGCTATTTCTGTAGTCGCACACACAATTTTGAATACATGTGTGTGGTAGCCAAATTTAATTATTTCTCAATTTCTTTTTTCATCTCGTCCTTCTCTCATGAACCTCGTCAAATGTCTTTTTTCCGGCAGATAATACTTCTATTTGGCGTTATATAGGGAGGGATTTGAGGCATCAGTCCAATTTTTGTTAGTGTTTTGGTGCCTTCTTGGGACACAAGTTTCACATCTTTCTCTGCGTTTCATGTTACAATGTAGCCACTTTGTGTATCGATAATCTTGACGAGGGCTACTTTTAGTTGTCGTAGAGCGCTTCACAAATGTTTCCTTTTTCAGACTTATTTTTCTGATCAAATGTGGTAGATGTACTCGGAAGCATTCTAGGGTACCTCCTTTCCCTAGTGAGGGGTGGTCCTACATCATTCCGTTTGCCGAGCGCCTAAGCGCTCTTTTCTTTGTTGCTTCCTCTGAAACTTATGTTGGTTTCTTTCTTCTTGTAATAAAGGCCAGCAAAAGCGCTCCCTCTTGCCTAAGGTTCTCTATTTACCTACCATTTTTAGCACTACACAAGAACACGACCTTTATAGACCTAAGCTGTAAGCCGCCTCCACAGAATTAGGGGCTCGTGGTCCTAAGGAGCGTGCGCAATTTGGGTATCCTGCCGGGGTTCACTACACCCTACTTTTTAGTGGATCTAAGCTTTGCGGTGGTCATGTTATGTTGTTTTTTCTGTCAAATAAGCTAAAGTTAGAGCGTGGAAATAGAATATAATTAATGGTATGTTACCCCTTTAGTATAAATACTCCTTATACTGGAAACAGAGAGAATCTCCAATCAGTCTAGTTGACGCACATCTTTCTTCAGATTTCAGAGAAAGTTAACATATTTTTAGGTAACTTATCCTTGGCTTTGCCTCCTTTATTCGGACCTCGGAACTTCGTTCAGAGTACTTTTAAAGATGTCAAACTGAGTCCGTCATTTATCTTGGAATAAATAAACGTGGCCAAAAGCTTCTTCAACTCAAGCGACTAACGGAAAACGGCCGAGAAAGGAAAACATTTTGATAAAAATTTCAAAGTCAAACCGAAAAAAAAAGGTTGATTTAAAGTGAGCCAAAGCTTTTGATATAGTTGAACTATCTATTATATGATAAAGGTGCACAAAAGTTAGAGACCCGTGAAACTGAAAGAAAATAAAATAACTATTCTTATAACATAGCACAAGCCTAAAAATAAGTTGAAGAGTCATGAAACAAAACTAACAAAGAAAGTTCTTCTAGAAATTTAAATGGAATAGAAAGCCAAAAGAAAATAATATATTTTACACATAATACAGAGTTTATACTAAATGATATAATAGAACATTTTGATAGTTTAAATCTAAACATAAAAGATAACGGTCTGATAAAATCACTAAATAAGGCAAAATATCAGAATCCGATTCAGTCGATAGTCCTAAATCTTATTGAGCACTATGAAATGGCATGGGATATAGATGAAAAGTATGTATTTACAAAAAATGAAACAAATACATTTTTAAGAAAAATAAACGAAAAAAACATTGAATACATGAAAACAAAATAACCAGGCCCTGCTAAAATTAAAAGAAGAGATATGGAAATGGCTTAGAGAGAACAACCCAGTATTAAAATTTTAAAAAAATCCTACTTATTCCCCAAACTAGAACACATAAAATAAAGGATCTCAGACCAATAACACTTACAAATTTGGGCTCTCAATTATTCATCAACCTTTGTAAGTTAAAGATATTTGAACATATAAACTAAATTAACCAAGAAAATGTTCTCAACTTACGAAGGTTAAGGTACTACATAAAAAACGGTATAAAAAGAAATATATTTTGATAATAACCTATTAGAGAAGAAAATGATAATAGAGGTACTAATAAAATATAAGTTCGATCCAGCTGCTATAAACACTATACTATCATCATATTAAGGTGATGAAATTATCTTATTCTTTCATCATGAAGAGGTAAGAAATAAAAATTGGGGACTGGCACAAAACAGGGATGACACAGAATCACCACAATTATGAGTATTTATAATGGTTGTAAATATGCTCATAGAAGATATATATATTTATTTTAGATAGTAGTAAGGGAAAAATTTGTCGCCTGGTACCGGTTCCCCGCCCTTCTCCCCACTTCACAGATTGGGGAGAGAGGCGGGGCGCCGCCGTGTACTGACCCTTTTTCCCATCTTCCTCCATCATTTTTAGGAGGCCAAGTGGCCCCAAGGAAGTCGAATACAGCCGTAAGACGGAGTGGGAGAGTGTAGGAAAAAAAAACGAGATAGGTTAGAACGTGGAACTATGAGTAGAAGTAATAAAAGCGTGGCATACACAGTTTGATGGGATGGGAGGACCTACTAATTAACGTGGAATCCGAACCACGAACTTATCTTGATGTTTGCTAATTATGTCTAATCTTTCTCTTTCATTATTTGATCGGCCATTTCTGGTCACAAAATGGGATGGCAGAGCCGTCTAATATCTATTTGTTTTGTTTAAATCCTTCTATTTGGTGTCCAACTGTTTCAGCCTTATCTCGTACTTGGAGAACAATCGAATCTCTGATATTAGTTAGTATTATTTAGTTATCTATTTAATTACATTTGTTAAAAGACGGTCATTCTGTTATTATTGTTGTGTAGTTTTCTATCTTGGGTATGGGATGCATGGGCATGGATTAGCGCCTCGTATGTCAATTCTATTATCAGTTTCGGTTAATTATCGTTTCAAATCCAGTTTTTGTTCCATTTGGTGTAGGAGATAACATCTAGTTAAGTCAATTATTAGTACAATTTTCGTTTTTGTTTTGTTTTGTTTCTCTTTAACTTGTCTTATTTTCCTCTATAATTTTCACCTTTGAATCAGCATTTTTATGTATATCTTTCTACATCTTTCTAGATTGTATTCCAATCCTGAGTATCTTTGGTTTGCTATTCTTCTTTTGTTATCTTAAAGTATATCAATAATATTTTCTCCTGTGTTTATCTAACATTTTCTCTTTCATCTTGCGTGCCCTGTTCTATAATATCTTTTTTATTCCTTGTATGTTGATTCATTTATGTAGGTCTTTCTCTTTTCTTCTTTCGGTTCGGCTTGTGTGTGTTATTAGGTACATTGCTTTGTTTTGTAACTTCTGGAGCATCTTTTTTTGTTTGTTTTTTTTGGTATGCCATGCAATACTGCAGCTTAATATAGTAGTACCTATTGCACTATTGTATTCTATAGCTTCGTTTTTATAATTATTTCTTTCTATCTATACATCAAATATAGACCTGTTATTGTTTTTTATAATGTTATTTTGACGTGTGTCGTGTAACCGATGGTAGTTATTTTCATTCCTAGGACTATACATTCGGCTGAGTAACGGTAACTAGTTCTTTTGATTACCATATCTTTTAGTAACCATTTCCTATAGGTACTATCTCAAATTTATTTATCTTTGTTTGTATCTTCTATCCTATGCATTTACTATTTTAACTTCATTCACTGTCATTCTTTATGCTTGCATTGAGGTATTACTGTATAAGATTTCCCCCAGTTAAATCAATTCATCAGTGTACTGTATATTCATACTGAATGAATTGTTTAGTGGTATGTGATGAGATATCCACCGGATAAATTAAGTATAAGGTGGGACTTAAACATCAGCCTTGAGGCAACCCTGCTCTTAATTCGAATGCTAGGCCTTTTGTCGTTGCAATGGTGACATATGCTGTTCTTCCCGTTAAATAGCCGTATAGGATCGTCTCTAAGTTTTCGCTTAAGCCCTGTTGTATGATCTTCTACTGCATACCTTTTTGAAAAGTTTTGTCAAAGACCTTTGAGACATCTCTGCATACTATATTTATATAGTTTTTTTTTACTTTTTCCTGCTATATCTTTTCTATGATAACCCTCAATGCCACCTCTTTATTCCGGGTATTCCGAAATCCGTACTGTTGATGGTTATATTGGCTGTTTTCTTCAAGGTGTTTTGCTCGTTTTGTATTTAATATTTTTCTAGTACTTTCTCCCCGAATTCTAAAAGTGAAATCGGTCTATAGTTTTATTTTACATCCGGAGGTTTTCCTTGTTTCGGGATGCGGATCATTTTTTCTATCTTTAGTTTACTAGGATAGTAATTTGTTATCAGGCATGTGTTAAATATGTTCTCCAACCCCTGGATCACATCGTCTGGCGCTTTTATAATTTGATTTGTGTGAGCCCTATGTGAGCGGGTGCCTTTTGTCGAAATGATTTGAGTGCGCTTTCAAGTTTTTTTGAAAGCGCCATTGGCACTTTTGTCTTCCTTTATCTGATGTGATGGGTGCTTTCGATATAGGATTTCGTTTATTTGGTCAACAATGCGTTCTTCAAATTGGGTGTCGAAATTGGCATTATCCTCATCGCTAATGTTACATATGCTCCTTCAACGTTCTCTTAGGATCTCTTCAACTTCCTTGTGATTCCTTGTCTGTCTTTTAATTTTATTTTGGACTTAGGTGAGAGGCCTCTCTTATTCCAGAATTCTTTAAGTGAGGATTTGGTTTAAACTTGCGTTATTGCCTAGTCCCATTTAGTCCTTTGTCATTCTATAATTTTGTTTGAAAGCTCCTGCTTAGATGCAGTTATTCTGGTCATTCTGTTTCTGGATGGCCCAAGGTTTGCCATCTTTCTTGTTCTATTTTTAGTTCCCGGTAAACTCTTTTCATATCTTCAGTCCGTCTGTATTGTACAATCGCTTTATATTGGTTTTTCAGAATCGTTTCTTCATCCGCTTTTCTTAGATGGTATGTTAATCGATTAAGTTCTTCATCGATTTCTTCCAGATTTGCATCCTCTAGTTCTTTTGATATATATTGTCCCAGACTCTTTTCAAATTAATAGCCCCGAGGAAGAGAGTGGGACTTCTTTCGTTAAACAACTCAGTAAAGTTGGGGATTGGAAGAAAGTCCCGCCTTGGCGGTTGATATGTGGTAGCGGTTGTTAATTCCCCAAGGTCCATGGCTATTTTCACTGACATATAAGCTTCTTCTAATCCTTGTACTTCCTTGTATTTTATATTTCTCCTGATGGCTATTGCCGCCCCCCTTCCATCTTTCTTTGGTATGATTGGTGGCTAATACTTGGTAGTTTCAGATTTTCATCTTTTCATTTTATGTATTCTTTCCTGAAATAAAGATTATATCCGCATCAATTTCTTTTAATATATTTACATATTGTTGTCGTTTTATAGCCCATCCTTTCGTGTTAGTTTATAGCATTCTAAGTTTTTTGTCACACATTTTCATGCTTGTTGGTTACTTTTTTTACCTGTACTTTTCTTTGTCTGGTGCTTGGTTGGTCTCTGTGGGCTTGGTTCTGGTCGTGCTTCTTGTTCCCAGTTTTTGTAATTCTGCTTGCCTCTGCAGGATTTCTCGGGTTTTTTTCGGTGCTTGTAGCCTTCTTTACTTTTCTTTTAGTTATTTTTCCTTTCTGGTGATTTTTCCTCTGATACTTTGCTTGTCATATCTTTATTGTTTGTTTCTTTTTCTGATTCAGAAGTTAAGTTTACGAAAGGTCTGTCGTATATATATGCAGAATTCCGGTTATTGCAAATTTTATTGTAGGTAGTCCATTGTTTTGTAGCATTGAGTTTAGTTTTGCTGCGTAGCTTCCCGGTTCTGCAATATTATTATGTGTGCATGCATTATGCAGGTCATAATCCTCATGTGTGCTTCTGGGTTTATCTAATTTTCTTGGGTGATTTCTGGATTCTGATTTGTAGTGCTTGCGTATGAGAAATTAAACTTCACTTTGGACTTTTTTAGTTCCTCTTCTTTCTTTTTTAGAATTTCTTTTCTTTTGGGGCATGCTCGTGGCATTGTCCTATGGGGTCCATTGCAGTTCAGGCATTTTTTAACCTGTCGAGGTGCATTCTCTCCAGTAATGGTTCGTTCCAGGGCACTCTGAACATATCTTTTGTCTCCTTTCAGGCATGTTTGGGTCGTGTGGCTCTCCATTTCATAACATTTGGAGCAGATTTGGACATTGATAGATTTTTCACTCTCAATGGTACTTCCTAGGATTCTGATGCAATAGAGGAGAATTCCATCAGTAGCTTTTTTGTTTGCCATTTCTGTTGTCTCAAATATTGCTTTTCTTCTAATTTCACTTTCAGTTCTTCGCTGGTGTTTACTTCGATCCATGCTTCCACACTTCTGCAGATAACGCTGCGGTTTGCTAAGACTTGCGGTGGTGTTTTGGCCTCTCGTCATATTGTGGTGGAGCGAATGTGAGTGTGTGAAGGGGCCATTCTCCCCCTCTTTTTCCCAATACACTCGCCCTCCTTCTGTAAGAATGTGTGTGTGAGTGGGAATGGGTTTTTTATTATATTTTCTTTTGTACATATGTATTTGATTTCATGTTGTATGAATAAAGTTATTTAACATCTCATGTTTTTTTTATTAGCTACTAAATGTTAAAGATTTTATGAGACAGCGTTCAAGTACCAGAATAAAAAAAAAGAAGAAAAAAGAACAAAACAAACAAAAACATTGCCTGCATTTTGCAAGAGCGACTTTAACGAAAATATTTTGGAGATATTTAAAGAAGATATAAGAAGTCTTCTAATAGTACTTGACTGGATCTTAAAGAAAAGTGAGCTCCGAGGTGGCAGGCACCATAAGCCCCGCACACCCAATTTTGTCACAAGAGTGACTGCCGACAAGATTTTCCCCCGGGGAGGCCGGCAAATCGTAAACCGTGGTACCACGTAAGAAAACTCCTCTTTTTGTTGTCTCTTGTATTGGTTGTCCCCTTTTGTATATGCTGACTCTTAGTATTAATATATATTTTTTTTGATTGATTGGGTTCCAAGATAGGATTGTTTTAGTATATATATATAAATAGGCTCATTGGGTGCATATTTACCCATATTTTTGTAAATATTGTATTTTTTTGTTAGTAAAGGACTGTAAATACACTCCGTTTCATTCTCCTTCGATTTCTCACGTCCGGATTAGTGTAGGAAGCAGGTTGGATCGATTGGAGTTAGTCTAAATTTTTCGGCTCGCTACATTTGGCGCCCGAATAGGGACGTGAGACTTCGAAACCGGGAACGTGACGGGATTGGATTGCAGTCCATACCCAATTAGCGTGGCAGGTAGTTTGGTTGTTTTTCACCTTTGTCTATCGCTGTTACTAACCTGGGAGGATGGCTTCTGTGGAACAGGGCCTCCATGATGAGATTGTGAGACTGAAGCTGGAATTGAGGCAGAAAGAGGAGGAATGTATGATGTTGAGGAACGTGATTGATGGATTGAAGAGTGATGTGATGAGTATGGATGAGAAGACAGACAGGATGAGGAAAGAAATGGACGAGAGACAGAAGCAGGTTGACCAACGGATAAAGGACTTGTATGACATGATGAAGGGGTCAGGACCGGCCCCAGGACCCTCGACCTTGACCCCTGCTCCGACTGAAGGGGATAAGACTAATGGGATCAATTGGAGTGTGTGCGAGTCTAGAGAGGATAGGGTGATTATGAGTGATAGGAAGGACGGAGAATGGAAGAGAGTTGAACACAAGAGAAGAAGGAATAGTGGTGCAAAGGGGAAGGATAGGAAGGTAAGAGGCAAGAGTGTGGACTCATTGTACTCGGATGAAGGAGAGAGTGATGGTATGATTGATATGAGTGAGAGTGAAGGCAGCTCAAGTAAGAGTGAAGTGAATGTGGGAAAGGGTATTTTGATAAGGGAAGTGCCAAAGATAGATAGATTTAGGTTACATATTGGGAAAAGTGTGGAAGAATTCTTCGGGGAATTTGAGCGATATTGTAAGCTCAAGTACCCGGAGAATAAGGGATACTGGATGAATGTTTTGGGGGAATGTTTGGAGGGAAAAGTATTGGAGTTTTTCCGCGTGATTACAAGTGTGGGGGAACCAAGGTACGATGTGGTGAAGAAGCGGATGATTGGACAGGTGAAACGAATGAAAGAGAGTGTGAAGTATAAAAAGGTAAATGAATTTGCGAAGGCTCGAATGTGGAAAAGTGAAAGTGTGGACATGTATGCACATAGGCTTGAGAGTATGGCAAGAAAGAGGTATGGTGATGATGATGTAAATGAATGTAAACCACTGATGAGGAAGTTTTTGCACACGATCCCGCGAAAGGTGAGTGAATGGCTGAGTGGAAAGAGAAAGGAGAGAATGAGACTGACAGGTGAACGGTTGATGTGGGAGGATGTGTTGGAGCTGTTGGAAGATGGACGATTTGATGATGAAAGCGATCTAGAAGAGGATGTATGGTACAGTGTGAATGTTGGGGGTAAGAAGCCCAGGAGCTTTCATCCACCCCAGCAGTTTGTCAGCTACAGGGATGCCCTGAAGGCTGCACCAGCTGGAGTGATGTCGAACTTCCTGGGCCGGCAGAATGGATGGGTAAATGGAGGGTGGTCGAATGGAAGGGGACAGATGAATTTCAAGCGTGGGAACGGATATATGAGAGAGAAACCGAGGTATGTCCCAGCAAACGAGAGATCGAATGGTGTGAGAAAGATTGTGGAATGTCATCGGTGTGGAAGGAAAGGTCATATGTTGGCAGAATGTAGGTGGACGTCTGGTGCATGTTTTGGTTGTGGTAAGAAAGGGCATATGATAAAGGATTGCCAGGAAAGTGTGAAAGAGTGCTTTGAGTGTAAAGAAATATGCCATTTGAAGAAAGATTTTCCGAGGTTGAATGGTGGAGCAACTGCTGGGGGGAGTGTGAAGTATGCTTGTGGTAATTGTGGAAAGGCTGGTCATTATGCGAGGATGTGTCGTGACCAGAGGAATGTATGTAGCTATTGTGCGATGGAAGGACATTCAAGTGAAAAGTGTTCGATTAGACTGAGAGCGCAAGGTGTGAATGGAAAGTCTGAAGCGGGAAACTGAATTGTAAGAGGGTACCTGGTGAAGTATCCTCTGGGTGCATGAGTGTGAGTAATTTGTTGGTAAGTCTGTCTAGTGTGAAAGTACTGTCTGGTAGGAAGTATGAGTTTCTAAGTGTGAAGGTGGAATTGAATGGAATTGAGTGTTTGGCTTTAATAGATTCTGAAAGCAAGGCGAGCTTGGTGTATAAAGATGTGTATGACAAGGTTAGCGAGAAAGCCCTCCTGTCTGAGTGCAAGGGTAGTTTGGTAGGTATTGGTAATAGGAGAGTGCCTGTGATTGGAATGATAAGGTCAGCTGTTCAAATGCATGGTATGATGATGAATGAATGTGAATTCTCGGTGATTTATAAGGTGAGTAGTGAGTATGGTGTGATTTTGGGCTATGATTTTATGAAAATGAATCGTATGGTTGTGCATCCTGCAAGTGATCTGATTGAGAGAAAGATTGGTAAAAATGGGGTGTATAAGTTATATGTAGGGAAAGATGGTAGTGTTTTGAGGAGTGTGTTTACTGGTATTGAGGTGACTTCTATGGAGAATGTAAGACTTGTGAAGGGTGAAAGGGTGGCGGTTAGAGTGAGTTGGAGTAAGGATGTTAGTTTAAATGTGGGTGAGAACACCGTGATATTGGATGGAAAGTATGCATATTATAAGGTAGGGCGTGTTGCTTGTGTGTTTGATGGCTTGATGAGAATGAATGATCCTTTTGTATGTGTGCAGGCGGACCCCAGGGTGAAGGGACAGGTGAGGGGTATCCAAGTCGGAGATGTACTAGGACACCTCTCCACTGTCACTGAGGTAGGTATGGATGATAGCACGGATATCAGGGTGAATATTGCGAATGAAAAGACATGTGAATGGATGTATAATGAGGTGAAGGACATGGTGAAATTGGATGGATGTTTGACTGAGTATGAAAGGGAGGATGTGTATCGAATGATATTTGAACGAAAGGGAGCCCTCAGTAAGGGTGATCTGGATTTCGGGGTTACAAAGCTCCCGGAATTCAAGATTGTCCTGAAGGAGGACTCCCCAATCTATCAGCGGCCGAGGAATTTCCCACGTCCGGTTGCTGATAAGATTGAGGAGCAGTGTTTGGAATTCGAGCAATTGGGAGTGATTGAAGAGAGTGAGAGTGCATGGAATAGTCCAATTGTGCCTGTACGTAAGCCGGATGGAAGATTACGTCTGTGTGTGGATTATCGAAAGGTGAATGAAAGGACTGTGAAAGAAAGGTTTCCGATGTGTGTGGTATCTGAGTGTGTATATAGTATGCATGGGATGGAGTGGTTTACGAAGCTGGATCTGGTACGGGGGTATTACCAGATGCCTATTGCTGAGGAGAGCCGGCCGGTAACTGCCTTCTCTTCCACAAAGAGGCATTACCAGTTCCGGAACCTCAGCTTCGGGTTGGCTAATGCTCCCCGAGCCTTCCAGCGGGTAATGAATGTTGTGTTGAGTAAGTTTGCGAGTAAGAATGTGATTGCATTTATAGATGATATTTTGATTATGACTGAGACTTTTGAGGAGAATATGAGATTGGTGAATGATGTGTTGAGAACATTGGAGAGTGTTGGTGTGAAGGTGAAAGTGGCGAAGTGTGAATGGTTTGCGAAAGAAGTGGAATTCCTTGGGCATATGGTGAGTGAGAATGGGTTGCGAAAATCACCGAAGTATGTTGAGAAGGTGCGAATGTTTCCTAAACCCGTAACTGTGAAGCAACTGAAGTCGTTTTGGGGTTTGATTGAGTTCCAGCGAAAGGTTATACGTGATTGTTCTGGTGTGAGTAAGCCTCTGACTGAGTGGATGGGCAAGAAAGGTAGTACGGTTGTCAAGTGGAATGATAAGATGAATGAGGCGTATGAGAGACTGAAAGAGGCAGCGGCTAAAGATGTTGAATTGGCGTACCCAGATTATAGTGTAAATTCTAAAATGCTTGAATTGTATACAGATGCGAGTGGGTATTGTATGGAAGGTTTTCTGATGCAAGAGCAGCGTTTGAATGGAGGGAATGTCAGGCGAATAATTGGATATGTATCCAAGGCTATGAATGTTGCAGAACGAAAGTATTCGACTGTGGAACGAGAGTTGGCTGCGATAAGATATTGTTTGAAAGTGTTGCGTCCGTTTTTGTATGGTGTGAGGTTTGTGATAAAAACAGATCATCAACCTCTCGTGTATCTGCAGCGTATGAAGTGGGCTGATAGTAGGATTACAAGGACTTTGGAAGATTTGAGTGACTTTGACTATGTGGTTGAGTATGTGCATGGTGAACGGAATGGAGTGGCTGATTTGATGTCAAGGTATCCTGGTACGAATGATGAAAATGTGTGTGGAGTGAGTGATCCTGAGTATTTGCCGAAAGGGATTATGAATGGAAAAGAGAGTAAGGGTGGTGGTGATTCCTTGTTTGAGAGCGTATGGAATGGTTTGCAAGATTTGAAGAGTGATGAAGTAGACGTGAGAGTGCCCGATAGTGTGGATGATTTAAGGAAGGAGGTAATGAATGAAGTGTGTAGGAAGCCTGAAAGCATTGGTATGGCAAAGGTGCGGAACTTCATGAAAGAATTGAGAGCGATGTGTATGCAAGGGGTCCCGCCATTTCAGGAAGTGTTGATTGTAGTGAGTCGTTTGTATGGAGTGATTGTTTATGTGCACTTTGGTGGTGAGAGGCCGATTGTGTACAAGGATGAGAAGATGAAGGGTTTGAATCCTAAAGTGGTACATCTGCAATGTTTGAGCAGTGTGCACTACAATTGGGTGATTGAAAAGTGTTCGTATATAAGAGAGAAGAATGATTGTCTGGATGAAGATGAGCGTCGTGTGGTGAGTGATGATATGGGAGTTAATGACAGTGTGGATATCAGTGCTGATGTTGGTGTGCTTGTTCCATCTGTGTATTGCGAACATGGTGGACCTGATATGATGGAAGCGAGAGTGAAAGTTGGTGAAAGGTTTTTCTGTGGTTTGATTGATACTGGAGCGCAAGTGTCTTTAGTGAATAAGAATATTCTGAGTAAGTATGAAGAGTTTAGATGTTGCGAGCATAAACCTGTGAAGTTACGGATAAGTGGATTAGGGAATGGCAGGATAGTGGCATGGGAACAGGTTAGTCTGAAAGTGAGTTTGGGTAATGGTGTGAATGTGAAGCATGACTTTGTGATTCTGAAAGATGAGCAAATGCCGTGTTGTTTCTTGCTTGGTGTAGACTTTATGAGATTGAATGATTTGTCTTTGGATGCTGATAAGGATCGTCTTATGAAAGGTGAATGTGAGGTGATGAAGTTGAATGAGTGTGCAAAGAATGTTGTCAAATTTTGTGGCATGATTGAGTTGGTCATGAATGATGAGAATGAGATTTTAAGTGATGATGATATTCTAGAGATGCAAGAGATGTGTCCTTTTGTTAGTGAGTTGAAGAAGTGTGTAATGATGCGTGTTGATTTGAATGAATGGCCAGAGTGTTTAAGTGATTTTACAAGGTATGCTAAGGATTTTGTTGTTTATATGGATGTTGTATATTTTGTGAGGCATGTGAAGGGTGGTGATGATATGTATGTACCTGTGATGTCCTTAGTTGGTATGATTGGTCTGGTGAAGGTTGTGCATGATAATTATGGGCATATGGGTAAGTTTAAGCTGTGAGAGTGTATGAAGGAACGTGTGTTCCATCCGGTTCTGAGAATTGTTGTGAATGATGTTGCAACTACGTGTGAAAGGTGTCAGAAGCGAAAGGTGCAAGGTGTGCAAGTGAAACCACCGATATTGAAAGTTGATTCGAAAGAACCGTTTGAATTGGTAGTGATTGATTGTGTGTCTTTGCCGCGTACGAGTCCTGGGAATGTTGGTATGGTTGTGATGGTTGATCATAAAAGTAAGTTTGTGTATGCAGCGCCTGTGAGAGATAAAATGAGTGTGACTGTTGCGCGTGTGGTTGAGCAGTTGTTTTTTCCTATGTGTGTATGGAAGCCTAGAAGATGTCTGAGTGATAATGGGCCTGAATTTGTAGGAGAAGTGTTTGAGCAAATGTTGAGAGAGAATGGTGTGGAGCATGTGAGAACAACTCCGTATGTACCGTCTTCAAATGGATTGGCTGAACGTACTATAAGAACCTTGTGTGAGATGTTGAGAATGATGAGTACGACAGTGAATGACTGGGATGTATGTCTGGGAGAGTATTGTGGGCGTATAATTCAACTGTGCATAGCGCAACTGGAATGTCCCCATGTCAGTTTGTGATGAATTTTGAAAGGCGAGTGAAAGATAGGTTTCGTTTGAGTGAAAGTGAGCAGAGAGTATGGCTTGAGGCACATGAAAGGTTCCGTTCATTTGAATCAGGTGCAAAAGTATTGAAGGTGAAAGAAGTGAAGGGTAGGTTGAATGTGTTAAAGATGAGTGAGAAGTTTGATGGACCTTATAGAGTTGTGAGAATTTGGGAAAATGGGGTGACATATGTTTTGGAGAGTTTGAATGACGGTATGACTGAGAGAGTGCGGGCTCATCAGAGTCAGTTAAGGAGATGGAGAGAACCTCCTGACTACCTGGTGAGTCATCCAGTGTATGAACTGTGTAGAGAGAGAGGTAAAGTGCATGATGATGAGATTGAATGTGATAGTATGGATCTGTCTGGGAAAGAGCTAGTCTTAGTCTCAAGGAGTAGAAAGCGTACAAAGAAGAGTGAAAGGAAGAATTCAAGTACGAATGAAAGTAAGTCCGAGCAGAGTCTTTCTGGTATGGGGGATCTTGAAATGGAGATTGAGTTTTTGCGTAAACAGGTAAGTGATTTGGCTGGTATAAGTAGACGAGTAAGTGAGCTGCCTGTGCCTGATTTTTCTGGTTTGGGGAATAGTATGAATGATAGTGTGCTTGGGCAGAATGAACCTGGTGTGGCTGATTTTTCAGGTTTTACGAATGGTAACAGTAGGGGCGAATTTGATGTAGTGAACGATGAAGTGGCTGATTTTTCAGGTTTCTGGTGGGAACCAGTCGAAGGGGTTTCTGGTATGCCTGTTGAGAATACGGGGGATGTGACTGACCTGTCTGTTTCGCAAGAGTGTACCTTGAGTTGGATGAGAGCTGTGAGTGAGGAGCTGATGAATGGGGGTATGAAGAGTGAAGGTTCTGAACGGAAGATTATGAAAGAATTCTGTCGTAAGATGGGAGAACTGGTAATGAGGGCTAAGAGTATTGTTGACGAGATGATTAATAGTGATGAGGAGACTAAAGGGAAGACTGATGAACAACCTCGACTGATTGCTACGCGTAGCCAGGGACCAGTAGACGAGTGTGAATGGGTGCAGAAGGATGTGATTGAGTATAAAAGGTACTGTGAGTAAGGATTGAGAGTGTATTGTGAGTGACTGTGGTCGAATGGCTTAAGGAAGGAGGGGTGTGGTGGAGCGAATGTGAGTGTGTGAAGGGGCCATTCACCCACCCTTTTTCCCAATACACTTGCCCTCCTTCTGTAAGAATGTGTGTGTGAGTGGGAATGGGTTTTTTATTATATTTTCTTTTGTACATATGTATTTGATTTCATGTTGTATGAATAAGGTTATTTAACATCTCGTTTTTTTTATTAGCTACTAAATGTTAAAGATTTTATGAGACAGCGTTCAAGTACCAGAATAAAAAAAAAGAAGAAAAAAGAACAAAACAAACAAAAACATTGCCTGCATTTTGCAAGAGCGACTTTAACGAAAATATTTTGGAGATATTTAAAGAAGATATAAGAAGTCTTCTAATAGTACTTGACTGGATCTTAAAGAAAAGTGAGCTCCGAGGTGGCAGGCACCATAAGCCCCGCACACCCAATTTTGTCACAAGAGTGACTGCCGACAAGATTTTCCCCCGGGGAGGCCGGCAAATCGTAAACCGTGGTACCACGTAAGAAAACTCCTCTTTTTGTTGTCTCTTGTTTTGGCTGTCCCCTTTTGTATATGCTGACTCTTAGTATTAATATATATTTTTTTTGATTGATTGGGTTCCAAGATAGGATTGTTTTAGTATATATATAAATAGGCTCATTGGGTGCATATTTACCCATATTTTTGTAAATATTGTATTTTTTTGTTAGTAAAGGACTGTACATACAATCCGTTTCATTCTCCTTCGATTTCTCACGTCCGGATTAGTGTAGGAAGCAGGTTGGATCGATTGGGGTTAGTCTAAATTTTTCGGCCCGCTACAATATACCCTCCAATACATTTACCCCATTGATCGAAATCATCTTGACATCCTGTAGTTCGGCGCACAGAGCGATGTATGCATTCGTGGTTAGGATGATCTTGATCAGTGTCACTTTTAATCTGGCAATCAGGACTTCGCAAAGTCTCAGTTTCTGTTGTGATTCATTTCTGAGGATAACCCAAAAGGTCGCCCTCTTCATTCCACTTTCCATGTTCACAATATCGCGGGGGGGGGGGAGGCAGATCCCCCATCCTTTTCCTAAAATAAAAGGGAATATATATCTAGACCTTATCTATTTATGTGCTTATAGGTCCCTATCTGCCTGCTTAGTGTACGCACAACGAGTCTTTCCTACCAACAATGCAGCAATGCAGCTAAGCTATAAAGCGCCTTCTAAAGTTTTGGGGTCGTTCATATAAGGGGACTCCTTCGTGTCCCCTGCCAGATTTCCTTCTGAAGTTCACTATAACCTACTGCCAAGAGGTTCTAAGAGCTTTGAAAGTCACGTTATATTGCGTGAACAGTAAATAAGGAGAGGTGTTATAGAAAGTTAATAGTAAAGGCTGTTTCTTCTTTTTTCCTTCACTCTGCAGAGACATAAGGTCTTTCCGATCAAACTTGTGCACAATTATTTTGCCTCTCTCTTCTAAAAATAAAATAAAATTTGTCCTCTTTCAAGAAACAATCTGTTTGTAAGGTTCAGCAAGTAATACAAGTAGTTTAGACTTGAGAAAGAGGTTTCAGAGTGTTTATACCAAATATATGAAGAAGAAGAAGAATCCCTTGAACATTTTTGGAAGCATATTAAAAAAAATTTAAAAATCTGAAAAGATTCAAGAAGCGAAATGCAGTGATGGAAAATCTATTATAAATAATGTATATAATGAAGAGATGTTATTTTTTTGAAAATATCAATACAATACAAAACATCCATAAGTAGTTGTGTCGCATGAGAATTTTTTTTTTAAATCAGTTTGAAAGTATAAAAAAAAGATAACCTATATAAAGAATTAAATGGATCACCTGGTCAAACTGCCTAAAAGAATTAATGAGAAATAGCTTGATATTAATTCATTTTTAGCAGACACTTTCCTCAAATTTTCATTTTATCTTTGTTTGTCTTATGAATATTATTATAAGTCAGTAGATAAATTACGCTATTATTTAGTAATAAAGATCTTAACAGAAAGGACAAAGGATATATTTTATCTAGTGAAATTGGATTAAGCCTATACAACTAAGGATTTATTCTATCCTGTAATTTTGGAATAAATCACATTAAATATTAGAGAAGAGAATTCAATTGTATATATACCATGAATAATATCCGAAGGAAATTCAGTACTTCCGAGCATAAAGTGAACTGATCCGAAAGGTCGAAATTGGGGACTTCTCCAATTAATATTAATTCTAAAATTTTTCTTTTGTGAAAATTATTGTACCGTCAAATTTCTTTAGTCTAATTGTATGGCCAATTCTTCTTCTACCCAATTAATGAAAGGTAGTGGACCTTCTGTTAAACTTTAATTCTTGATTGGTTAAATGCCTCGAAGAAAATTAAAATGAGTGTTTCGAAAATTAGGGCACCTGCGTGAGGATTAATCTAACTTTATCCTTACAGAAAAAATTTGGAAAATGTGAGCGTAGGAAATATTGTACTTTTGTTTTGGTATTCTCTGACAGGTGTAAAGTACTTGCAAACGATAAGTTCTTTAGTGTCTTCGGCAGCCTTGCCCCCCCAATTTTAAACCACTTGGCAATACTAGGTTATGACACGTAATTCACAACCTTTGTATGGTTATTTTGGACTAGAACTGCATTCTACACTTTAGATACCTATTAAGAAAATGGTAAAGAGAGGAAATTAAAATTGAATAAGCATAAAATCAATCCTGCAGATCCTTCTGTGGGCATCTGAACCTCCAGATGTCAGCTGCTAGTGTAGTTGCCCATGCTGCACGTGAAATCTTGCTGTGCATGGGACAAGAAAAAATGTGTTAAAGGTAAATAACACAAAAGGTAGTAATGAATGTTTTCGATGTTAAAATAGAAAAGTTAGGATAGGAAAATACCTAAAGTGGGGAAGGTATTTGCCAGCTTGAGTGTATTTTTCAATACCCTTTAAAAGACGAGTAGATTCAAGAGGAGACCACTTGGACCCTTCTAACAAGCTTATCTACACTGGCTTATATTTAGGGATGCAAGTATTACAAGGTTAGTCAGTGGCTAAATTAGTTGATCTATTTAGTGTTTATCAGAACTTATTTATTTGATGTATATGAACTGAGTGATGATTTTTTAACATTTGTCTATTGGAGTTTTTCTTGGGGATGGGGGGGGCTATGTGCGACTTCCACTAAGGAGATAAGTCAAGGCAATCAATTTTTTGTCCCTTTCGAGGATACATGGAAAACCACTCCCTCCCCTCCCCCCCAAAAAAAACAACAACAACAAGAAAAACACTGAGCAAAGAAACTCCCCAACAAAAGGAAACATAACAAAAACACAACTATACAAAAGGAAAAAGAAGCAGGAGACATTGTCTGGCGTGGAGGGGGGGGGGGCGGCTGCCTCACCCAAGAACCAGAGGATGCGCCCAACACTAAAGAGACTCAAATAAAATGGAGTAGGTCAGCCTCCTCCAGAAAGACCATGAGTCTACAGGACTGTTTACACGAACCCGTCTGGAATACGAGGTAGAAGTAATAACGACCCTACTGGTCCCGGTAACGGGACAGGAATATCAATCATACTGAGACATTAAAAAACAAAGTCTGCTGACCAAAGTCACGTGTTCTCACTTAATCTGATATATGACCTTACGACCTTCAAAACTTTGAATAATTCCGGACTAATCTTAGGAAGTCCTTGGCAATTATATCATTCGAAAGAAAATGCAAAACAACATAAGGGCTTCTAATTTCGTCAGAATCGACCGAATAGTTACAATATTATAACCAAAACGAAATAATTCCCGGGCTAAACTTGGTAGGACCTTGGCAACTATACCATTCAAAAGAGAATGTAAACAAACCTAAGGGTTTCAAATTTTGTCAAAATCGCCGAATAGTTACAATGTTATACCAAAACAAAAGAAAAAGGCAAATGGGGACCGACAGACATAATGAGATATAGAGTCACCCGCGACTAAAAATGTGCCAAACAGTCTGAGGGACAACTCACTCGTCGCAGTAAGGTGGAGAATGACGGTGAGCCCCGCGGGTGCGCCCGAATCGAAGAGGACAAAAAGTGACCTTTAGCTGCCTAAGTTGCCCCCGGCCGTCTCCCATCGTGTTTGCTAGGCAGCCCTGATTCCTGCCATGAACTCAGTGTGTGGAAGAGCGGCGAAACGCTGGTCTGGTTACCCAGTCCTAGCGAACGTTGGCGCCTTCATCGACGCGCTCATTTCTACATAGCCAATAAACCGGCAGAAGATAATCTCGATGTTTATTAGATACCCATTTTACAATTATGGTTCTCTCAAAATAGGAAGGAATTATTAAACCTCGTTTGCTTAAAGATTCTATTTAGCTTTAAAATGTAAGAAGAGATCTGGCCAAGTATAAAGCGCATAGAGAGAGAGTATGTAGGCAGGCAAATGTGACTTTCGAGGGGAAAAAAAATAAAGAGACACTTTATCGGATTAATGCAGCACAATTTCTGCTCTATTACAATTCGCTCAAATACTTTAGCAAGATATATTTATTTAATACTGCTATTGTCCTGATTTTGTTAAATATTTGCTATATATCAGATAGAAATAGATCTCTCAAGGTAAGTTGTCTTTATCAACTTATTTTGGATGACTGATCTCAACACATGATATCCCTGTGCGGGTGCAAATGAATGCAGGAATGTTGAAGAACACTATTCCTGGCATAAGCCAAAACGGAGGGGTTTAAAGGCCCTCTTTCTTCCTGGTTTCGATCAGGAACGAATTGACGATAGCTGTTTGGCGACTAGCCTTCCAAATTAGCCACTGATCAAACCAAAATAGTTGAAAGGTTCGAAATTAAAGTAGCGAATGGGGGGTAAATGAAATATGTCGATAAGAAATATGAATCCTAGTTGTCGCAATCTAGTCTGAGACTACCAGGAACCTGGTCCAGGAGGGCCTACGCCACCTCATGGTGTGGTGGAGCGAATGTGAGTGTGGGTGTGAAAGGCCATTCTCCCACCCCTTTTCCAATAGCCTCTCTCTCCCTCTGTAAGAATGTGTGTATGAATAGGATTTTTTTCTTCTTCTTATTTATATATAATGTATATTAGGGATTTGATGTTTGTCTAAAATGTTTCATCTATTTACAATTTGATTCTTATTTTTGCGCCACCACTCTATTAAATTTCAATAGATAAATATTACTTCCCTTTGTAAAGAGTGGCTGACATCATAAGATAAGGAAGTAATATAATTGGAATTGCCATCATCCTTGACAGGTTAATGATTGGTTGGACAAGAGGTTGCTTTTTTTTCTAAAGCCTCAATACTGCGACAAGATCGCTAATATTATATCGAGCTCGGAGGCGATAGTATTTTTTTACAAATATTTTGTGGTACCACGTTAAGCCTTTTCTTTTTGTTTGTTGTTGTAGTCGCAAATACTTTTTGTTATTCGATTTTACATAGAATTGTTTTTTTCGGATTGGTAGTTGTTTTTCTCTTGTATATATAGTCTAATTCAATATTGTATTTTTTGCATAAAGTTTGATTGGTATTCATAAGATAATATTAATTGTTTTATATATATATATATATATATATATATATATATATATATATATATATATATATATATATATATATATATATATTATTAGCGTGTTGTAACGAGATCTCTTATAAATATTTACTCCATATTTTTTCTTGTGAATATAGAACTGTACATACAATCCATTTCATTTTTCCGTCGATTTCTCACGTATGAATAAGTGTAGGAAGCAGGTTGGAACGAATAGGATTACAGTATAGACTTTCGGCCCGCTACAATGGTACCATGTATGTAGTTTTCACGTAGCCCTCTTTGCCTGGATATATGTTGGGCTTTGGCTGATTCGGTGCCAAAACATCCGAGTGAGGATTCTCGAGGCAAATGGTCATCGCACTAAATAGTAGGCAGTTAACTCTTCTTCACACTTTGATTCTCTCTACCAACCACAACTGCTGCACCATTCAACGCTTGGAGTGAAAAGTGATACGGGGTATCACAGAGTTTGTCTTTTTTAAAAGAACAAAACTTTGCACATTGAGTATGGAAGTGAGTGTGCAAATTATTATCTTTACTGTATAGAAGTTAGATTCTAATTTGGGGAGGAGAAGGGGAGATCCAGAATAAGAGTTATGCTAATGGACAATTAAGAGCGATGCTGAGTGTGAAGTAAGAATAGAGCATTGGAATGAATCAATGGGAAGCGAACGACGTTGTGAATGAGAATACTCTGAAGTAGAATGGCAAAAAAAACAAACTTATTATTTAGTTATTTGGCAATCTTTCCCTTTTATATTTGTCTACAAGAGCCAAGATTGGGTAATGAACTTCGCATAAGAATCAGAATGTCAATTGCTGTCAAGTCTGCGAGCACCACAGTGTCAATCATCGTCGGGAGAGGGTGATAGTATCGTGTTTTAAACCGAATCAGAAACCCCTTTGAGATCTCGTTGGAGGGGGAGGCGTCGGTTTTTCTAGATGCCTATTTGGCAGGTTATGGTGGTTGATTATGTGTCAGCTGGCCTGTCTCCCGGGCAGGCTCAGTGCGCCCGTCAAGATGTGGCCAGACTTTCACGTACGTTGAAGGGTTGTGTCCTCCCACCCGCTACCTCCCCTAGAAGGATTTAGGTGTGGTGTTGGGTCAAATTGCCAGGCTAGGGGGCGGATGTTCAAGTGAGAGAAAACACTTAACCATTTGTAACGTCACTTATACGCAAACTACATGAAATTATTAAATTTCGGAAGCTTTTCTAAGTCATTCTTTAGCGGGTATAGTGGAGGATATCTTGCGTTCACTTCATGTGACCGTTTCGAATTATTGCTTCCCCCACACAACCATTGAACAAATTGCTTCTCATTTTTTAACCCCTTTACATTTGCAATGTAACATAATATGAAAATTATATCCTAATCTAATCTAGATCGTGTTAGGGTGTTAGGATAGCCTAGACTAGGTTATATTTGGACCCCTACTCCCCTAAATTTCAACATATCGCTTGCCATTGGCCCTGAGAAGCAGCAAGTTAAAGTCCTCCTACCTTTTTTTCGCATCCATAAGAAATACTCGTGAAAATCATGGCAACGCTGAGACGAATATTATTAGCTCCGTCGCCGCGGACCAGAAGTTCCTTTAGAGACAATAAACTAAACTCTAAACTTATTTAAAAATTTTAATGGTTGTTTCGTTTGTACGAACTTGTTATGAACAGAAATACATGCCATCTAGGTCCCATAATATCATAGTGAAGGTGCTTGTGTTAGGTTTAGCATGGAAAACTATGCTGCAGTTGACATCTGTATAATTGCGTAATCTCTAGGCTCTAATGTCCGCAGACTTGTATGCGTCTATATCACGCACATATTTTCACTTCCTCTATCTTCGCCACTTTCGGATCAATCCTAGAAATGACCCCCAAGAATACCATGCTTATATAATACCCTCATATAAATTTTAATCCGAGAAGATGATCCCCCCAAAACATAGTTGATGACCTAGAAGAAACTGATTGTATATTTACGCAAACAAAGTAAACAAACAATTAAACTAACAAAAGTAAATAAAATACTCTAAGGGGAAAAAAAAGGGAATTTGATATAAAAATAGATTGGTAATCCAATCAGCCATGTCCTTAGGATTTATTTTCGTTGCTGTGTTCCCTCCATGTTCTTAACTATTTTCGATTTAATTTGACAAAATAGCAATTGCCAACTCTGTGGAAGAATAAGGAGAGATAAAAGCCCCCCCACCCCCTTGATTTTCACAGTTCACCGTTGAGCGCTCTAAATTCGTCTGCCCTATATACTGCGAAAATTAGAACAATGGAAAGACCATTAAGAAGGTATCCTGACTTCCTGCTATGGACCCTTATTGCAACCCAAGGCAATTAAGGATGTCTGTTGGCGATGAATCTTTCTCCCCGTCTACATAATTTCGAAGTATGTATATATTCGATACTTCGGAGTTCACAGGTAGATTGTGGCTGAATCTGCCGTCCAGTACGTTATCCGTTAACGTCTTCGTTAGTCGAGAGGGAATCGACTACATTCTCGTTCAGAGAAGAATTGAGTGATTATTGAAGAGCCAAGAAAGAGCTAGTCATCACTCAGTGTTGTTCTTGGAGATAGTTTTAGGTGCGCTTCAACCCTTCTCAACACGTCTTTGGATTTTAAGGATCGGAAAAGCTATCCCCGAAGCATCCTCCGTTTGTCTCCAACTTCAATTTCCCGAAGTTGGATTGAGCATTTCGTAAGACGCCCACAAGTTCAAGGTTGAACTTACCTCCCTAGTCCTACTCGCCGCACATCAAGGTAAAAGGGATGAAACCCCCACTTCGTCACGCCCCTCCCACCATTACCGCGTCGAACCTCAAGGATCCCCTTTGCTCAAGAACTTGTAAAATTATAAGATCATTTCTTAATTAATTATCCTTTGGTTCAAACTTAATTGATAGTATCAATCATCTAGAAATATTTAATCATTAATATAAACTCTATTGCTTCCAAGAACCTCATTTCTTCCTTCCCCATACTTATAAATGGCAGGCTTGTAAAATTCTTTAGGTGTTAATACAAAATATGAATCTAACTCGTTTCCAACTTCTTCTCTTGATGTCAATAAATTCATCAATGATTTATTTAAAAAAAATTTGTTTAGCCCTTCCATATTCTTCCTTACCTAAAAGATTAAAGTGGATTGTGTATCTCAACCTGACGACATTCAAATACCTTTCAACCATCAGGAAATCTTTCCCCTCCATAAAATTCTAAGCACAATACAAAGATGCTGATGTATACCGCATCTCATGTAAAGGCAATTCTTTATTCGACATTAAAGAAACAGGCCGGTCATTAAACACATACGAGTCTTTATGAACATAGGGAAGATGGTAGGAGACCGAGCAATAATCAAGTCTTTTAATCATGTCAAAAACGCTAATCATTTTATAGATTTCTTTCGTAGCTAAATAATTTACAATGCAACGATTTTAATAAAAGGAAGATCATGGAACCATCGTTAATTAAAGAAATTCCGAATTTTAATCTCTCAGAAGAACAGTTTAAATGTAGCCCCAACGTTTTTAACCCATTTCTAAAAGATTGTGTTAATGACGTTAAATTAACACCCCAGATTATTGTCGGTGGTCCGTTGCTCGAATTTCTTAGGATATGAGCTTTTTGTTATTTTTTCTCAGTTTATGGCTGGAGCCTATAAAGTAAAGTTAATTATTTTTTCCAAAAAATGCAACTTTACATGTTTTTAAGGGCGCTGCCATTGCCTCTAAATGTAATCATATTAGCAATCTTTTTTAAAACTTTTCAACTGAGGCAAATTTTCATAATTAATTCAGGAAAGTTGGAAATCTGGAGTAAATGAGATACTTTTAGGTTTCATTGCTATCCTATTTCACCAAATGGAGATTTTCGCCCAATCGACATTATTTTACGCGAAATGAGAAAAAAAGCTAGGATGGGAGGAGAGAGCCTTCTTCGCTGCTGCGTTCCACACGCCCCAAGTACTAGGCTCGGATCATTCTCCGTCGAGACGCCTCTGAAGAAGAGGCTGGGATATAAAGATCTATTTTATTTTAGGATAGAAAAAATTCACGATTGGAACAAATGGTATGATGGAATCGAATGGATAGATAGACGTAAGATATAAGGGATATCAAATCTTTAGGAACCCACAAATATAAAACCGGATTTAAAGATTTAGAATTAGAGAAGTAAACTATTTTCAAAAATTAACTATAAAAGTTTTATGTTTCCTTTTATAGGTCTTGAAAGAAAGACCAGCAAAATTTCTAAACATTTATACGAAATACCAACTTTGTATTGAGTGGAAGAAGCAACACTATACGTGTTGTTGAGGAAAGTATTTTGATGACAAAAATTAAAAAAAAATTTAAAACATATAATAATATCTAACACATTATCAATAACATGTTAAACATGAAGATGGTTAAGGGTTCTCGACTTAAAATAATCAATGCTTAAGACTTTGAAGGGTTCCGTTTTTTACGCCTCTTGCTCTAATTTAAGAACCTTCCAAATTAGGAAGGTTTTTTCACACAAAAGAATCGGTGGGGTTCCTAACTCAATGATAGGCTATAACCTAGGTAGAAATCAATGCCTTCCACTTCCACCGCAATGGGTGCCATGTGTAGATCGTTACACCTGACATCTGGCGGAGAGGCATACCCTCCTGGCCCCACTTCGTCGGGTAATTTCGATCTAAGGTTGAAGAACATCGGCTTTACTCTTCCGAGACATCTCCAATTAAACCTCTTTTCAACAGTCTCTATTTCAACCCATTCTCACCTACTTCATCTGGGGTATCAGGCGCAGGATGGGCGACTGTGTTGTGGCCTTTGTTTGGAAGTATTAGTGCCAATAACCAAAGGAAAGCTTAGTCAGTGGTAGTAACCACACCAATACAGTCACTGCTGAGATGAACTAGTGCCCTCTTTCGAGTCCTCATTTGCACCTCTCTTAAATCTCCGAGCCTCCTTTCCGTTTTCCCTATTTCTTCTCTCTAGGTCTAAAGACTTAACCAGCTACCCCTATGCCATACCGGAAGAGAAGATTTGAAACCTCTACAAACAACGCCCTTTAACCCCTCCCCCACGCACACAGGTTGTAATAGACGACGACTTAAGGGATCCTGGGCGTTAGAGAGCGATTAATGGGATAAGTGGTTACGTTACTATAATTTCATAGGTGTAGCAGGGGTGACCGGGCTAAGGCGGACTATTTTTGTGTGATGGAGAATTTGTCAGTCTTCTTCTTCTCAATCTTCGAGGAGTCACCAATCATGGAGTCTACCTCCTTGGGAGAAGAGCACCCCATAGGCGGTGACAAGGCCTATTTAATGTTTAGGCTGGTGCTGCCTTTGTGACGACCTGGCTGTCTGACTGTGGGTGGTTGAATCGAATGTGATAATAATAATGCTAATAATATACTTATCAGAATGGGAATAATAAGAATGTTTCAGTCCGTCTATTTATACTAACGCCAATTAAGAGGGCGTAACTTCTCTTTTCTTAATCTGAACGTGGAGCGGAGTTATCGGCAAAGGTATGTGCGTACGTTCTTTACTAAGATTGCTGGGCGGATTCAAAGGGTATGTGCATGTTCAGTAGGGGCACGTGTACGTAAAATTGTATTTGTGTATTTGCATTCGGAAACATGACCGGGCTTACCAAGCCCACATCCATAGAAAGATTGATTTCGCCTTTTCACAGGTTCATGTAAACTGTTGCGGTCAGATCAGATTCTGTTCTGTGTGTGCACAGCTGTTTTCCACTGTGTCCGTAATCTCTATAGCCGGACCGTTGGCTCGTATCTGTTTCATAATGTGTGTATGTTTGTATATTCGCGTGATAACACAATAATTTCACTTTCATCATTACAAAATATTCTGCTATGCATTGATCAAATTAAATTGCGATTTAACATTATTTACTAGTATTTGCTTTTTTTTACATTAGTTAATTGTTACAAGCTGGCATATTATTTGAATTTTCGATTTGTGTGCCTAATTTCAAGACTTCATAGGTCCAATGGGGTGCTCATTTGTGAGGTTCCTTGTTGGATCTACTCCACCTTGTAATTGGTCTTCACAACTCTATTCTTGTGTATAATGAGCTGACCAGCACTATGTGACAGTTATTGAGTGGTTAAGGCAGTAATAATTATGAAGAGACGGCTTTACCACCTTGTGATTGCTTGGTAGGCTCAAAGGGTCGTACCTGCCTCTCGGTCTGTCAAATCACAGAACCTTAGATTCTGACAGTTCTGAGTTGGTTTTGATTACATAGTGCCCATCTGGTTATACCAAGCACTGACAAAAAATAAAGCAAATAAAACCAAAAACCATAAAACAAAAAAATGCAAGAAAACAAAAAAGCATGGAAGGAAGCACGTCGGACGTCATGGAGAGGCCTGCCTCTCCCCGACGCAAGAGAATGCGACCAAATAACAAAGAAAGCCAAATGAAGTGGAGGAGGCCAACCTCCTCTAGAAAGTCTATGAGTTCACAGGTCTGTGCGCACGAACACGTCTCGAGGACAAAGGACAAGCAATAGCCTCGACGCTTGTCATCAGTACAAGGGACAGGTGGGGTGTGCGAAGATCCCCCATCCTGGGACATTTAACAAGAATGTGCTGAACAATCTTGAGAACAACACAACCGTCGCAAAGTGGCGGTGCGTCCCGCAAGAATAGTCGTTCTTTCGGTGAGTAGTACGGTTTAGTGAGGCACTCCAGTCTGTCGCACTTGCCTCTCTGGCTCAGCTGTTGAAAGTGAGACCTTAAGTGCGTGACAGGCAGCTGGTCAAATTCCGGTCTGTGTCTCTCTTCTCCTCTATTCTTGTCCTGACTCTTTCCCGTTGTCTTTATTGTCAATCTCTCTTGTTCCTCGCGCTTATTTTCATACATATCTTTAACACCTCCCTCTCATACTTTGTGGTACCACCTGAGCTTCGTACAATCGTTAAGAAACTTATCCTCAACCTAAACCACCCACAAGCTACCGCTCTATCCCTAAACTCCCTTTCCTTTCTTAAATTCCGAAGGACTCAAAATGTCCTCATCAAGTAATGATGAAATCCCTTCATCTACAAGTCTCTTATATGTAACTGATCGTCTCCGTCGTGCGGCTGATGCGGGTCTGCCTTCCATTTGAGTTATTCTCGATCTCTCGACAGCATTCAATAGGATCCAGTACATTTTTATTCTCCATCATTTTCGTGAATACTTGGGTGTTTGTAAAAAACACTCTTGACTGGTTCTTCTCCTAACCTTATTAGTTCAGACTGGGTCTCTTCATAACGGAAGTAGGCCATTTATGTAGGAAAGTGAAGGTGAATTTTGCTGCTTTGAAGGTGAAATTCTTGGTCCGCTCCTTTCTCGCATATAAATTTCCCCTTTTGTGTTCTTATGCATTACTTCGGTCTATCAAACCATTACTATGTTAGAGACACACAAACCTAATTCTTCCTTTTCCAGTATCGCATAAGTAGCCATTCATTACTGAAGACAAAAACTAAGTAGGACATTTTGAGCAGGATTGTTTTTACGTAGATTCCTATATAAAGTCATGGAAGTGAAAATCGTAGAAAGTACAAAAGTCGATTAGATTAAAGATACAAGTACCAGATGTAATGAAGATATGGACGATGAATATTCTACCTAAATTGGATTCCGTTATGCAACCAAAGGCAGGTCTCCAGGTGGGGCACGTCGTCTGAAAGGGTTCGAAGAGGAACTACCTTCGTTGCAAAACCGAGGGTATTTTAACTAGAATTGTGGACCATTAGTAGTCGCATTTTTCTGTTATTTTAAAGATACCTATTTCCACTTTCCCTTATTTTACTAGGGTATGAATATATCTATAAAACAAAATCGTCATTACCCTCTCGTGGGTTTTGCCTTTTGTTTAAAAAAGAATCATTCTAGGTCCCAGGGGCCAAAAAGCTAATTGCTATGTGGGCTGTGACTCGAGCAGAACCTACATATTTCACCGCCTCAAAAGTGTCCAGAGAGTAATAACAAAAGGCCGGGCTTGTGTCAAATTCAGGTCGATTAAAGGCCTAATCTCATTAGGAAAAAGGCGATGGCCGTCAATAACAGCCCCTCGAGGAGGTCAGAAAGAAAATCACGAAAATAACGACGCAGTGACGGGAGGAAATACAAAGAACAACGCTTAGAATAAGGCTTAACAAGCCGTTATTTTTTTCAGTTTGTATATGCATCGGTTCTTTCTTTATTTATTCAAGTTTATTTAAAGGTTCATTTTTTTAAATCGTCCTTGAGGGAGGGAAAATGCTGATCCCTTTGATTCCGTCCGCTCCTTTGCGCAAATTCGTTTGTGAAGCTAACAACGCCTGGGAACATTTTAATTTAGCGCTGTTTAACGCGTCTTTGTCGCTTTCTTTTTAAAAAAAATTAGTGGGACCTTCTGGCGGTCACAGACGAGGTACCTGCCGTCGAAATAACAAAGAAACAGCTATCAACCGGAAAACCGTGATATCCAAATAAAAAGAATCCGCTGCGATCGTTGAAACCCGAAACGTTTCTAAGAAGTTCGTTGCGTTTTACTCCAAAACCACCTTTGCCCACCGCCGCAAGGAGATCTGTATAAATTGTGAACGTTATGCAAGGGTGAAGACTTGCACACCTTCCTCATCTAACAGCCCCAAGTATTCTCATCTTTAGACTTTTCAGGCCATGTAATGATAATAATTTTAATAATACTGATAATTATAATGTGTAAGAAAGGACTAATTTCCATAAGGGATCTAAGTTTTTTTGATCGAGAGCCTCTGAATTAATTCTTTGCTTTGTTAAAATTTCGATCGTTTTTCTAACTAGGTGTTGTCGGTGTTCATCATAGAAAGTGTAACTAATGAAAGAATAAGCAGGTAAAGAGGAGATGATAATGAAAAATAAAAAGCAGTGAGCTTGAGTAAAAAAATGCCGATTCTATTCTGCGGAAGGTACAGTGGCGAGTATTGACAATTGAAAATCGATTTTCTACGCACGATTTACCAAATTTCTTTGAGAATTTTGTAAGCAATGGGCGTGAGTAAGCAATACCCAATCTATTTCTGTCTAAAGGTACAGTTGCGGGCAGTTGTTCATATACAATCGATTTTTTACGCACGAATTAGCCCAATTTCCCTATGAGAAATAAGTAAGCAGTGGGCTAAAACAAGCAATGCTAATTCTATTTCATTATGAAGGTAGAGCTGCGAGCAGTTGTTTTCTCTTAGACAATCGATTTTCTACGCAAAAAATTCCCGCGATTTCTTTGCGAATTAAGTAAGCAGTGGATCTGAGTCAGCAATACCGATTCTATTTATGTTTGAAGGTAGAGACGCGAGCAATTACTCATAGACAATGGATTTTCGACGCACGAATTCGCCCAATTACTTTATGAGAAATATGTAAAGAGTGGGTGTGAGTAATCATTGCCGTTTCTATTTTGGGGTACGGTACAGCCGCGGGAAGTTATTCATAGACAATAGATTTTCTACGCAAGTATTTCCGTAATTTCTTTAAAAAAAATTAGTAAGCAGTGGGCGTGGGTAACAATGCAAATTTAATTTCTACGCAATTAATGGAAGGTACGAGGGTCTCTACTTATATTTCTTTCATGGTTAGTTATTGAGTTGGAAAAAAATATTGTTTTTGAATATTTTATCTTTGAGGGCAGGCTGTGCCCAAACTCTATTTAAATTAAAAAAAAGGGTGGAAAATATTGCAATGAAGCCCATTGATATTTTCTGGCAGAAGTTCAAATGGGAAAATTGCTTGCATATAAGTTTTTATGTGGCTTGGCTAACTTCTACTGCCTCATTCTTTGCTGAAAGTTGAGAAACACATGGTTCTTCCATTGAATATAAATTCAATGTTTTTATACTTATTTCTCCCTTATAAATAAAAAATGGAAAATCAAAATGAAATAGATAACTGATTAAAATGGTCCTGACACTTAATGCAAAAAAGATTGTTATTCACTTAAAATTAAGAATCAAACCCAACTTGAGAATTCTCGCCAGGAGAGTACTGAAGAAAGGGTCGAAGAGGGCATGAAGATGGGGGAAGGGTTTATTTTATTTAAAATCGAAAACCAACGAGCGCATCTTCCGCGGAATGTTTGTAATCGGTAAAGAACGTGGTGAAGAGAGAGGAAATGAAAATGTGTGCAAGATACTCGTATAGAACTACGGATTCTTTTGCTGGAATTGGGCCGGAGGGCACGCGATCTTCCATATCTTAGCTTTAGCCAAGTTACCCATGCTACACCTGACACCCTCTTGCGAGGTATGGGGCAAGTAAAAATGTGTAGAAGGTAAATAGATAAATTAGAATGCTCTTAAGGTCCTTTTACAAGCTTGGACTTTTTCCTCCCTTTGCCTCTCCATCCCGGGCAGTATAAAGAGGAGACTACTTTATGCGTTATGGATAGGAGGTCGCCCAGACTATGCAATTCAATCCACGGCGGAGCCATAGCAAGATAAATATTGTAAAGATAGAAACATCTTTTCGGAGTTAATGCTGCCACCTACGGCCGAGTCTGATCGTTCACTGTTCCCTTTGTCTCCCCACCCCATAAGATTCGCTGCCATATGGGTGCGAGACAGTTCGACGCAACTAATGGATGAAGGATGCTCCTCCCTCCACACACACACGCATGCTTCTCACCCACCTAAAAATTAGCAAACTTTAACCATCCAGAAAAAAATGCTGCGCCAAGCAACGAGGAAATTGTTACTTACCCCCCGGAGCCTTTGAAAAAAAGCGACCCCACTTGACCAAAGGGGCGTTATTCTTCAAATGGGCAAAACTGGTGCCCTGACTGTTCATAATGAGGCTGCTACTGATACTAACAATAATGATTCCACGTTCCTAATCTGACCGGCCAGTAATGAGCTCATGCATAAATAAGGCGGCAAACAAACGAGGGCATCGATAAAACATATTATAGGTTCTTATAGAAAGTGGCATATTAGGGGTAGTAAAAATATGATAGTTGCACAGATTCGTACAGTGGAGATGAATTAGGGCATTCGTGAAATGGAATAGTGAGTGCGCAACTCTCTAACTTGTTTCACTCCGTTTTGCCCTCGATTGCGTTCACCTCTGAGTCGCTGGGCTGCTAATAGGAATTTGTTACAAGAACCATCGAATCCCCTAAACCGACCCCACTATTTTAGGCTGGCCGTGGTTGCCCCAGCAACTATTTTTCTCTCATACTCTTTCACTATTATTCCCTCTTCAGTTTAGTCAATTTTTCTCTTCTTCTTTTCTACCACCCAGGATACTCGCTACCAAGAAAAAGGCTGTTAACACCAGAAAATCAAGTTTGGTGTGATGGAGGGCACATAGTATAAGGAAGTGTTTATATTAGATGAAATACACTGATGACATTTTGAGTCCGCTGCTATTATTGTGGGCCAGGAGCAAAGCACTAATATAGGTACAAAAATGTCCACTAACCTAACCTAACTGAAGTAGAAGTTTGTGTCTCCATTGGTGTTTTGATTATAGCTTACGGTATGAGAAAGTACCAAATTTTGCTACGAGAAAATGCCTTCCAAATTGAATTTGAGATTTATTGGCTGTTAAAGGGGACTATACGGAGTCCCGAGATTCAAAGGATTTCCGTTACGACGTGAATATATGGAATAAGTTCACAGTTTGGCCTTCTTTGAACAATTACAATCATGTTCAAAACTTTTGAGTTAAACACACACACACACACACACACAAATATATATATATATATATATATATATATATATATATATATATATATGCAAAAAGGTACGTAACGTCCATAGAAATGCTTGAAAAAAACCAAAGGGTTACGATTAATTTATTTTCGAAACCAGGTTTCGTCTTAATTAATTAATTTTAAAAAGTCAGCACGGGCCAACAACATCAATGTTGCCTTTCGATACGGAAAAACGATCAGAAATTGTCTAAAAATAGATCAACTGATAAATAACAGAGTGTATAATATATTCCATGCCAAATTTGCAATCAAGTATATATTGGCGAAAGCAGCAGATTCTCCAAGAGAATGAAGGAACACAAATGCGACATGCGCCGTGGAAGTCTTTAATCTAGCCTGATCCTCCATATGTCAAATGAAAACCATTTATTTGACATTGATAATGCAAAAATAATTTACAATAATTCTCACAAATATATACATAGGTGTCTAATAGAATCAACTCTTATAAAGGAACTTTCAAACTTTAATACTTCCAAGGGGTAATTCAACACTAATCCCTTGATAAGCAGGATATTAGTCATTCCTCTACTAAAAAATGGCGCTGCTTCCGTATACCCTCCATAATTATATTCTCACTTATAAATTTGTGTGCCTTTAAGTTAACCATGTGTGTATTCAATAGTTTACCAGTGATTGAAGATGACAACGGTCTCCGTTGAAACCCCTGGTTTCGCAAATAAATTGATCCTAACACTGTGGCCTCTTTCCTGCATATATATATATATATATATATATATATATATATATATATATATATATATATATATATATATATATATATATATATATATATATATATATATATATATGTATATATATATATATATATATATATATATATATATATATATATATATATATATATATATATATACATACATGATGATCCATTTCCACAAAAAATACACACACACTTGTACACGGTCATTTCCCAGGCTCACAAAACTGTTATTTAATCATTTCTTTCTATTTGTTCATTAACGCCAATCTGATAGACTGAAATCCTATAAACATTTCCAAAACTTTCTTCCGACTTTATTATCATTTCTTTTCTCACCATTTTTTTTTTCTCTCTCTCTCTCTTTTTTTTTTTTGATAACGAAAATAGAGGGAGAGGTGACGCCCCCTTGTCGCGGGAAGAGAGCTTGTGTGGACCTTGGACTTTTCGAGCTATGTCGGCTGGGGTACCTCTTCTGGGTACCCCTGGTAGGGCTTCCCTTGTCGATTTGGTCGGAAACGAAGTTCCAGACTAAGTGCGTTATTCCTTCCTTTTTCTACTCTATCCCTCTCCTTTTTTTACTTTTATCCTATCTCCCACTCATACAAAAAGAAAAAAAAAACAAAAAAAGCCTACTCCTATCGTGTCACTCTTTCCCTTTCTTCCTCTATCTACCTATAAGGACCTGGCAGCTACCTCATGCGTCAGAAGAGAGGCTTTGGAACCTCTATAAACAACGCCAATCGACGCTCACTGGTTGCGAGAGACTAGGACTAGAGGTGTCTTAGGCGTTGGGACACGATGAATTGGATGAGGTTAGTGCCTCGTTAACCCCTCCCCTGGCGCATAATTATTGACCGTTCCCAGTGCCCGTTGACGGGTGCTGATGGTAGCATTGGTCTGAGGTGACGGCCCTTTGTTCCCATGTTGGTTGCCAGGCCAATAAAAAGCCTTGGGTCGAGTTCCTTGGTGTAGCGGGATATCCATTGAACGCTACTTCGAGATCCTGGCCGTTGTGAAGGGAACTAGTAGGAGTTTAGTACGGGGCGTGCTTCGTTGTTGTTCACCTGGTGAGAAATCGATGGCCCCTTCGGGGACTGTCAGTGCTGCTTGGTTGGGAGCCACGGCACGCCGAGGTTTGACGACTCGGTCGGACGAACAGCAGCACATGGAGCGTGCCTTCTGAAAGATCCGAAACCTCTCCGATCGATAGGCGGGAGCGACTCACGCTGGGAGAACTCACCAACCCCCCTTTTTTATCATTGATTGGTCACGAGTTTTCAGAGAGAGAGAAAGCGCTCAAAATGACAGGCAAAAAAGGACCCGTTCGTCTCAAACACAACTGTGCAATATGCCAGTTAGAAAAGTGGTGCGTTGACTTTCCGGAGGGCTGCTACTCAAAATGCCGCCCTAAAAGTATCTGCACTACTTGCATATTGACGCGAGAGGTGGAAAAATTAAAAGACCTCTATAGAGCCTCAGAGGAGAGAGCTAAGGTCCTTGAGGGAAAGTTGGAGAAGCTCGAAGCCCTTAACGTAGCTCAGGTTTGATGCCTAGAAGAGGCGCCGCCCACTGACGTGTCGGAATCCCCTGGTAATGAAGCGGACATTCCGGCATCATCTGAGGCTAAGCCAGCTGAGGCGAGAGAAGGTAAGCTGCCTGTCAGGACGGGGTAACCACACCATCAGAGTAGAGGCAGAGAAAGCTCAGATTTCTGAGAATTCAGTTGTTGCTCTGATGGTGAGCGGCAACGACCTCTACCTCAGAGGGGGTAAGGTTGGCCTCAGTGGTAAGACCATCCAAACAGTGATGGGAGCCGTGGACGACATAAGGCTTAAAACCCGCAAACGTCTGGTGGTTGGGATGCTTCCGAGAAGAGGTCCATCCCGAACCGCTCACGAAAGAAACGTCGCACTGAACAGAAGGTTGGCGGATCTCTGCACGGCAGAAGGAGTCTTCTTCGTGGACCCCTATCGTACCTTTATCGGTAGAGACGACCTCTACCAAAGGGACGGGGTACATCTCTCCTTTAAAGGGAAGGCCTTTTTCGCCAATCTAATTCAAGATGTCGTGGAACGCACCCAAAGGAGCGTTCGAAACAGAGCGAAAGCGGACGTGCGCCAGCATGCCCGTGTCACTCCTGGAACGACCTTCTCGGAGGTCGTCAAAAAGGGTGTGACCACGAAAACAGAGAAGCCGGGAAAAGGAAGAGCGTAGGGAGTCCTACACTAGGGGACTCCCTCAAAGTTCTTCTGTTCAATGCGAGGTCAATCAGGAATAAGTTTCTTGAGCTCCGTGGCCTCGTAGTAACAGAGGAACCTGAGATGGTGGCCATAACGGAGTCGTGGATAAAAACCTCAAGCCGAGATTTTGAAGGTGAATTCACGATTCCCGGTTACCAGCTCTTCCTGAAAGATAGGCCAGACAGAGAGGGTGGCGGTGTGATGTTGTATGTCAAGGATACTCTCAACTCGACGGATTGCAACATCATATCCGACCATGAACTACTAGGTGTTGACCTAGAGATAGGTCCTGCCAAATACAGGACCCTGGTGCTTTATAGACCTCCTACCCAACTCGTTGAAAAGGACAGAGATCTGTATCAGCTGCTAGGAGAACTTGTCGAAGACAGAGTGTGTATCGTCATGGGTGATTTCAACACACAAGTTGACTTGGAAACCAGAGAACCCTGTGGCGAGAACGCACTACTCCTGGAGTTCACGAACAACGAGTTCCTCACTCAGTGGGTGAGAGAGCCAACGAGAGGAGACAATATCCTCGACTTGGTTTTCACCTGTGAGGATGACATCGTTGAGGACCTCTCTGTTGGCGAAGAGCTCAGTGGCAGTGACCACCGACTAATTAGATTTGTAGTCAAAGTCCCCAAGGCAGAGCCTGCAACTAGTAAATAAAGGAAACTCGATTTGAGAAGAGCAGACTTTGCAGGTCTACGCGCGGGACTGACTGACGTGAGGCTAGAAGAGTGCGATGCTGTTGAAGACTCTTGGAACAGTTTCAAAACCACATTCATGAATCTTCAAATCGCGTTTTATCCCTCTGAAATGCCCCCGTCGGTCCTCTGTTCAACCAAAGTGGTTTAATCGAGAAATCGGCCAACTGCTTAGGGAGAAGAGAAATGTGTACCGGCAATCGAAGATCTCGGGTGACTTTGACGAATACCGGAGGCTAGCCAGGAGAGTGAAGTCCAGTATAAGGGCGGCTAAGCGGTCTGAGGAACTCCGAGTGGCGAGACTCTGTAAAGAGAATCCCAAGGAGTTTTTTGGATATGTGAACAGCCGTAAACCAATCCGTCGAACGATTGTCCCTTTAAGGAATGAGGAGGGGACATTAAAGCATTCAGATGCAGAAAATGCTAACCTCCTCAACGACTACTTCTCTTCAGTGTTTACTGAAGAGTGTGGTCCCATTCCCCAGCCGACGGATTCCTACTCGGGGGAAAAGCTGGAGGCAATGGACTTCACCGAAGGAGAAATAAAGAAAAAGATCGCTGACCTAAAGACGAATAAGTCTCCTGGACCGGACGGGTTTCTACCTAAAGTGTTGAAGGAAGTGTGCGATGAAGTATCACGACATCTGTGCGCTATCTTCAACATGTCAATCCGGACCGGATGCGTTCCTAGAGACTGGCGTGAGGCAGAGGTGACTCCTATCTTCAAGAAAGGAGACGTAACCAACCGTCGAACTACCGACCTATCAGTCTGACTTCAAAAGTCGGTAAACTCATGGAAAGCATGATGGTGGACAAAGTGACGTCGTATTTAGAGTCAAACCTGCTACTGAGGAGTTCCCAGCACGGCTTCCGAAGGCAACGGTCATGCCTGACGAACCTTGTAGAATTCTTCCACTTCGTTTTCAGTTAGCACGATCGGGACAAGGTGGTGGATGTGGTCTACCTAGACTTTCAGAAAGCCTTTGATTAGGTACCACACCGCCGCCTTCTCCGGAAAGTGCGAGCGCTTGGCATAGACGGAAAGGTAGCCGGCTGGATCGAGAACTGGCTAAGTGGCAGACGGCAACGGGTGGTGGTGAATGGACATTCTTCTGAGTGGGTGCCCGTTACTAGCGGGCTGCCTCAAGGTTCTGTCCTGGGACCACTACTATTCATCATCTACGTCAACGACATGGACGGTGACATGGTTGCCAAGATTTCCAAATTTGCCGACGATACCAAGCTTGGTATGAACGTTGCAAAGGATGGAAATACTGCCCGCCTGCAGGAAGATCTTGGGAAGATTGGGGAGTGGTCGGACACGTGCCAAATGCCTTTTAACGTGGGGAAATGTAAAGTGATGCATATCGGCCACAGAAACCCCCAATCTCAGTATATCCTTAAGGGCACTGCTATGGAATCCACCGACACTAAGAGGGACTTGGGTGTAACAATCACTAGTAACCTCAAGTTCTCAAAACAGTGCATTGAGGCGGAGAAAAAGGCCCAAAGGATGCTAGGCTATATTAGGCGCCAGTTTGGTTATCGGAACCAGGAGATTGTACTGTGCCTGTACAACTCATTTGTCCGACCGCACCTGGAGTATGCCGTACAATTTTGGAGTCCTTCATTGCGAAAGGACATCGCGAGATTGGAACGCGTATAAGCTAGGGCAACCAAACTGATTTCCTCTATCCGACATAAAAGTTATGAGGATAGACTAAGGGAGTTAGATTTGTTCTCGCTGGAAACCCGTAGACTGCGTGGTCAGCTCATCGAGGTCTTCAAAATACTTCGAGGGTTCGACAATGTTGACTACCGGGATATTTTCACACTGAGTGAGAACAGAACGCGCAATCACGGCTTCAAACTTGAACTGAAGCGTTACAACCGCAATCTGTGTGGAAATTTTTTCACCTACAGTATCTGCGGTAAGTGGAACGCACTTCCAGAGGAATTTGTCAACAGTGAATCTGTGGACTAATTCAATTCAAGACTAGACAAAGTCTTGAAAAGTGGCCGTTTAGGGACGCAAAACAATTAAGCAGCCATGTGCCCGCTCGATTGCTAGCCTAAAGGTACCCTCTTTGAATGGACCGTAAGGTCTCCTAGGGTACTTACTTTCCTTGTTACTCCTTGTTACTCCTTGTTACTCTCTCTCTCTCTTTCTCTCTCTCTCTCTCTCTCTCTCTCTCTCTCACTCACACTCATCGGGATAAGGCCGTGGATGTTATCTACTTAGTACTTAGACCTACAAAAAGCCTTCGATAAGGTACCACACCGCCACCTCCTACGGAAAGTGCGTGCGCTGGGTATAAACGGAAGTGTAGGCCATGAATAATCTTTTGCAGTCTCCTTCTTTTCTTATGTTCTTAAGTTGGATAGAGAACTGGCTAAGTGGCAGACGGCAACGGGTGGTGTTGAATGGACAGGCTTCTGGGTGGGTGCCCGTTACTAGCGGTGTTTCTCAACTGTTCATCATCCACGTCAACGATACGGACGGTGACATGGTTGCGAAGATTTCTAATTTGCCGAGGATACTAAGCTTGGTATGAACGTCGCAAAGGAAGGAAATACTGTCCGCCTCCAAGATGATCTTCGGAAGATTGGGGAGTGTTTGGACACGTGACAAATGCCTTTTAACGTCAACAAACAAATGCAAAGTGCTGCAAATCGGCCACCGAAACCCCCATTCTCAGTATATCCTTAAAGGCACTGCTCTTGAACCACCGACACTGAGAAGGATTTGGGTGTAACTATCACTAGTGATCTCAAGTTCTCGAGCAGTGTATTGAAGCGGAGAAGAAAGCCCAAATGTTGTTAGGTTATATAAAGCGACAGTTTGGATATCGGAACAAGGAGATAGTAGTGTGTTTGTATAACTCTCTTGTCCGACCGCACCTGGACTATGCCGTACAATTTTGGAGGCTTTTGCTTCGACGGACTCCAACGTATGCAAGCCAGAGCAACCAAACTGATTCCCTCTATCACACACAAGAGTTACGAAGATAGATTACGGGAATTAGACCTGTTCTCGCTGGAGACCCGGAGACTGCGTAGTCAGCTTTTCTAAGTGTTTAAAATTCTTGGACAATGTAGACTACAGGGATATTTTCCAGCTAAGCGATAACAGAACTAGAAACCACGGCTACAAACTTGAGCTGAAGCGTTACCACCGTGATCTGTGTGGGAAAATTTCACATATAGCATCTGTGGTACTTGGAACGCACTTCCAATGGAAGTTGTCAGCACCAATTCTGTTGAACAGTTCAAGTCTAGACTAGACAAAGTCTTCAAAAATCGCCGATTGGGTGCATAAGCCGTTGTACGTGTGTTCTTCGAGGGTGTCAATTGACACTTTCGAGAACTAGGCCTGCTCAGCTGTTGGGCTATATACCCTCTTTGAATGGACCGTAAAGTCTACTAGGGTACTTAGTTCCCTTATGACTCCTTGTGTGACTCTCTCTCTCTCTCTCTCTTCTCTCTCTCTCTCTCTCTCTCTCTCTCTCTCTCTCTCTCTCTCTCTCTCTCTCTCTCCGGCTTTTGCCGGAGGGAGTGGAGGGTGGGGAGAGCCTAAAACTTTTCTATCCTTTACCTCTACTATTCTATGTGTAAGTGGCAGTAGATTTAAGGCCAGATCACCTTAGTCTGGGCCGTACGGACCGTGTGATCTGTGTATCTATGTAACTCTATGTAACTCTCTCTCGTACACAAGGCTTTTTGAAATTTCTCGTTCTAAGGAAATATATGATAGCTCAGTAATAGTAGTATTAATGGCAATCCTGAAGAAGAAATCTAGGAAACTTTTCTAGAGGATTAAAGAATTAGGAATTCTTGCTATTACCCTAACCTAACAGTATTGACATGGACTTTATAGTTTATTAGATATATATATTATATATAATAAATATGCAATATAATAAAAAGACATACTTTCCTGTTAGAGTTACTGCTCTGTCCATGGGTATTTTCATTACGAAAAAGAACAGTTCTAAAATTTCGCACAAACTCGCAGTAACACCTTTAATAGTGAATGACCCTTCAGAAAAACCTTCGCATAGTTTACTTTGATTTCACTATTTATTATAAGGTATTGAATAGTGAGCAGCTCTTAAAAAAGGAAAGATCGAAACATTTGAGAGTAAAATCAAGACGTTCCTAATCGAAGACACTCTTCCAGGGATTACATGTATGGAAGATAAAGAACTTATTACGCGTGAAATGAAATGTTCAGGTTGTAATGTTTTGATGAACTGGACAAAATGTGCTTCAAATGTAGTTCAAATTATTTGGAAGTTTTAAAATAAGGTCAGTAAAATATACAACCATAAAGTGTTAATTAGAAAAAAAAAGTTCATTCTTTTTTATTTCTAAAATCACCCTTCAGAAATGGGTTGAAGCTATCTTCTATTGGTAGGGTGAAATTGTTGACATAAGTGCATCTAATTTATTAAATGTCTTACTAAAAAATATGGTGTATTTATATAGCTTCTTTCGTTAGGTATGTACTAAGCATTTTGAAAATAACCCAGTTTAACTAAGTAGGCCTGGTATTAACGGTAAAACTAGACGGGTGATGTTTTTTGCCTAAACCTAAACATCACAGGAAGATCTCCTCATTCTCAAATTTTGGTTTTGGAGATTGTACATACATCAACAAGACCAGCCATATACTACATGGAATAGGTCCCAAACCGATACTGGTATTTTTTTAGCATTATTTGGAAAGGTAGTTAGGTAAGGCTCGACCATACACTTAGACGAATGGAAGGCCTACCTTAAAAAAAATCAGTAACGTAGGATACCTACATAAAACTGAAAATCATTCGTTATATTTTCTTGATAATAGAACAGGTGTTTACACTCAGCATGTATAATCCTATTAGTACAAACATAAAGCTAAAATAAAAGAGATTTATCGATGCAAAAAAGCAATTCTTACACTTCTATTTACATAAATTTATGTATCGTGAACGGCATCGGGAAAATTTATTTGATTATTTTTGTCCGAAATTTCAAAACAGTTTGCGTGTAATCTTTAAATTGATTTATATAATAAAGTATTACTAAAGTATTTTCTTGTATAATTTTAAATATTATTAACTTAATAAAGCATTAAATAAAGTACTAATCCCTGCTATCTATTTTCTCTTATTTTTTATAATCCTTTATAGCCCCAAACTGAGGCTCCTATTATTCAAAAGGCCAAAACTTTGAGCTCTGTTGTTAAAAATAATATATATATATATATATAGTATATATATATATATATATATATATATATATATATATATATATATATATATATATATATATCAGGTTGGAACGAACATAATGTATAGAATAAAGCTTTAAATAGTATTTTTTAGAAAATAGTGCCTCCTGTTTTTGTTTAAGAATGCTACAATTAATTTATACCTTTTTCTTCAGATCATAAAAATATTGTTCATAATCTTATTCGTTATTAAGCCCTATGACCTCCCCCCCCCTCCTATCAAAAGATCA
This sequence comes from Ceratothoa steindachneri, assembly GCA_963969495.1. NCBI lineage: Eukaryota > Metazoa > Arthropoda > Malacostraca > Isopoda > Cymothoidae > Ceratothoa > Ceratothoa steindachneri. Next base: position 36,512,685 of record OZ018325.1, read on the forward strand.
CAGCAGTCATGTTTTACACTCTGAATTTCATAAAATACAGCGGTAAAATCCATTACAAGGACTAATGAAGACGATACAGTAAATGAAAGAAGTTGCAGGAGGTGATTTTCCCGTTTCTGAAGTGTTGTTGATTTTAGTCTGAAAAACGGAGCTAAAGAAGGTTGTTCCAAAGAACTCGATTCTGAGGTTGTAAGCTCTTGTTACATCAAATCCTGCTACAACTTCCAAGGAACTCACAAAACAATTTAACGCAATCCATACGATTGCCCCACGAAAACTGAAAAGGATTGGAAAGGTTCCAGTGATTAGAAAACGGGTCCTGCGCATCTGCAGCTTTGTCTTGCTTATCCTGAGTCATAGCTTTCACACCTTCAGGTACCATTTTTGAGCAGTCCTCTTACTGGTGTGGGAGAAGTGAATGCTTTATCATAAGGTCGAATGTCACCGTTCATGGTTCAGTCGAGGATGCTTCTTCTAATTATAATAACCATTTGATAAAGGATTACAGAAATATTTTTATGGTGTTAGATGGATATTAAGAAAATAAATTGTAAACGAGTTGGACTCATATTTTGCATCAAAACCTAAAGAAATTCACAAAAGAGGCATTTATGAGCTTGTTGAGGGATGGAATTAGGCTCAAGAAAGAAATGGAGGTAAAGTTTAAGATAAAATACTTCCATAGTCATAATTCTTTCATTTTGAATATATACCCTAAAATCGGACATTACTTTCGTTTTAACCTGTTATATTGAACAAACCATAATGGGAGCAAAAAATGCAAATTACAGTATATTCAAAAACTTTCAAATTCCAAGCACTTTCGAGCTTTAATTAAGTCAACCTAAAGGAATAGAAGCATAAAAACAAACAAGTATATATGAATAACGGAAGCTCTCCCTATTACAAACATGAGCCTGATAATAAAAAGGTGGATAGTGTTGATTGACAATTGTTATTTTGTTAAATTAATTCCCAAATAGTCAAAAACATGTAGGGAAACACAGATCAACGAAAATAAATCCTGAGTGTCGTGGTATGACATTATATTACATCAATACCATATTATATCTATGGGAGAGGGACCAATAACTTAAAGGCGAATCAACAAAGGGACGGAACACTACGAGTTTAGACGGGCTGAATAGCGAGAAAGAGTGCAACGAGTTCAGGTAAATTATGGGTAATGGAAAAGCTCAAGGTTATTTAAAGAGTCATGTACAAAAATATAATTTTATTTACATAAAAATGGGAGAATTGATGGGCAAAATTACATCAGAGAATTAATGGGTAAAATTACATTGGTAAACGAGGGGAGGGAATTGTAGTTATGCATTAGACTATGAAGTTAAAATTCATAGTATTACAGGATGAGACTATTCAAATTGAAGGGAATTAACTCAAATGGGTTACTGAAGGGGGAGAGGAGTTGGTCTGCGGAGGATTCCGGGTGAGGCGTCGGGGTAAGGCTTCACGAATGTCTTATGCACGTGAGGCGAGGGCGCTCAAAGCTTCTGAGCGGGAACTTAAAGTGATGAAGGTTCTCTAAAAGGGGGGGGGTAACATCCTGTCCAGGGGGGAGAATTTCGGCCACCCGAAAACGAGGGGCGAACGAGGAGGGCTTCGACAGGAGCTGATGAGCGAAGTCGGAAAAATCGCTCGGTAGCGATCGTTAAATGGAATTACCTCACTGGCTGGGGCTAATTCCAATACACAAGTAGTTCAGCCGTTACTTCGCTTTGTTGTTAGCACCTGACTTGGAACTAGGGGAATCTTCTTAGGTCCGAGCGAGACTTCTCAACTCATTAAGAACGGGCACTATATATGTCCGAGGCTCTCCCGGTGAAGGGAGGGGGGGATGTTAGTGGGAAACAGCTTTACTCTCGAATGGCCTCGAATCTTCTTACCGAGGTGGTTCAAACCTGTGTAAAGGTGGACCGTGGTGGACGCGGTTCAAGGCTACCGCTTGTGGAAGGAGGGGGGGTGGAAGGGGCTTACCAATTTAAGCCTAACAGAATCTTCTCCAGCACATGAAACTTCCGTGTTGAAAATGAAATTCCACGTGGAATTCCTCCATACTAAGGACATGGCTGATTGGATTACCAATCTATTTTTATATCAATTCCCTTTTTTTTACTTTGGATTAATATTCGTCTCAGCGTTGCCATGATTTTCACAAGTATTTCTTATGGATGCGAAAAAAAGGTAGGAGGACTTTAACTTGCTGCTTCTCAGGGCCAATGGCAAGCGATATGTTGAAATTTAGGGGAGTGGGGGTCCCAACATAACCTAGTCTAGGCTATCCTAACACCCTAACACGATCTAGATTAAATTAGGATATAATTTTTATATTATGTTACATTGCAAATGTAAAGGTGTTAAAAAATGAGAAGCAATTTGTTCAATGGTTGTGTGGGGGAAGCAATAATTCGCAACGGTCCAAATGAAGCGAACGCAAGATATCCTCCACTATACCCGCTAAAGAATGGCTTAGAAAAGATCCCGAAATTTAATAATTTCATGTAGTTTGCGTATAAGTGACGTTAGAAATGGTTAAGTGTTTTCTCTCACTTGAACATCCGCCCCCTAGCCTGGCAATTTGACCCAACACCACACCTAAATCCTTCTAGGGGAGGTGGCGGGTGGGAGGACACAACTTGACGGGCGCACTGAGCCTGCCCGGCAGATAGGCCAGCTGGCTCCTATGCGTCATTACCACACATAATCAACCACCACAACCTGCCAAATAAGCATCTAGAAAAACCGACGCCTTCCCCTCCAACGAGATCTGAAAGGGGTTTCTGATTCGGTTTAAAACACGATACTATCGCCCTCTCCCGACGATGATTGACACTGTGGTGCTTTCAGACTTGACAGCAATTGACATTCTGATTCTTATGCGAAGGTTATTACCCAATCTTGGCTCTTGTACACAAATACAAAAAGGGCAGATTGCGAAATAACTAAATAATAAGTTTGTTTTTTTTGCCATTCTACTTCAGAGTATTCTCATTCACAACATCGTTCGCTTCCCATTGATTCATTCCAATGCTCTATTCATATTTCACACTCAGCATCGCTCTCAATTGTCTATTAGCATAACTCTTATTCTGGATCCTCCCTTCTCCTCCCAAATTTGAGTCCAACTCCTATACAGTAAAGATAATAATTTGCACACTCACTTCATCATTCAATGTGCAGAGTTTTGTTCTTTTAAAAAAAGACAAACACTGTGATACCCGGTATCACTCTTTAGTCCAGGCTTGTAATGGTGTAGCAGTTGTGTTTGGTAGAGAATCAAAGTGTGAAGAAGAGTTAACTGCCTACTATTTTGTGCGATGACCACCGAATCAGCCAAAGCCTAACATATATCCAGGCAAAGAGGGCCACGTGAAGACTCCACACATGGTACCATTGTAGCGGGCCGAAAATCTATACTCTAATCCTATTCGTTCCAACCTGCTTCCTACACTAATCAGACGTGAGAAATTGAGGGAAAAATGAAATGGATTGTATGTACAGTTCTATATTTACAAGAAAAAATATGGAGTAAATATTTATAAGAGATCTCGTCACAACACTCTAATAATATATATATATATATATATATATATATATATATATATATATATATATATATATATATATATATATCAATTAATATTATTTTATGCATACCAATCAAACTTTATACAAAAAATACAATATTGAATTAGACTATATATACAAAAGAAAAACAACTACCAATCCGAAAAAACAATTCTATGTAAAATCGAACAACAAAAAGTATTTGCGACTACAACAACAAACAAAAAGAAAAGGCTTAACGTGGTACCACAAAATCTTCGTAAAAAAATACTGGCGCCTCCGAGCTCGATATAATATTAGCGATCTTGTCGCAGTATTGAGGCTTTAGAAAAAAAAGCAACCTCTTGTCCAACCAATCATTAACCTGTCAAGGATGATGGCAATTCCAATTATATTACTTCCCTATCTTATGATGTCAGCCACTCTTTACAAAGGGAAGTAATATTTATCTATTGAAATTTAATAGAGTGGTGGCGCAAAAATAAGAATCAAATTGTAAATCGATAGGGAGAAAAAAACATTTTAGACAAACATCAAATCCCTAATATATATTATATATAAATAAGAAGAAGAAAAAAATCCTATTCATACACACATTCTTACAGAGGGAGAGAGAGGCTATTGGAAAAGGGGTGGGAGAATGGCCTTTCACACCCACACTCACATTCGCTCCACCACACCATGAGGTCGCGTAGCCCCTCCTGGACCAGGTTCCTGGTAGTCTCAGACTAGATTGCGACAACTAGGATTCATATTTCTTATCGACATATTTCATTTACCCCCCATTCGCTACTTTAATTTCGAACCTTTCAACTATTTTGGTTTGATCAGTGGCTAATTTGGAAGGCTAGTCGCCAAACAGCTATCGTCAATTCGTTCCTGATCGGAACCGGGAAGGAAGAGGGCCTTTAAACCCCTCCTTTTTGGCTTATGTCAGGAATAGTGTTCTTCAACATTCCTGCATTCATTTGCACCCGCACAGGGATATCATGTGTTGAGATCAGTCCTCCAAAATAAGTTGATAAAGATAACTTACCTTGAGAGATCTATTTCTATCTGATAAATAGCAAATATTTAACAAAATCAGGACAATAGCAGTATTAAAAAAAATATATCTCGCTAAAGTATTTGAGCGAATTGAAAAGGAGCAGAAATTGTGCCGCAGAAATCCGATAAAGTGTCTCTTTATTTGTTTATCCCCTAGAAAGTCATTTATTGAGGGCGGGGGGGGGTGTTGGGGGGTGTTGGGGGGGGGGTTGTTTTTCCATGTATCCTCGAAAGGAACGTAAAATTCATTGCGTTGACTTATCTTCTAGTGGCAGTCGCATATAGCCCCTCTCCCCCTCCCGAGAAAAACTCCAATAGACAAATGTTACGAAGTAATGAATGAGTTCTGATAACCACTAAAAATATAAACTAATTTAAGCAACTGACTAACCTTGTAATACTTGCATCCCTAAATATAAGCTAGTGTAGATAAGCTTGTTAGAAGGGTCCAAGTCGTCTCCTCTTTAATCTACTCAGCTTTTAAAAGGTATTGAAATGACACTTAAGCTGGTAAGGTATTTCCCTATCCTAACTTTTCTATTTTAACGTCGAAAACATTCATTACTACCTTTTGTGTTATTTACCTTTAACACATTTTTCCTTGTCCCATGCACAGCAAGATTTCATGCGCAGCATGGGCAACTACACTAGCAGCTGACATCTGGAGGTTCGGATGCCCACAGAAGGATCTGTAGGATTGATTTTATGCTCATTCAATTTTAATTTTCTCTCTTTACCATTTTCTTAATAGGTATCTAAAGTAGAATACAGTTCTAATCCAAAATAACCATACAAAGGTTGTGAATTACGGGTCATAACCTAGTATTGCCAAGTGGTTCAAAATTTGAGGTCCAGGCTGCCGAAGACACCAAAGAACTTATCGTTGGCAAGTACTTTACACCTGTCAGAGAATACCAACACAAAAGTACAATATTTCCTACGCTCACATTTTCGAAACCTTTATTGTTGGTACAAAAATAGGTTAACCACCCTTCCCCACGCGCCCTTAATATTCGAAACAGTCAATTTAATAGTTTTTCGAATCAGATAACTAATAAAAAAAACAAATTTTATCAGAGGCTCCCATACCTTTCATTAATTGGGCAGAAAAAGAATCGGCCATCTCGACTAGATACGAGTTGATAGAAAAGAAATTTGGGGACTCAGAGGGATAAATTCAATTGTATATGAGCAAATGCTCGCGACTGTACATTCAATGATATTTTAAATGTAATTTTGGTCCGATATAATTGAATTTAGAAGAATTCTAATCAATATGATTATTTTGCGCCATTTGAATGCAGAAGGCACTATTGTTTTCTCCAAGTCTTACATCATATCTAAGTTGATTTAAATGTAGTGTCAGTCTCTCATAATAATTCTTGGAAAAAATCAAAACACTAACACAATATACGCTCCCTGCTTTGTTATCACTATTTTTAACCAATAATTTATTAATAATTTAACTCTATTTGAAAACCACAGAGATATATCCGTATTAAGGAGGTATATTAATCAGCGCTTTAAAGTAATTGAAACCATTGTGTATAAGATTGAAATTGTAAAACTTAAATAAAATTAATGGAATTCTTGCATTTCGAGTTAAATTCAATTTTTATGAAAATAATTTTAAATAATTGAAGAGGATCTAAAGAAACTACTTTTTAAAAAACTATTGTGGTGGAAAGTTGCTAAGTTGAAAATTTCTCAATTGCATGGAAAAGAATATCGATTCGTATTCTTTCTATGTTAGAAATTTTACAAGTTAACAAACTGCAGAGTGAAGCAAATGCATTTTTTCCTTAGCAATTTTTTTATTTTTTTTAAAGTCTCAAACATCGTAAAAATTCGTAAGATCTGGCAACTCTGGTTGGCGGACTGAGGCGTCGGGTCACTCAGTGAGCATTGAAAAATATGTGTGGGGTAAAATATACCCACCTGACCTGAATCCATGCTGACTATTACTCAACGAGCTACAACTTTCTGAAAAGTCTGATATCCCTTATTTAACGACCTTCTCAAGAAATCTGCATAATATTCAGGTTTGACTTGCTAGTCCCTTTTTGAAGATTAGAATTACATTAGCTCTTTTCCACCCATCTGGTATCTCCTCAAATTTGCGAGATCAAACAAATATCTCCTCAAGAGCAAGTGAAACAATTTCCTTCCCCTCCGAAAAAATCCAAGAAAAAATATTACCATACCCCATATCTTTGTTAACATCCAATCATTTGTTCGTTCCCTAAAACTTTCCCTATCGACATTAATACTCTCGAAAACATTTGTTTGGTTTCTATCATTATTAAGATTAAAACTCACTTGATCTTCTCGACTAAACACATAAAATGGTCATTAAGAACCTTAACCATTTCATCATCTTTTTATTTAATATTCCCCTGCACTTTAAGAGGTTCTCTCCTACTTTGATCAAGCTTATTCTTTATTTTATAATGACTAAAAAACATTCCTTGATCTTCGTTACTAATGTGCACTAACCTAATTTCAGAAAGATTTTACCAATTTTTCATCATCTTGTTCAACTGATTCCTTATGGTTTGGGGTATTTTGCTAAGCAATTTCTGTGGATGACATCGCTTCAGAACCATATTCAAAACTTGCGTGCAAGTATCCAACATCATATATACACTCCTATCTCTGAATTCCTCTTCCCAGTCAATTTGTTCTATGTTACGTAATCTTTCATAATTTCCCTTGTGGAAAGTTCGAATTTTTACATTATTTCTAATAATGCTTATCATATTAACCCAGAGTAAATCGAACTATCGGATGCTGCCTAATGCTTCCACAATAAATCATTGACTAATTAAATTCCAACTTACCAATTTTTCCCAATCAGTTAATGATAAATTAGAATCAACGATAAAAATGTCACAATTGTATCCTAGCTTAAGTTTCTCTATCATAACCTTATCTAACTCAATGGATTGGTTTGGGTAACCTTAATAGTTACCCATAGGGATTCCATCATTTTCCCATCCACTATTGTATGGTTTTGATTGGATTGAATGCTACATTTAACATAAATAATTATCCCTCCTCAATATAGATAGTTATTTTATAGTCGTTTCTACTTTCATTAAAATTGTCTCCATTTGCCTATGACACTCTTATTTATATCTTCTTCTACCATATAACTAAAACACTCATCCCTCTTACAATCATTCGCTTCTATCTCACATGAGAGGGCCCCTTTGTAGACTATTATACCTAGTATCTAGAGGGGCAAACACGTCCTTCCGGCCTCTGTGCCCCGTCAGTCTTAAACTAGATCAAATCAACGCTGCCATTTGCTTCTAGATATCTGTTTAGTCTTATTTCGTCAATTACATTACAAATCTCTTCTCACCTATTTTTTTACCAGCATGGAGGTGTCAGCAGCTACCTAAAGGGGTGCATGTCCTCCCGGTCCTAACGCCTGCAAGGAAGGCGAGGATCAACGAGTGAACCTCCAACTTTTTGTTCAGGTCTGAGAAATCTGGTGTGTTTCCTTGGACCCTTTTTGCATCCCTGTAACTAAGACTCCTCTTCTCTGTCCTTTCAATGTCACTTCCTCCTGCTTTTTTCATGCAAAGAGGAGTCTTTTGTAGAGCAATGCACCTGCAGGAGAAGCAGTCCCTCCAAGTTCCAGTGTCCCCGAGGCTATGGAATAGGTAGATGACCACCCACTCTACTTCTTAGTGGACTTACCTATCCCTAACCATCCTTATTACTTACCCTAATTTACATTATCAAAATTTTATTTGGATATTTAGAGAGGTTCTGGTGGCTGGGTGAGCTTACAGTATTAGATTTGAACCCAGACCATGGGTCGCATGCACCGTGAGGTCACCACCCTACTGCGATGGCCAAAAAAACGATTAATTTGTACGTTATCAGGTTGGGTGCGTACTAAGTTTCCGAGTCTCTTTACAGTGCGCATACAGAATGGCAACGCTAACCTTATTATTTATAGAACAAAATTCAAGGGAAATCTTTTTCGGGTTGACAAGGTCCATTCAAGCTCATATTCGAGGCCATATATGTCTAAATAGTCATTCTGGAGGCCATAGTAACTCTTTGTATACATACATTTATTTTATAATTCTCCCAGGTTGGCAAGCGCAAGAAATACAGCATCTTTTAAAGAGAAATATCCGCCCTTTTGAGCCTAGCTTCGCCTGTATCTTCTCAGAGTACCCTCATTTATTGGAAAATGAAAGAGTCAAACGCTTACTAAAGCTGGGACAGGAGTGGAAGTTTCTGATGTGTACTAACAATAAACTCCAGAGGTACTAACATTATTTGGCATTTAGGCTTAACAGGTCGCATTTCAGCGCAGGTCACCCAATCCCCATCGGTAATCCCCTTGCAAACACTTCCTAGACAAGATTTCAAAGCCTTGCAGAGGGATATCCCCATGAATGTTCCTTATGAAGAGTGGGCACTCAGAAAATGACACTAAATAGCCCAACCGCAGAAGGCAAAGTTCTACTTGAGCGCGAAGAATGACTTGATGTGAGCTATTCCCAAGCGTGAATTTACCCGAAATTGGGGCCCTTTCGAAGGCATTAGGTCCACCTCCCATAAGAAGTGCCTTTATATTAAAGGGGTGGCGCTTACGGATGGGTCATTCATCATTTCAGGAAGAACCAGGCCGAAGCAGGACAGTCCTGTATCTAGCCACCCTGAAAGTGATGAAGAATCACAGAGTCAAAAGTATCCCGCCATCTTCCTCACCCCTAAAAGAAGGATCAGGAGGAAAATATATCAGAGCCTCGGAGAACACGAGATCACGCATCGAAAGGCTACCGGGGTTCTCCGATCCTGCTAACTTCAAGCGATTTCTTAACAACCGAACTACCGATGGGACAAAGTTGTATCCAGTGACGGATGAGGCTCAAGTATGCCAATTTAAAAGATCTCTAGATAAACAATGACATTTTTTAATATAACCCCGCACTCCACTATGAATTCTCGTAAAAGGAGTAGTGTATGACAGAGAAATTGTAAACTACTCTATTGAGATTATTACTGAAGAGCTCCCAAACCATGCAGTAGTCAGGGTCGAGCGACTGTCAAGTAAGCTCTTCTCACTTTTGACCTAGATAGACTTCCTGAGTTGGTGCGCGCTGGTTAGTTTTCTTACCAAGTAAAAGCTTTTGTTGTGTTACCGCGGAGCTGTTATTATAGCTACCACTGCAACAATACAAATAAATCATTCCGGGTCAACCTCAAATTTTATCCAAATTGCTCTAAGGCTTTAGTTAATAGAGATGGATGGTCCTATGCCTCACTAAACAAAGTTAGTCTGCAGACTGGCCGGCTAGAACCTCTTTCCTAAAAAGATACGAAAAGTACGAAAACTGCTCAAAGGCATTGCGCTATAAACCCTTATTGTGCACTGCTAAGTGTGTTAATTGTGGTGAGCTGTACTCGTAACTTGAGGAAGCAAGTTACGACTCACCAAAATTTACACACTTAGCAATGCACAATAAGGATTTATAGCGCAATGCCTTTAAGCAGTTTTCGTCGATTTCTGGCTAACCCGGCTTGCACGTCTGTAGGTTCGAGTTGTATGTCCGAAGCGGTTACATTGATAACAACTCCGTTGCTGTAGCACAAATGTCTTGACACGGTAGCGACAACAGCCGGCACGAACCGACTCAGCGAGTCTGTAACGATCGAAGATTAAGAAAGAGTGTAAAGGTGGTTCTTGAATCAATGCTCCCTCTCCTTCCTTTGTTTTCTCTTCACACGTTCGACCTTAACCGCTGCTTTAGTCGACTAGCTGTTCAGTAATGTCTTATGAGCAGTCTCCAAAATTCCTCGCATCATCCACGCCTTTTGCAAAATTTGTGGTTGAGTGTGGTGTCACTCACACGGTCGAGCCATAAAGTATCCGAATTAAATGTCCCATTAAAAAAAAAACATCTTCTATGTGACTTTAAAATGCTGATGTTTTGTGCTGTCGAATATAATTTCACTTCGTGTTCACTTAACAATAAAAAAGGTCACCTCCTGTTGTTAGAGTCAAATCTTCTTCCGTTAGATTATAATTGGAATTCTTCTTATTGTTCTGGAGAGAGATGCCTTTTGTGGAAGCTTTCCAATGTTGTTAAGAGGAGTATCATTTGTGTTCTGGCATATAAAAGAGGAAGGAAATGCTTCAGAGTAATGAACAATGTCTTTAATATTTCCTTATTTTATATTGTTTCATTATGAGATCTATCAGGCAGATGGCAATTTTATTTAGTTATGTTCATGCTGTTTTATGTTATTGCTCTACCTTGGCAAAAACGTTGATTTTCGCAATCCTAGTCATCAATTTTTCGACGTGGTCTGCGTAGCCCTCATGTATGAGTTTCTTTCTTACCATATGCGTCTTGACAATTTCCCTTATGAAAAGTATAATGAAATTACAAACGTAAAACTTGAAGGAATAGATGAAATATTAGTGAATGGCCTTCCATGGCGACTGTCGATGTGAGGTTAGAAAGAGAGAATGAAATGAATCATGGTTAATGTTAATATTTATAGTCAAATGAATGCAAGGGAGATTAAAGTTTTCTGATGTGATTAGAGTTAAATTTGGGGTATGGTGAATCTGAGCGAAAATCCCATTTCTGTAATCCAGGAGGAATTAGTAAAATTTCTGGTGAATTATCTGTTTGAAATCAAACTAATAATCAGTTGGAAATTAAACTCATTCACATGGAACTTATTGGAAGCGTATTATTGCCTCATAATCCGTATTTGAAGCACTGAATTTTCGGGTGATAAATGGATTCTACATACCATGTTGGCCCGAAAATCCTTATATCCTTAAGGGCCTTATCTGAGAAGTTTGTGATCTGACTTTATCTTATCTAACGAGCTTGTCCTATTAATAGTTTAGAACCTCTATTACTCAAAGGGATAAGCACTTTCAACGCGCGGGTATGAAATTGCCGATTTACTTACTCGAAATCTCACAGCATAAATGCCCAACGCATTGTTCCAAGCTTCAGGGGTTTACCCTCCCAATTTAAATTCGCCTGAGAATAAAAAGAAATCCTATTGTCAATCACAGAATAAAAGGTATTTTGATATTCATATATTTAATTCTTTTAAAAAAATCAATTTTAATTCTCTTTTCGGGGGGGGGAAACTTATTGTTTGGGATATGGGTTGCGTAATTTTAGAATTTTTAATATTTTTGTTCATTTAGCATCTTCACTATCTGTTTGAGAAATATTTCCTCCGAACGAGCTTCCTTCGAATGTGCGTTCGGTTACTTTATTTTGGAAGGAAATATTGTTCGATACGAGCCCATCCCCCTCCTGTCGTCCTTTTAAATATTGTCCCTTCAATACTTTCTCCATTCGATACTTTGTCCATTCGATACCTTGTCCATTTGATAATTTGTCCTTCGATACTTTTTCTTCAATACTTTCCCATTCGATACTTTGTTCTTCTATACTTTGTCCTTCGATACTTTGTTCTTTGATACTTTTCCCTTCGATACTTCCGCACACGTCGCACCTGTGCAGCGACCAACACCGACCAGACCTTGCCCAATGGACCGGTGACACTTCTAACTCATCAACAAGAGAAGAAGGGCACTAGTGTGGATTCCCTTACTAGGTTGATCTAATCGTCGACAGAACAACCAGGATCTAGATCTGTTGTGGCAGAACCGGAGACGGGATCCGAGACATAAGCCTTACAGCCTTATGTACCCGAAAAAGATACATAAGTTTGCTTAACTTTCGCATTTACTTTCAGCAATTAACAAACTTCAGTTATAGTTCATTAGTTTTCCGAAAATAGAGACCTTGATATCCTTGGAGACCTATATAAAAATAAAGTTTAGTAATTACTCTTCCAGATAAAATTTATAGGATAGTTTTACTAGTTATACTTAAAGAGTAGAATTCCAGGAAGTCAATTCCCCATTAAGGCAAATAATAGTCATTTCTAAATACAAAGTCACCAAAGTTCTTATTAAGTTTAAATCTGCATCTGTGATAACTGATTACATATCCAACCAATTAAAGTCTCGTGGATATGAACTTGGTCCACTTTATGGACTACCAAATGTTTAAGGTAGATTATCCCTTTACGAATAATTGTTGAATCCTTGAAAATTCCCTCATTAGTTATTGAAATTTATGGTTGATATTCTTTCACCATACAACAAAAAGGAATTCTAAATCACTAATTCTTCCTCATTTCCAAATGAATTAGTTCAACAGAACATCAACTTTTCGGACAAAGAGCTTGTTAGTTTCGACATTAAAATCCTTATTCTCCAACATTCATGGCAATTAAACGATGAATATAAATTTTAATAAGATTTTTAAAGGATGGATACATTTAACGGTTTCTCACCCAGTATCACTTTGATATGGCTTTGCACTCCGGATTTAAAGATAACCACATTAAGTTCAATAATAACATTTACAAACAGGTTGATGGTCTTGCCATGGGATATCCTAAGGCTCTTTAGTTGCATATTGTTTCATGTGCGATTTTGAAGAGACATTTTAACTCAGTTAATCAAAATATTAGACATGTATACATACTCGTATATTACAAAAGATTTGTGGATGAAATTTTTGCTGTCTTTAATACAGTGGAATAAGTACGAAAATTTGTCAAAACACCTAAGTATTTCCTATACTATGGAAGCATAAAATATTAAGTCTCTATCATTCTTAGATATGTTAGTCACAAGACATATAATGAAAGTTTAAAAACTGAAATTTACAATCAAAACATTTTTTCGGGTCGAGTACTGAATTATTTCATTTTTCTGTAATATACATAACGTATACAATTACATTACCGAGTAAAATAAGAGAACGATTTTCCTAATTACAATATTTTAAAAAATATGATAACTATGTTATGGAAATTTCCAATGGAAATAAAGGCATGCATTTAATATATTTTATAAAGACTTCATAGTATATTATCGTATATTCAAAAAATTATGCTAAATAAACTAAAAAATAAAATATTAACATGTGCAAAATAAATGAATGATCATTCACACAATTGCTTAGCAAGCAAATACACTAGAAATAAAACAATATTTGACAACGATGAAAATTAAAGCACTTAGTATGATGTGTTGGAGCTTTTGTTTTCTATTACTTCGGCACGAAAGACACCCACAAGACCTCACAGGATTTGGCAAAATACTGGTGTTATTTAATTCTTGCTCAATTTTCGTCCATATATCCATCACAAATGACTGTTTTTGTCTCCAATGATCATCCAGAGGTATTCAATTGGGTTCAGGTCTGAGCTCTGAGTAGGACACTTCATTACTGTGATATCTTATTTTTATAAATAGTATCTTACTCTCTTTGCAGTATTTCATGGCGTGCTGTCCTGCATAAATATTGCATAATGGCGGTTTTACATTTCTTAACTACTGCCAGGAAACCCAAAGAACATCATAACATAGGAGTATATGCAATACCATGCAATGACTGCCATAAAGTTTATATAGGGGAAACGGGGAGAAATCTAGACAAGAGATTGCACGAACACAAAAGAGATATTAGAGTGGGCAGCCAAAGCAGTGGAATATTTTGCCATATTAGAGACTTGAATCATTCGATCGATTTCAATGGAAGTAAAATGGTTTTTAAATCGACTAACTATGTTAAGAAAAGAATCGTAGAATCGAGCTTGATATCGTCAGTTCCTAATTTAAATCTATCTGAGGGTCAATTTTCTTTTAATCCTGTAATACGAAAGCAAATAAACAAAATAGTGAAATGTCAGCCCTTCAATATGTTTAGGCCTAACCCCCTCCCTGATTAGCCACAAGTAGGGGATTAGGGGAAAAAAGAGGAGATCTTTCATGACCTTTCCCCCTTGTTATGTATGTAAGCACTTTTCTAATATTTTCTATCCAGTGTCAGTTGAAAAAGGGTGTGAGATACACCGAAACTGTTCTGAATTAAATTGTCTTCGGAGAATGTGGTTTAATTCCTCATATATATATATATATATATATATATATATATATATATATATATATATATATATATATATATATATATATATATATATATATATATATATATATATATATATATATATATATTTATATATATATATATATATATATATATATATATATATATATATATATATATATATATATATATATGTATATATATTCCTAAAATTGTAGATTTATTTCTAAATATTAAAAATACAATATTATGGTTTCAGAGACCGGATCAGATAAAAAAAATATTTTTCTCACAAAATTATGACACTAGAAAAAAATCCAAAGATATTGAGTTACTTAAACCACAGAGCAAACTAGAATGACTTTATTACATAATTAGTGTGGATAGAAAATTATATGAGTTGGAATAGCGAAGGTTAAAATCATAACGCACTGCATCAAAATTTCGAGAACAGCTCATTAATCACGGTCAGCAGGTAATAGAAACTATAGATATGGCTTCCTCTGGTAGCCATCCCAAAATTGAGATAAACGGGAAAGATGGCTAAACCCCTGATTTTCCTACGTCACTAGACTTGTAAAGCAGAAACGTCCCTGTGGAACACCGCTTAATCGATATCTGTCCTCAGCATATTAGCTCGATCCAAGACGACAAACAACAATGATGGATACATTCTAAATAAGACCGCTTCTGCTTTCGGGCTATACTCTATGTGCATTGTCCTTGAACTTCCAAGGAGATAAATGACATCTTGTAGGAATCTTTCAATCCGAATTCTCCAGTTATTATCAACTGGGGTGAATATCCAGCAACTCTAGTTTCTAGCCACGATTAATTATAAATGTTATCAATCCCCAAAATTGACTTCCATAACTGATGAAACTATATCAGATGTAATAATCAATAACTACATTGAGTGGAATTCGTGAATTGCTAGAACTCCGATTATATTTCTTGGAGATGCTTCTCAAAGAAATATTCGATTTATTTAACCTCTTATTATCATGCAGGATGGAAGTCTAAAATAATTTACATAATAATTATTTTCTTTTTCGGAAAAAAATTCTAACTTACTTGACAAGAGTAGCAATTTTCAACATTCGTTATTTGCTATACTTTCGTAAATATACTGTATATGCAATAATTTAGTTTGACATAAATCGACTAACTTTCTACCACATAATGCCTTTAATTTGATCAAACAGCTTTTTTCTTTACAAAAACAAGATTAGCTCAACTGTGAATTTTCTTAAGGAAAAATCAGACCAGAGGAGGCGCGAATAGTCATTGCCCTATAGAGTGAAGGCTCAGAAGACCCTACAAAGTGGTTTTCTGTCCATGCGAATTATTGCTCTTAAAAAAATAAAGAACGTTCATTACTTCAAAATCTTTTTATCTCTTTGAGGCCTTTAATCTGCAAAACGATTTTCTCTATGTGAATCATATGGAACGTACAAGCAGAACAGATTATTATGTAGGATTGTTTGTCCGTGCATCAGCATTATTCAACTTGTGAATAAATGCGCAGAGAGGAGACAAAATTATTGATTACTTTAATCATAATCTCACAAAAATGATGAGCAGCGATAGTTCGTCTTTCACGTTGATAAGTATCACAGAAAATGGTTTGTGATTCATTAAAAAATTATTTATCTTAACATTTAAATTTTCCTTGATATTATCAAACTTATTTCATTAATTATTTTTCTATAATTTTGCTTAAAGTTTAGTTAAGCAAAATGAATGGTTAGCACGGGAGCATAATAATATATATGAACCAATAAAGGTTAAATTTGGCGTATAATAATTTTATAAGACTTGTAATAATATCCATGGTTAATTCCAAAAGATGTTCAAAATTCGAAAAAGGTCTACCTGTTCAAAACATGTCATGAGTCTGGAAAATACAGGAAAAATGATTCCTCCAGATGGCATTCTTTCATTGTTCGATTTTTAGAGTTCTGATGATCAATGCAGTATTTATTGTGCTTTAAATATTTTGTAAATTACAGCCTATTGTATAAAGATCTCAATGATTTGTTTTGGCCAACACTGGAATCGTTATCCCTGATAAATAGATAATTTTGAATGTACAGCTAAAAGAATTTATTGCACCCAAATCCATTTCTTAGATCTGAATTTATGAAAATTTTATTTGTGTATTAATTTTCCGATAAAAGATCTGTCTGGCAAAGATGGATTCAGGTTTTTATTTAAATTTTAAACAACCACACAGGCAGTTGGTAGAAAGTTTTAGCGTTTTGCAATCCATGTCATCTCTGAGCATTGATATGTATTTCCACCCAATTAAACTAGATATTGCTGAGAT
The DNA here is from genome assembly GCA_963969495.1 of Ceratothoa steindachneri. Lineage (NCBI taxonomy): Eukaryota > Metazoa > Arthropoda > Malacostraca > Isopoda > Cymothoidae > Ceratothoa > Ceratothoa steindachneri. Next base: position 36,529,623 of record OZ018325.1, read on the forward strand.
GATTTGTGATGATGCACTGACTATCACTCGAATTGATTTCCCATGGAAAAACCTCTAAAATGGGAAGAATCATCTGTTACTCTAATCTTTGGGCAGAAATTGACTCCTGCATAGATGCTACAGGTGTCAACCGGTTTGTAGATCTTTCTCATTTAGCCATAGGATTGATTTAGCTACCTGCTTCTAATGTGGACTTTGGTATAACACATATTCGGTCACATTAAAATTATTAAAACAAAACTTCGCAACAAATTAAAAATTCAAAATTTGAATACAGTTTAACAAATAAATATATGGACTAAGATGCCACAAAGAATGTTGCCATGGCTATAAATTGCCCACTTATGAGATTATAAAAATCGGCACGATAGATAAATATCAGCGTTCCTCTCAAGCAAGATCTTCAAGATTCTCATATGACTAGCCATGACATGACAAGATTCAAACAGATGAATGACTCAGGTAAGCAACAGAGTTCTAGAAGTGAGAGAGGAAAATGGTACGAAAAACCTAAAGGAAGGGGTAGATAGGGTTAAAGGTAGGTGGCTATACACCAATGCGCCGTGTATTGTACGTGTTTGTCGTGGTAATGGATTGTAATGGCAAAAGGGCTGGAGGAAGCGAAGCGTGCATGCAGCAGTATTGGCTTGTGCCTCTTTACGTCCTTTGATCTCTTGGCATTGCACCAAGAGAGCGGAGACTGCCCCGGAAACCTTTATTATGGTGGTGACAGGTTGTCAAAAAAAGGAAGGTGTTGGTTTTGTGTTCATTGTGGGTGCTGTGGCGAGGATGTCGGGGGGGGGGAGGAGAATGTAGCTATAGAGGCCTGACCGTGGGTGGAGTGACAGCAGGGCGGGAGCAAGCAGAGGCGGTAGAAGTGGGGTTGTGACAGCAGAAGAGAGCGTGAACTCAGTAAAAGGAGTGGTGAGGATAGTGCAAAGAAGGGTGTGGACAGTGGAAGAATGGGTGAGAATATTGGAAGGAGGAGTGAGTAAAGTGGAATGAGGTTTTTTGGAAAGTGAGAAGGGGATCTCTTTTTCATTGTAGTTTGACTTGTTCAGAATAATGACACATCTACCTTTATCGGGACGATTAATCAGTATATTTTCTTTCTTTCACAAGTTCTTAAGTATTTCTAGATCATATTGAGCATGAAAGGTAAAGAGAATTTAAACCCCTCGAATTCGAACTTATGTAAAAATGATCGAGAAATACCAAAGAATTTTGGAATGAATGAAAATATACAGATCAAGCGTTGGATATAGGTAGGGTGTCGTTCTTCTGAACAAGATGAACTACATTGCAAAGATGGAAAGTATTCCTTTTGATAATACTAAATTTAAAAAAGTCTATGATTCTCAATCCTCGTTAGTCACCAGGTTGGAAAACAAAATGAACCTTTTTGTAGTAAAAGTTAAAAATATTGGTATTCTTTTTTATTTTTTCGTATTTGAGTTTCCTATTTGGGCTTTACAAATGTCACAAGTTTGGTTTATCCCTTGCTAAATGACAGGTTACGCTTTTATCAATCACTCTTTGATTCAAACCAATTTAAAATTTAAAGGATCTTTTCTTTTGTAAATGAACTATTAAATTTTAAACCTCCCTTATTTTATGCATGAGCAATTTTCATGCTTCCTCACGTTTTACAAATATATATATATATATTTTTTTGGCATTATCAATGTCATTTGAATAGTTTCCATTTGACATGTTGAGAAACAAACTAGAAGAAAGATTTTCACGGCGCATGTCGCATTTGTGTTCCTTCATTCTCTTGGAGAATCTGATGCTTTGGCCAATGTATACTTGATTTCAACTTTTGCATGGAATATAATAAACCCCCTGTTATTTATCAGGAAATCTATTTTTAGACAGCTATTTCGGATTGTTTTTTCGTATTAAAAGGAAACATTGATGTTGTTGGCCCGTGCCAACTTTTTCAAATTAATTAATTGGGGCGAGTATAGGAATGTAATATAATTATTATTACATACGTTTTCCTTAGGATTAGCTGGTGAGTAAAAGTGGGTTCTGGCTTTATAATGACATTTAACTTATTCTAACTAGCGTGCTTTTGCTTATTCTGATTTATAGCCTTACGACCTTCAAAATTTCAATAATTTCCGGACTAACTTTTGGGAGGAATTTGGGAATTATATTATGGGATAGAGAATGAAAAACAACATGAGGATTATAAATATCATTAGAATCGGCGGAATAGTTATGAAATTTTTGCCTAATGATTCCGCGGCTAACCTTGGGAGAACTTTTGTAATTATAGTGTCCAAATGAAAATGTAAAACAACAGAAGGGTTTCAAATTTCATTAGAATCGGCCGAATAGTTATGATGTTATTGACAAAGCAAAATAATTCCCAGGCTAATGCAAATCTTCTGCTTATCAAGAGATTAATGTGATTTGTCTATCGGAAATATTAATATTTTAAATTTCCTTTATAAGAGCTGATTCTGACGCCTATATATATAATTGTGATAATTATATTTTTTTTTGCATTATCAACGTCAATTAAATGTTTTTCATTTGACATGCGGAGAAACAAAATAGAAGGAGGACTTCAACGGCGCATGTCGCATTTGTGTTACACCATTCACTTGGAGAATCTGCTAATTTCGCCAATAAATACTTGATTTCCAATTTTGCATAGAATATAATAAATCCCTGTTATTTATCGGTGGCTCTTTTTTAGACAGATTGGTGAGTAAAAGTTGGTTTTGGCGTCAATAATGACATTTTTCTATGAACCAAAGGGGATACTGCAGCTCAATGATTTTTTGGATGATCGTGTTGAATTTCCTGTCAAAAACAAGTAGGCATAATAAGAATTCCTTAATCCGCTAGAGAAGTCTCATAGAGTTCCTCAACCCTCTTTAGGAGCGTTGCGAATACGATTAGCCAACCATCCATTTCTCTAAAAAAAAGTAAAATTTAAGATTGAGGAATTCTTTCTCGAATCCTCTACAACATTTATGCAATACCGGAATGTCATCCATCGACCCTCCTGGCGAGTGGTTGACAGCTGAACCCCTCCTCTTGCAGCGTCCTTATCAGACTTCTTTCATCTAGTGTATAGTTGTTTTCGTTATTATCATTATCAGATCTTGTCGACATGGAATATCATATTAATCAACAAACATGATGCGTTATATGAAGACATTGTGACTGGAATTCCTGCTTATTCTATGGATGTTTATACCTATGACATGTTTTAGCCCCCTAAGGAGGGCAATGTATGTCCTTGCATAACGAAAATTTTTTTTTTTAAAAAAATAAAAAAATATATATATATATATATATATATATATATATATATATATATATATATATATATATATATATATATATATAATTAAATTTACTACATTTTGGAAGTTTAGTATAATTTTAAAATTTCAATGTAACATTCATTTTCAGCTTCCAATTTAGATTAAGGCCGAGTAAATATAAAATATGCAAAAAGATGAAGCCCTCGGAAGTGGCAAGTTGATTTTAGTTGTTTATCTCTGAAATTAATTTTGTAGGGTTGATATAGAACTGAAGAGCGTAGTTTTCCAATCCGTTGCGTAGTGAAATGGACATTAAATGGGATTAACGATTCAACTATAAGAAGCTCGAATCCGCTGAACTTTCGTTTAGATCGTGTCACTAATAGTATTAATAAAGTTGCCTCCCTATTAAAGAAGTGGATAGCTGATGGTTCTGCACCTTACTCACTACCCCACTACAGAGATGAGCAAAAGATTGTTGATGGACTAAGTCGACCAAGTGTCAGTCAAATATTTATTAACTTTGGTAAAAATTCTTTTCTATGTATGTATGGCATGAGACCTAAAGTTGAGCACAAGAAGCATCGCGGAATTGAAATAACGTATGAACAAGGTCTGCTGACCAAAGTCGCGTGCTCTCACTTATTACGATTTATGACCTTACGACATTCAAAACTTTCAATAATTCCAGGACTAACCTTCAGACGACATTGGCAATCATATCATTTGAAATAGAATGAAAAACAACATAAGGCTTTCAGATTTTGGTAGAATCGGCCGAATAGTTATGATGTTATTGCCAAATAATTCCTAGGCTAAACTTGGAAGGACTCTTTCAATTATATCGTTTGAAAGAGAATGTAAAACAACATAAGGGCTTCAGATTTCGTTAGAATTGGCCTAATAGTTATGATGTTATTGTCAAAACAAAATAATTCCCGGGCTAGCCTCGGGAGGCCTTCTGCAATTATATCATTCGCGAAGAGAATGTAAAACAACATAAGGGTTTCAAACTTCGTAGAATTGGCCGAACAGGTATGATGTTATTGCGAAAACAAAATCATTACCTAGCTAACCTTGTGGGTGAGTTTGGCAATTACATCATTCAAAAGAGAATGTAAAACAACATAAGTGTTTCAAATTTCGTTAGACTCAGCCGAAGAGTAATATGTTTTAGCCAAAACAAAATAAGTCTGGGGCTAAATTTGGGAGGAATTTGGCAATTATATAATTCGAAATGGAATGGAACATTACATAAGGGTTTCAAATTTGCTTAGAATTGGCTCTATAGTTACACTGTTATTACCAAAAAACAGAGAAAAGCAAAAGGAGCAAAGACCGACCGACATACGAGGGGCGGTCAATAAGTTTTGCGAGTCAGTAGGGCAAAACAGAGGAAGGGGGATGGCTGTTTGTGTGAGTGTTAGGACAAGTTATGACAAGTCAGGATCTGCAGCCACACGCTCCTGCCTCGTCTATTTAAGAAGCAGTATCTGATCGCAGATCGTCAGTCACAAATTTTCCAACAATGGAGAAGGTTGAGCACCGCGCAGTGATCAAATTTTTGACCAAAGAAGGCCAGAATGCAAAGGAGAACCATGAACGCATGGTCCATTTCTCAGGGTACGAGTCCTTGAAGATGACCCCCATCCAGGACACCCGTCAGACGTGACCAACAAGGACAATGTGGCCCGTGTGGAGAGGATGATCCTCGAAAATCTACGGGTGAAGGTCGAAGAAATCGAGCAAGAACTTGGAATATCACATGGAAGTGTTATCAACATCTTTCACGACAATTTGGCCATGACCAAGGTCTCGGCCCGTCGGGTCCCTAGAAACCTCACGCCTCATGATCGACTTCAACGTCGTCAAAGTCCACAAGGCCAGATTTGCACAAGCTGCCCTGCGCGAGTGCGGATTCGAGGAACTCAACCATCCCCCCTACACTCCAGATCTGGGCCCTAGCGACTTTTTATTCCGCCAGCTCAAGGCTGCACTGCGTGGACGCCGGGTTGGGGATGATGATGTCCATCTTGCCGTCCAGGTGTGGATTGAACAGCAGTCGGGACATTTCTGGTTGTCGGGCATTCGAAGCCTCAGGGACAAGTGGAGTCAGTCACGATCAGCTCGGTTGGCTCTTCTTGCTTCTATTTTCAAGTATATATTCGGATTTCCATAATTCTAAGCGGATGTTTTCCACTTTTAATTCGAGCATCAAAAGTAGTCTCTTCGAAGATGGAGCTCTGTTCTAAAAATATTCAGGGTAGAAACGCATTTTTTCTACAAATGTTTTTCGCTAGCATTTTGAATATAATATTTAGCATTTCCATTTTATTCCCTTTTGAAACAGAATGCAATGAAATTGGATGGTACGTTATTATTGCTCTTACCAATGATAAATATATGTTTCGTTTGTTTCCCGTCTAAGTGTCTCGGAGCGTATAGAGAAGCTGCAGCTTCGTGGTTTTTCTTATTCTTTCGGTTACTTGGGTTGTGTAAGCATTTAATGTTATCTCTAAGTCCCAATACCTTTGTTTCTCGTATATAACTGTATAGTTTTTTATTTATAAAAGTCACTATTTTATTTCTTGAAATTGTAATAACAGGGAATTTTTTTTCTTTTTGCTCTTATTTTCCAGTTTCTTTCGAACTCGTTTATGTTTCCTAATTTCCTTTGCTGTTATTCTCGCCTGAATTTGCTCATTCATTCATGGTATTACCGGTGGTGTTATTTGGGCTGTATAGATCGAGTACAGTGTGGCGTTTAATCATTTCCCTTGAAGAAGCTACGAAACCGGGCACATCGCTAAACTTAGGCTCGTGACTTTGATAATTAGACCCTGTATGACAGGCAACACGTAGCCTGGTTCTATAGGTCCTGTTCCAGTTGTTTCTTGCTAATGGTAGGGTTTGAGTGTGGTCCAGACCACATGAAGCCCAGACTTCAGATGTCAACAATTTACCCTGCAAACTGGTAAAGGTTCAATAATGGTGTGTATTCCCGTGAAATGGGTTGGGTCCGCTGATCCGCCTAAATACGTCATTGACGTGTGACCGCTACGTTGCACTGCTTGGTAACCATTTTCACTGATTCGGCAATTTCATTTAGCCCAACAACGATGGTATATCAGCAGGATAATGTCTCTTGCCATCGAGACCACGATGCCCAGAACTGGTTCGAGGAGTAATCGAGAGAGTTTGAACAAATGGTGAGATAAGTATTTCCAACCGCTATAGACCCGATTGCAGATTTATAGGACGTGATGACCAGATCCATTGACATCCAAGATCTGGCACCTATAAGTATCAGGGAATTGTGGACAGCTGTCGGGAGGGTACGGTAAACATTTAACCACGAAGAGCTCCTACACCATACTCGATCCCTATCCCATGGCTTTTGGTACTTCATCATAGTAGGTAATAGTAGCAATTACAGATGTATTTTAACCCTGTCAAAAATTTTGAATGCTGGACCGTCTCCATTAACTTAACCATGAAATTATGGCAAAGAAAATATTATATTCCTGAAATGTTGATACTTCGATATACACAAAAATGGTTTTTGTATAGATTGGATAAGATTCGACTTCTCTATTCGCTCGAATACTTAAATACTAACAAAGATAAAAATGACAAAATGTTTTCCGCGCCTAATTCCATAATAAACTGTTAATTAAAGCCAACTTAGAAATCATTGGTTCTAGTTTGTTGTAGTTGTTAATTATATAATGGTCTCTCAATTGCTGCCCATCAAGTGCAAACAACTGTTTTACCTCTTTCTTTGATTAAATACTTAGATTATAGTCTAATTTTAGCTATATTTTCATTACTAATAAGGTTTTACTTTGGTTATTATGGTATTTAGATACCAGTCAAGTTTTGATTCCCCATTAGGGTTTTCCCATGAAATTATGTCTTCTCTTTAAGAAAATGGCATCTATTTTTCCTGGACTTGTCTGATTTATGAGACCTAAGCAGTTTTATGTATATCACAGAATGAGGTCATTTCCCAGAAAAAATAATGCATTTTCCTGAAAATCAGGCAAAATAGGATAGAAAAACGCTAATTTAAATTAAATATACTAACCTAACCTAACCTAACCTATGACGGTGACCTGCTATATATATATATATATATATATATATATATATATATATATATATATATATATATATAAACTATATGACATAAATAGCCTTACTTTTCAATAAAAATAAATGCACAGCATGTAAAACAGGCTTAATGGCATATTAAAACACTAATCGACCTAACCTAGCCCTAACCTATCAAACTTAACGTAAAATGAAAAAAATTGGAATTTTGATCAGTTTAAAATTACGGCAAACGTTTATCGAAAAGTAGAATTTTTCTAAACTTTTGTAAGTGTGGCAAAAAGTAGCTAGTTTATAGATGGAAATTTTCTGTACTACTTAAAAGCGATTCCTAAAGATTAAACCCATCAAAATTCTCATTAAATTTGTATTTTTATTTGACGTGAAATAGGTTAGGGCTTGGTTTGATAAGATAGGTTAGGTTGGTGCATTTGGTTCTAAATTAGTGTTATTCTATGCAAATTCTGCTTGCTCTTGATGAAAATACTTTTTTCTTTCTTGGAAATGACCTAGTTTTGAGACAAGGGCTTGCAAAGAGAAAAGCACATGCCGGCAACATGAATCTCTCGATAAGTTGGGCCCATCAGCTCCATCAGAGTAGATTTAGTTGTGATATATATAAATTGTACGGTAGAAAAGGGGTAGGTGAAAGAGCACTCCTAAGGCTGTTTTGTAATGATACGCTAATGAACAGATAGGTTTCCGAAAACTAGTAGCAGAGCCAGAAAAGAATCTCATCTCAGGTGGCCTAGAAAGTTTGTTCGTTTTTTAACCCACGTGGAATTGATTCTGCAAACTAGTTTGGATTCGTTTTATAAACCTTCCCCAACAAAAATACAAGTGTATTTTTTCGTATCTTGAAGCAAAACAACTTATGAGCGCTCTCTTCAAGTGCGTCCTTATTAAAGAAAACTTCAACTTATGGGAAAACATCCAGCGCTATTGAACCGCAAGTGAAGTTTGTTTCTGCCACGCAAGGCACTATCACTCATTTTACGCGTAGTGCGAGATACGCTCAATAGTCTAGCTTTTCAATTACTGGTTTATCAACCCATACTCTCTGTATGTGTCTCCTTCTGATTAATCCTTTTTATGTCCTCAGACATTAAAATTTACAATAGGAGATTCTTTAAAAAGGACACACTCGAAGAAAGACGTAAACAGTCTTTTATTTCGAAATCTAAGGAGTTTTATTCAAGATGCATAAATAAACTTATTTTGTTTGGGAAAAGATCGCTAAAACGGATGGAAACTATTTTATAGAATAAATTCTATTGTTTGAACCGTGTTTACATTTTTCAATGTAGGTCACAAAAAAAAGACTAACGAACATTCTTAGACACCTGATATGTACATAAAGGTGGTGGAAAAAAAAGAGGAGATAAGTAACTACATGCCACTAATCATAATGAGTGTTTGTAATAATATCATTGTCTACACTATGACTGAAAGATAAAGAATGAGAAGAACATGAAAGTTGGAGTGTTCCTTGTCAATTTTCTTGATATAGATAAAGCGTTTGATAAAATAGGTAGAGAGAAGTTATTTGCAAGATTCTAAGAGCTTGGAGTTGATACAAATACTGTTATAAGAATGTTGCAGTGTTAGAGTAAAACTCAACTTACAAAGGGTTTTGAATTAAATTTACAATCATATTGGTTTAGGAGGGCCATACCATGTCTCCAAAGTCTTTTCAGATTCTCCATAGAGAAACTCTTTGTAAAAGTGAAGAAAGCAAACCAAGGAGTCTTGGTTAATAAATGACTGCTGAATGCTCTAGGGCAGTGGCTTGCAACCTTTTTATGAAAGTGGCACCCAAATTGCTATCTAGAAGTAGCCGTGGCACCCCAATATAATATAATTTACTTATAAATACTTAATTACCTAGAAAGGACTTCCAAATTATTCACCATTAAAATTTAACCTAATTTAATCGAAATAAGAGATCAAAAAATTGGAAATAAATAAATGTTACGTTTAAAAGTCTAATGTGATTTTGAGGTTGATGAGTAAGCTTATAATTCTTTAATATTGGGAGGTAGAGTTGACAAATCAACTCTCATTTCTTCATTCACTCTCTGCATTTCTTTCTCTTTTTGTATGTGGGACATTGCAGAGAAGCAAGTTTCAAAATACTCTCAAGTGTCGTTATATTTTCTTAGAAAAGTTTGAAAGACCTGCTTTCTTTGCAATATAGACATTTTAAAAATGACTTCTTAGTCGCCCCCGTGGCATTCTTAGTTGGCTCTTGCGGCACCCTGGTGAAACACTAGGGTTTACACATCATATAGTTTTGCTTTAAAAGATAGTAGAAGGTCTACCGGCACTACTAAATGTAATTATCAGTATAGAGACGAATGGAGCAAAAGATTAAGAAGAAAATTAATGATATTTAGGGAAGATAGGTTTCGAGGAATTATGGGTCTACAACTTAGTCCGTGGGTCCGTACACGCATAAATAGGCGGTCGAAAGCAGAGAGGCCGCGCGTGAATGAAGAGTGGGGAGGTATGCCTCGCTCTAGTTCAAGGGGAGGCTCAAACAAAATGGGGCGTAAGAGAGTGCGTAAGGTTGGCCTTAAAGGGTTCGTAAAATGCAAGGATTCATTCAAGGTTATTTAATCAGACTACCCCAAAATAAATGATTTAATTACAAAACAAAAGAAGTTAATCACAAAAATATATGCACGGATCAAGATTAAGGTATTATGCAATTGCAATGAGCAGATCGGACATGGACTAATGAAATAGGGAAATGAAAATGAGACTCGGTAATTAACAAATTATGGAGAGCGGGGAATAACCTCCAGGGGGGATTAAACAAATGAGCAGAAGGACATTTACCTTGCGGACTAGCTCCTCCGAGAAGGGGAAGGGGGGTGACGGAACCAAGACTCGGATTGCACGGGATGAGAAGATCTTGCAGCGTGGCGATGAGATCTTGCAATGGGAGTCGATTACCTCAAGGAAGAGCGAGGTGATGTTGGAACAAGATGACTTACTCGTGGGGGAAGTAGCGAGATACTCTTAGGCTTGGTGGAGTGCACTCCGACGAGGCGACGTACTTTCGTGAACGGGATGAGAGCAGTATTTCGTACGAACTCTTCGAAGAAATCGCTTCACGAACTTGCCTATAGAGGATGGTCAAAAGTTCATGGTGGTGATCTAGCCGACGAGCCATTCAAAGTTCAGGGGCTCGATTCGAGACGAAAGGCGGACGTATCTTCGAGGGGCGTGAGCTGTACTCTCTCTCTCTTTCGAGTAACTGGGGACCATGAATATATATACTGAGCCGGCTAAGTTGCTAAAAGGCCTCCGGGCACGGTTGCTGTCTCAAGGGAAATCCTGGTACCGAACAGATTAGCTATTTCAGATAAAGGTTTGAAAAGATGCTCGACTGAGGCGCATTCTGGCCTCGAGGCATGGGGTTTACTGGAGGCTCCTGTCTTGCGGGGGATTAATTTGTCTGTGCTTCATGGGGGTTGGGGAATCGGCTGATTTAGGCAAACGCCGGTGGGGTGTCTCACAGGCTTCCACTTGAGAAACTTCCTTATTTTCTTTCCTTAGGAATTTGTTTGAAATTACACGTTCTCTGCTCTAAAAGGCGGGAGGGGGGTCAAGGTGGTCCTCCGAGGTCGTCCTCCTACAATAGGAATAATGGATGGATTCTGGGTAATGACATACTAGAAGTGGTAAATGAGTATCGGAATCGAGGTATGAGAGCGTGCAACCAGAATGATATATTTAAGAAACACAAAAAACAGTATTAGTTGATCATGCTAGGAATGGTAGATATGTTAAGAAGTCTGGCAAATAAATAGAAATATAAATTTAGGATGCCAAGAAAGGTGTAAAAGGGGATAAGAGTTCCAAGAAGCAAGATGAAAGCTAATTATACTGGCTGTCCCTAAAGTCTGGACACAGGAAATATCGCAATGGTCTCCTCATTCATAAGACCTTTCCCCCTTTGCCTTAAGTTTCCTGGGTATGCTAAAAGAGTAGGTGTTTTATTCAGAGAAATAAAGATATGAGATACCCAGGGGAACGCAACACAAATGCAGGTGTTCAAATGGGTGGAAATTTCGAGTAATGCATCGGGTTCATTTGAATCTCACTCAGAAGCGAATCAAAATTTGCATCCCAAATGATGGAAATCACATTGAAGATGTTATTTATCAATATTTCAAGTAAATTAAATGTAGTTCAATTTTTTATTGGAAATATGCATTTTGCCTGTACATTGATGCTGCAGGAGATGGGAGTGTAAGCCTTAGAAGGTTATATCACTGTATGCATTCGATAATACATCACGGTGGCATAGGAGATGAGACAAATTGATAATAAATATGAATTAAGAGCAATATAAGGTGATAAATGAGCAAAGAGAATGTGGAAGCGGAAGATACTGTGGAAAGAACAAATGGTTTGAAAAGGTGAAATAAATAAATAAAGGAGTCTTACTAGACAACTGTGACTAGTTTACGTAGAAAGAGAGAGAGAGAGATTAGAACATGATTGTGGAATGTGAAGGCGAAAACAGAGAGGCTTGTTGAAGAATTGTGAAGATATCTAGAAAGGGAAAGGTGGGATGAAGTTCAAAGCAGAACTGGTCATTAATTCAGGTTAACTTTTTTGGTTTGCATTGGGGAAAATCATATTGCTGAGATAAGAGTGGGAAAGTGGTAACAACGAAAATGGGTTGCTGAATAATATGGAAGAATAGGTAAAATGTTGGCAGTTCAAAATGCTGCTCGAATGTTGTCAGGCTCAGGCAACAAGATCAGCCAAAAGTAAAAAACTATTAGAAAACATAGGGGATTTTCTTATAAAAATTAAAGAAAAGTCATGGCGCACCGCACAGAAAGGGATATCGTCCTTGACACTGAATCGAAGGCAAATGGATTTTTTTATATATTCACTGTTTTCAGTTTTTAATCACACTGATTATAATCGTCAACCATTATTTAAATTTTACACACCAACTCTCCTAATATTTGCAAAGCAATGCAAACAACCTGGTTCAAGCTACACAAGCATCTAATAAATAGGTTAGTATAAATGTTGATGATGAAGTATATGCTAGCTGCATTGTAATTTACTGATTATTAAGAATTTGCTTTAAAACGTTCACGATCAGCTGGTTGCCAGAAGAATGGAGAAAATGTTCTACCACAACACCAAGTTATTTTGAAATCAATCTTTACAACCTTGTTTATACCACTTCATTGTACAGTTATATAAGCTTTTATGTGTATCTACAAAGAGGGTCATAAAGAGAAAAGTTATTGCCACAATACCCGACCTTTCTTTCCAATGAAAATTTGGGAATAACCAAAGAAACCTATGTTGATTTATGAAGGAGGTTTCTAGTATGCATTCTGAAGTAGAGAGGTGGGTAGGTTAGGTTAGGTGGCCAATGGCTCACCATTCCCCCTCCAAATTATCAAACAGAAGAGGACTGTTGAGCCATCGATTTACGGCAAGTGTGACAACGTCCAAAACAAGATCTACTTCTCATAACACTAAAATAACCAAAAAAGGAAAACAAACATAACACGACAAAATCTCGCGGCTATTACAACTATCCCGGCTAAGTCAATTGTTCCGACAAAACTTTCGAACAAGAATAAGAATAGGAAGAACCGAGGAAGACTTTAAAAAAATTATAGAAAACAAAACAAACTACGGTGAACAAAGTGTCACACTAAAGTGAATTACACCAAAAAAAACTAAAATGAAAACATGAGAAAACAAATCTGATAAAAACAGACAAACACTCATTACAAATAAATAAACACAAACAAGAACAAAGATAACTCAGGCTAAAGCTCGAACACATAGTAACATAACGGCATGAATGCTACATGATACACGTGAATGCAACGGTAATTAAAATTTAATAAACATTCCGTCAGGTATATTAAAGCAATTAATTAAAGAATACGAATAACAGAGAGAGTGACAGAGATTAGCGGCTCTGGATGGATGAAAGACGAATGACGAGGAAAAAATTAGTGACTGTGGTACTGATTCCACGTTAATCATTAGGTATAAATAGTGAAATATTCAATTCTTTATCTTCTTTCCCCCTGTTTGCAGGAAGGTCAACTTAGATCAACTTTTCTCTAACTGATTTCTCTTTTCACCCATGGCGGGCGTTGGAGAGCCGAGAGAGTTCGCCCTGTCAACCGCTCTCCTTCTCCGCAAAGGGGGAAGCCTACGGGTGATACATCTATTCATCTTCCACAAAATAGAAGAAAAAAAGTAACTTTCATTGCAGAAACCTCTCCTCAAATGTAATACTCACTTCTTTCGTTGGCTCCTTTTAATGGGTTTTATCGAGAGAAGAACCTTTCGATGACCCCTCCAGGAATTTAATCGTACTAAAGGAAATCTAAATATTTGGGGAATATAATCTCGCAGAGTAGAAATACATTTAAAACTTTTATTGAATTTAGTATATCATTAATTGAGTCATTTTATTTAACTAAATAATGAAAACAAACTTAATTAAAAAGAAACGAAAATTAAATTATTAAATTAATCTGCAAGATGCTCCTAAAATTTGGAGCCCCTCTTTCCACTGCTCCTGCCACAAATATTCTGGTGCTCTTCCAATACGTGATCTACCACCTTTTTTCATTCCAATACGTTATCTACCAACTTTTTTAATTCCATTACATGATCTACCAATTTTTTTCATTCCAATACGTGATCTACCAACTTTTTCTTTCATTCCAATACGTGATCTACCAACTTTTTCTTTTATTCCAATACGTGATCTACCAACTATTTTTCAACCCAATACGTGATCTACCACCTTTTTTCATTCCAATACGTTATCTACCAACTTTTTTTTCATTCCAATACGTGATCTACCAACTTTCTCTTTCATTCCAATACGTGATCTACCAACTTTTTTTTCATTCCAATACGTGATCTACCAACTTTTCTTTCATTCTAATACGTGATCTACCAACTTTTTCTTTCATTCCAATACGTGATTAACCAACTTTTCTTTCATTCTAATACGTGATCTACCAACTTTTTCTTTGATTCCAATACGTGATCTACCAACTTTTTTCATTCCAATACGTGATCTACCAACTTTCTCTTTCATTTCAATACGTGATCTACCAACTTTTTTTATTCCAATACGTGACCTACCAACTTTTCTTTCATTCGAATACGTGATATACCAACTATTTTCATTCCAATACGTGATCTACCAATTATTTTTCAGTCCCAAACGTGATCTACCAACTTTCTTTCATTCCAATACGTGATCTACCAACTTTTTTCATTCCAATACGTGATCTACCAACTTTTTAATTCCAATATGTGATCTACCAACTTTTTCATTCCAATACGTGATCTACCAACTATTTTCATTCCAATACGTGATTTACCAACTTTTTCAGTCCAATACGTGATCTAAAAACATTTTTTCATTCCAATAAAAGGATCTACCAACTTATTCATTCTAATACGTGATCTACTAACTATTTTATTCCAATACGTGATCTACTAACTTTTTCTTTGATTCCAATACGTGATCTACCAACTTTTTTCAGTCCAATACGTGATCTACAAACTTTTGCTTTCATTCCAATACGTGATCTACCACCTTTTTTCATTCCAATACGTGATCTACAAACTTTTTTTTCATTCCAATACGTGATCTACCAACTTTCTCTATTATTCCAATACGTGATCTACCAACTTTTTTACATTCCAATACGTGATCTACAAACTTTTTCTTTCATTCCAATACGTGATCTACAAACTTTTTCTTTCATTCCAATACGTGATCTACCAACTTTTTTCATTCCAATACGTGATCTACCAACTTTCTCTTTCATTCCAATACGTGATCTACCAACTTTTTTTATTCCAATACGTGACCTACCAACTTTTCTTTCATTCGAATACGTGATATACCAACTATTTTCATTCCAATACGTGATCTACCAATTATTTTTCAGTCCCAAACGTGATCTACCAACTTTCTTTCATTCCAATACGTGATCTACCAACTTTTTTCATTCCAATACGTGATCTACCAACTTTTTAATTCCAATTTGTGATCTACCAACTTTTTCATTCCAATACGTGATCTACCAACTATTTTCATTCCAATACGTGATTTACCAACTTTTTCAGTCCAATACGTGATCTAAAAACATTTTTTCATTCCAATAAAAGGATCTACCAACTTATTCATTCTAATATGTGATCTACTAACTATTTTATTCCAATACGTGATCTACTAACTTTTTCTTTGATTCCAATACGTGATCTACCAACTTTTTTCAGTCCAATACGTGATCTACAAACTTTTGCTTTCATTCCAATACGTGATCTACCACCTTTTTTCATTCCAATACGTGATCTACAAACTTTTTTTTTCATTCCAATACGTGATCTACCAACTTTCTCTATTATTCCAATACGTGATCTACCAACTTTTTTACATTCCAATACGTGATCTACAAACTTTTTCTTTCATTCCAATACGTGATCTACCAACTTTTTCTTTCATTCCAATACGTGATCTACCAACTTTTTTCATTTCAATACTTGATCTACAAACTTTTTCTTTCATTCCAATACGTGATCTACGAACTTTTTCTTTCATTCCAATACGTGATCTACCAACTTTTTTCATTCCAATACGTGATCTACCAACTTTTTTAATTCCAATACGTGATCTCCCAACTTTTTCTTTCATTCCAATACGTGATCTACCAACGTTATTTCATTCCAATACGTGATCTACCAACTTTTTTATTCATTCCAATAAGTGATCTACCAGCTTTCTTTCATTCCAATACGTGATCTACCAACTTTTTCTTTCATTCCAATACGTGATCTACCAACTTTTTCTTTCATTCCAATACGTGATCTACCAACTTTTCCTTTCATTCCAATACGTGATCTACCAACTTTTTCTTCCATTCCAATACGTGATCTACCAACTTTTCTTTCATTCTAATACGTGATCTACCAACTTTTTCTTTCATTCCAATACGTGATCTACCAACTTTTTTTATTCCAATACGTGATCTACCAACTTTCTCTTTCATTCCAATAGTGATCTACAAACTTTTTTTCATTCCAATACGTGATCTACCAACTTTTCTTTCATTCTAATACGTGATATACCAACTATTTTCATTCCAATACGTGATCTAGCAATTATTTTTCAGTCCCAAACGTGATCTACCAACTTTCTTTTATTCCAATACGTGATCTACCAACTTTTTTCATTCCAATACGTGATCTACCAACTTTTCAATTCCAATGTGTGATCTACCAACTTTTTCATTCCAATACATGATCTACCAACTATTTTCATTCCAATACGTGATTTACCAACTTTTTCAGTCCAATACGTGATCTAAAAACATTTTTTCATTCCAATAAAAGTATCTACCAAATTATTCATTCTAATACGTGATCTACTAACTATTTTATTCCAATACGTGATCTACTAACTTTTTCTTTGATTCCAATACGTGATCGATCAACTTTTTTCAGTCCAATACCTGATCTACCAACTTTTTCATTCCAATACGTCACCTATCATCTTTTTTTCATTCTAGGGCGTGATCTAACAACTATTTTCATTCCATACGTGCTCTACTAACTTTTTCATTCCACTGATATATCTACCAACTTTTTGTCATCCCAATACGTGATCTACCAACTTTTTCATTCCAATACGTGACCTATTATCTTTTTTCATTCTAGGACGTGATCTAACAACTATTTTCATTCCAATACGTTATCTACCAACTTTTTCATTCCACTAAGTGATCTACCAACTTTTAGTCATCTCAATACGTGATCTACCAACTTTTTTTCAGTCCAATACGTGATCTACCAAATCTTCTCATTCTAATGCGTGATCTACCAATTTTTTTCTTTCCAATACATGATCTATTAACTTTTTTCTCCTTCCAATACGTGATCTACCGACTTTATTCACGTACCAACTTTTTAACAACACTTTTATTGTAATGGATTTGGTTTCATTGAGATAATAGTGATTCGTAAGTTTATTAGCAAAAAATGGATGTTAAAACCAAAAAATAATATAAATTAATCATAATTTTTAATAGCGGAAAACAACTTTGAATTCATTAATAAAATCAGAGTACCTAACCTAACCTAACCTAACCTAACCTAACTATAAAAATCAGTTTTAAATTAGAATAATTCCTTATAGAAAAGATGCCCTTAGAAACAAAAACACCAAACATCTGTGTGTAAGTCGCTTGCGATAGACTACTAATTTTGGATGTCCACGAAATAGGATCACTTTAAATTCTTGCTTTCCAATTTTTAACATTTATACATATTTCATCCCACCTTACCTACATGCATCATATAATTAGGCCTAGGTTAGGTTATTTTAGCACTTCTACTACTATTCGTCCTTGGTAGATGCATCCGAAATGAACAATTTAGTATATTACTTCGTACTGAAATAACTTTAACAAATTGCTTCACTTTTAACTTGGAAAATTAAATTTAAATCAAGCACAAAATTCCCATCATCCTGCATCTCCATGTTGGTCTCTTTATAGACTACATATATGTAGACTAGCCTCGATAATGGTACAATGGTTATCTATACTATGACTGTCACCAGCACTCGGTACCCTATGGTTTTAAGCGTCAGGATTTTCTCTTTTAATTTCTCCGTATTTATGAAATTCAAATGAAATGTAACAGATATATCACCTTAACAACACATTTTAAACTCCAATATAATTTAACTATGTGTGTACTAAGGTTGTAGATCGCCTTTATCTTTCACCACGAAGGGTGAATTATTAATAACTCTAAGGACCTAATATAACTCACCTTGCTTCACATAAATACGTTTCATTTTTCTTCCATTCACATTAAGGAATTCATTTTCTTTTAGGAGAGATTTGGAAGAGCTTCAGAACTTTCTTTTATGAAAGGGCCAAGCCCCGAATGAGGAGATTAATATTTAATAGCTCTCTAAAAAGTTACTAGAAATAGGGGTGACCTGTTAACTTTCAAATATTCCACCAATCAACTTTAAATTGTCAATATGGCGAAGACAATTTATCATCGTTACTCTTTATCGGGATTGTTTGCGGTTCATTATTTATAAAGGACAGAAAGGAGAGATTCCTTTTCAGATAAATTTGGGGGGCGCTCAATAATAATAGAAGATGCAAACAATGTTGTGAGAATTTCGATATTTTATCAATAAATGTAGATGAAAATTTTGTATAAAAGATCCTTCTTCGAGAGCCTTCCTGCGCCGTTAATCAAAGGGTACAAAAATGGCTAACTTTTTTTAAAGTTAATCATTTGTTTTAATATTTCTGCTTAGCTGAACTTAAATCTGTTCATTTGTTTATCTGGTTATGATGTCAGAAACAAAGGTCTCAAATGGTTGGAGGTGTGGTAGGGAGGAGGTACCCCGTTATCTTTGGTCGTATAATTCTATTGAGCAGACTGCTATTTTACCTCGTTGCTAGAATCAATTCCTAGCATCACAAATATCCTTCTCTTTCACAAATTTTCACAGTCCTTAACTTCAGTACTTTCATAAAAAACAGTTTAAAAAAATTATTGCGAATATCCCCTTGATGTCGTTATTTTTTTAAACTCAAATCTACAAACATAATGTTAGGGAAAATAAAATGAACCACCAACATTCTGGTCACTTGTAAATAATTACAAAGGAACAAATTTTGAGGGAGATTTCAACTTGCTATAACCCTCATAACAAGTGTTTACTATTATGTAGTCATTGTTATATTTACACGAAGCTACCAGAGATACAACATGGACGTAATTGTTTGAACTGTAATGACTGTATCTGAAAAAGTTTTTCTATTTCAATTAGGGCAGAAATAGAAACAATAACCAATGTTTAAGCAATTCTTGTTCCTCTAATCCTGAAAAGTAGTTCTCCCTTCCAGTTTCGCTCCTCAGATATAAACCAAATAAATTGGTCCAATTCTGATTTGTCTTTAAACAATAAACAGGAACGCGAAGCCTCGTCATGGATTATCGTCTTATCTCCCATTTGTTTGAAGAGACGAATGCACATTAAGCCAGTACCAATTATTGATCTTAGATTAAACCGAGACTCGTAATAAACGTAAGTAAACAAGGACATTCATTATGGTTCCCGATAATACTTCAATACATTACTCCTTGTTTTGGCTTTTCAGGAATTCGAAATGTTCCTATGTTGATCTTTGCTTCACAACAAGCGAATAAGGCAATTACTTATTGCGACATTGATGCGAAGAAATGCTGACAGTGCAATTTGCAACGATTTAAATTGATTATAAAGGTGTAGAGGATAAAAGGACTAATCTGCCTAAACTGCAAGTGAGGGGATTAAATTGAAGTAAAATTATGGTAGCAAGAGAGGTACAAGAAGAAAATAAAAGAATCGCCAGTTTTTATCGCTAAAAAAGGAAATTTGTATTCAGTAAAGATGGCTGTATATATAGGAGAATAAAGGGAAGGACATAAATATGAATAAAATAATAAAATTGATATATTGCGCTTATTTTTCCAGATATTCTTATGCTTAATTAATAGAACATTTAGTTATTTATCATCACTAACTCTATAATTTAAGAAGGGGATTTCATATTAGTTTGGTTATGACTTATGTTTTTTATCAAAGTTATTACTAATAATTCCTTTATAATATCAAACAACAAAATCGTGAAGTTCAGAAATAAATATAAGTATCGGAATTTTGTGAATTTTTAAAACCCAAAGAATTACAAATGGTGAAGTCCAGAAAATTTATTTTTATATTTCTTCTATAACTATATTTAAGCAACGTGATATTTTGAAAGGGGGAAATTTAGTTTCGAGTTCCTTTTTAAAATTATTATAATTGGCGAAGTTCAGAAAATTTATAAAAGTTTAACTATGGCTGATTTTTTTAGATTTTAAATTTTAATCTTAGTAGTGAAGCGCAATCTTTCCCCTTATGTGGGAATGGCGAAGCCATTGCCTGGTTACAATATATTTTGCTCAAATTAAAAAAAAAACTATTTTCATCATGAATTGATATTCAATTGATTTCCTTTTTTTAGTGAAATTATATTTTCATGATAGTCTATATTTGTGTCTCTAAGAGGCTCGAGCAGTTCCTGCACCGTAACGTTGTTCGCTCATACCGAACGATCATTTACGCATGCGCACGCAGTAAAACGTTTGCTCAGTTTAAATATATTAAACGACTTTATATGATATTATTTGATAGAGAAAGTGCGCAACTCTCCTGAGTCTGCCTTCACCACACAAATAATAATAATAATGAGCAAGTAAAAAATATTCATGTGCCACAATATAAGAATTTCGGACAATATTCATCTGTATTTATTTGCGATAGGACTTTTCATCCCGGGCATCTCCGGATACCTATGCTAGTTCATTATATCGGTAGGGTAGTTCTTGCGACATTCAAAAACCGAAATAATACCAAGTGTACTAATTTTGATTTTCAAGGTCAGTTTGTGCTTTTCAATTTTGTCGACGAAATTGATTATTTATTTATTGTTCCCATCATCGTATATTTAAAGCTTAAAAATATGGAATTGAACAAAGAAGGAAAGATACTACCCTAGGAAACCTTACGGTCCATTCAAAGGAGGCCTTACGGTCCATTCAAAGAAGACCTTACGGTCCATTCAAAGATATGATTACAAAACAATCCAAGTGTATTTTTGAGAGAATGTTTGATAAATTACTGTCAAATCCCCACACAATTAAAGCGAGAATATTCGAAACCTGTAGGCCTACTTCAGAATTAAATTTAACTGGTAAAATCAAATATTGTGTTCGAAATTTCACCCTCACAAAATATGTTGAGACAAACTGCTTAACTTCCTGTCCTAAATGGCTAACAAAATACTGTTGGCCGTTTGTTCGGTAATTCTACAGATTTACAACTCCATCGCGATTGAAGGCGTTTTGTTATAAATACTTATGTTTTTATTTAGAAATATACATTTGCAGCCATCTTGTCATTTTGCTGCTATTATTTGCCACTGCTAGCTCTGTCGGTATGACGCCATAACCTTTGATAAAGAGAGATTTATCGCATTGAATCAAGAAATAACTATTTTTCACGATGATAACTATCATCATATTGAGGTAAGACACTAATTTAGCTATGAGGTAAAAGAAAAGGGGTAGAAGGTTATTGAAACGGATTTAGTTTCTATATATTTTATTTAAATGGTTCGTTCCGCCCTATTTTATAATTCCAAGTTTTGCCCGATTAAACAAAAAAAAATCCAGCCCCAAATCGATATTGATTATGGACGTACCAAAGTTTCAAATACAAATGATTCCTGGATGTGAATTTTAAATTTTAAAAACGCGTCTTACTACCAGCTGTAAAGTAAGCCAAAAAGTATTACCAGCGGCGACAATGATGATGATGGTAATGATGAAAAAGGTTGAGAAATGAGTAAGAAATTTGATGGAGGATAAAAGATATAGTTAAGTTTTGCTTTAATGAGTAGGGCATCTCTTGCATACTTCTTTATTTCTGTCTCATTTTATTTTCTTGCCTTCGGCGCCACCAGGGAAGTCCACTGGTGGCGTTTTACCGATTACAACTGTTTCTTTTATTTTACCTTTGCTTAAATATATTTATATTTCTCTGTCCTACGTCGTGGCATTCAAGCTTTTCAATTATGTTCTTTGCTAACTTATTGGCTACTTTTTTTCATTTTTGTTCGCTTCCTTTATTCTCTTTAGTTATTTTCTTTGACTTAAATTTATGCACTTTGCTTCTCTTATCTTTACTTTCTTCTTCTTTTAACGTTATTTTATTTGGGTATTTTTCCTCATTTCATTTATTTTATGTCCTGTTCTATGTTGTTAAATTTGATTGTCATTATGTTAAAAAGTAATTGCTATTTTTATTCTATTATTTAGTAATGGACCGAATATTCGCATGGGCATTCGCATCGTTCTCAGACATGCGAATATTTTGGCCAAATCAATAAATGAACAAATAAAAGCTAAATTCTAAACAATGAACAAATATTACAAAAGCAAACGCATAAGTTGGAAAAACGTTGTTTTCTTCCTCCCCCAACCTCAAATGGTTACTAACAGGCTACCGTGGCAGTGTTGCCAATTTAGCGCGAAACGCGCTAGATTTGGCGCGTTTTAGCATTGCTTAGCGCTAATTATTTTTTTCTGACGCAACCGCGCTATTTTTGAATTTTCGCATTTTATTTTATTGCGTTTTGACGCGTTTTTGTAGTTTTAGAATAGATTCATTTGATAATCCATTTTCCATCGAGGCCAAATCTTTTTCAGGGCTGCCAAAGTTTCTACGTTCGTACAAAATTGCTACTATTTATCTCCTAGCTCATGTACGCTTATATGCACTCCCAAAAATTAGAGTTCCTCATTTGACTCTGATCAAATGCATTTGCCATTCTCTTTAAAACTTATAGTGTCTCATGCTGCAGTCAAATGCTTACCTAGTATTTATACTTCATGATTAAGGAAACTGATAATTGATTTTCGTATTTCTGTGTCCGTCAAGCAAATTATAAGGTTCTATTCGTCTCAATCAACTACGGTAATTCACCGTTAAAGCTTGTCTCGCATCGTCCAACCAGATGGCTCTCAATATAAGTTGCTGTTTCAAGAATTTTGGAATAGTGGGTATAGCCAGAAATGAAGAAAGATGCTTTACAGTTGAAACTCTATATTCTTTGTTCAACGACAAGAAAAACTTTGTTTTTCTAGTGTTTCTGAAACAAATACTTCCTCAAGTTTAAATGATTAATAAATCTTTTGAGGCGTAAATAAAAGATCAGGCAAAATTATTAAGTGATCTCCAATTTCTGATCAATTCTATTACTTCAATGATGTTAATAGCAGGAAACAACTTCAGCAAGCAGAGTGTCTTCGGGATTTTATAGACCCGAAACCCTATCTCTGTTATCAGTTTGAAAATGAAATCTCGCAATGCAACTTTCCTCAACAAGCAGAACGCGAAATACGTAAAAGATGCGTTAAATTCGTCGTTGAGCTTGTCTAGCAAATTAAGCAGCGACTACCGGATAATGTAAAAGTTCTAGAATCCATGAAAAGTTTTAATACGACTGAGTGCCTTAAACCCATCAAACGTACCATTGTAGAGCTTGCGAAACATTTTTATGAAAATGATGAGACCATAACTAAAATAGATTTTCAATGGAACCAGCTACGGAATGTATCCTGGATTGAAGTTTTAAACACCATTCCATTCTGGATAAAAGTTTCTTTGTATAGAAATTCTGTGGTGGAAAATCCGTTCAAAGAAATCTCTGATTTAGCATTAGGTCTACTTATTTTTCCGCATTTCAATGCCGATGTGGAAAGACTCTTTAGTGTCATAAACATTGTTCATTCAAAATTGCGCAACCGCATGAAGTTGAAAATATTGAGAGAATTTTAATCCGTAAAATATGATCTAAAGCGTAGTGATAAATTCTGCCTTAATTATAAATTGCCAAATGACATCTTGCGGAAAATTGGAAAGATGAATGCATATGACGCTTTGACCTAAGAAGAAAAAGTTAACGAAGACTATGACGATTTGGAAGAGAGCAGCGTTTTAGAAATCTTGGATTCGGAATATATTAAAAGTAAATTGCTTTACATTCATTTGTTTGAAATTGATTCTAGGTTTAAACGTATTGCTTTAACTTTCCTATTTTATCGCGTTTTAACACAAGTTTGGAGACTTTTAGCGCGTTTACCTTTGAAACATTTGGCAACACTAAACAGTGGCTCAGTAGCCGAGTAAGTATATACGTGTCATTCTCTGTCATCCACGATCGTGATCAACTTTCCTTGAAAGAGAACCGTGTCGTAGCTGTTGCGTAATGGCTTCCACGTCCAATGTGGTTTGGGATTAATTCGCGATTATCTCTAATGACATTGCAAAAGGAAGCATCTGGGTTGAGAGACCATCTGAACAGCAAGCACTCGCAAGAATATAAGGTTAGGAGCAAACAAGAGTAAAAAGCGGAAAGTATCTCTAACACTAGCTTTTAGAATTAAGCGGGCTACTCTGGAATCGTGCATAGAAATAAAAAAGTTATGAGACGCTAACAATGCAAAAACACAACGCATGGATAATAAAATTGCAGAAATGCTAGTGATGGACGATCTTCCCTTTTTTCACGTGGAAGATGTTGGTTTTGTACGGCTAATGAAAGAAGCGGTACAATTATATCCACTACGTCAAAGGAAATATTACAGAGATATCACTTGCGAGAAAATGTATGCTGTGTGAAAACTAAAGTGTGACTAGAAGAGTACGCTCTGTTGCTCAACGTAACTTGAGAAAGAAAAGGAACATCCAAATAGTTACTGGAAGTTACTATTTGTTAGTGTCACATCCAGGTAGGAGTGAACTAACCAGAACTGCAGACAGCAGCCCCGAACCCGTCGTCTTATCCCTCCTCTCCCCGAGAACTCGTGTTAACGCCACCCGGACCACCCCGTCTGGACCTGAGTAGTCGTCTCTCCAATCCATCACAATTAATGGTAATCTGTAAACCCAGTGTCCATCTATTCTTAAATTACCTATTTAATTAACAGTGATTGTTACTCCCATTGAGTCATTATAAATCTAGACGCTTAACGTCATGTTTAATATTTAATCCTTAATTTTGCCCGTTTAACTATTGCTAATTATTATAGTTCTGTAAAGTAAAGTTTATTTTTTTGTACGTGTGTTTATTTGTAGCTCCTCCTTTTTGACGTACCCTTGGCAAGACTTTAATTAAGAATCCCTTCAGCTAATTTATTCAACCTGTATTATGCACTCTTAGAATTCAACAATCACAAACCTCCCCCCAGTAACAAGTGGGACTATTATAGTGAGAATCCTGGCTACGGCACAACCCACCTCTAACCAGCTTTATATATATATATATATGATCGTAGATTGAGTCATAGGGTCAATACCATCGACTTAAACAAAAGCGGTGTGTCCAGATCAAAGAATAGAATAATTATTGGACCAGACTATGAGCAATTCTATGTGCTTGGTCAAAGAGTTTCTGTTGGCCGAACGACCGGAAACCTCCTGGAAATAGGCGGATGTGATTATTGCGAGAGGAAATCACACACAAAAAAACTTTTTTAATGCGTATGGTCCCAGAGTTTTTAAGATGGCGAAGAAGAATGGTCCTCCGGTCTGCAAGTTAACCTGCAAAATCTGCAAAGTTTATAGATTGAGGGAAGACTTCGGGGGCAGGAGTTGCAAGGAGCTCACAGATTATGCCGTTAGTGTCTGTGACTTCTAAGAATTAGAGAAGCGCCTGGGAGAGAGCATCGCTCAACTGAGTAAGAGAACTCCCTCCTCAACAGGGAGGTTCACCTCTTAAAGTCAGAGAGGTGCAGATGCTCAGGCGAGTGCGAAGGAGAGAAGGCTTCCGACGTCCAAGAGCAGGAGTCTTCTGCTGCAGGACTGGCTCAACGAGCCAAAAAGAAAAAAAGAAAGAGGAAGAAGGGAAATAAGAAACTAGAAAGAAAAGAAAATAAAGTGGAAAAAGAGCAGAGAGCGAGAAAGTAGAAGCAGAAGAAGAGAAACGGGAAAAATAAAAATAGGAAACAAAGGAAGACAAGAACAAGAAGAAGAGGAAGAAGAAAAATGTAGAGAAAGAAGGTGAAACCGGTAAGTCGCTTCGGAAACGGAAGAATCAGGCGTCTGCAGACAAATGTGCAAGGGTCACCCTTATTGGTGATTCTCAAGCCCGGGGTCTGCAACCCCTGCCAGCGGCCCTCCTTCGCACTAGTGTGAAGGTAAGCTGCCTTCCAGGACGGGGTAACCACCACATGAGAGTAGAGGCGGAGAAATCTCAGATTTCTGAGAGCTCGGTCGTTGCTCTGATGATAAGTGGCAACGACCTCTACCTGAGAGGAGGTAGTGTAGGCCCTACGGATTAAATCCTCCACACAGGCATGGGCGCCGTGGACAACTGTGGGCTGAAAAGCCGCATGTGTGTTGTGATCGGGATGCTCCTGAGGAGAGGTCCAACACGGACCACTCACTCGATGAACATCTCTTTGAACCGGCGCCTGGTAGATTTGTGTACGGCAGAGGGGGTCTTTTTTGTGGACCCGTAGCGCACCTTTTATGGTAGGAATGATATCTACCAAAGGGATAAGGTACATCTTTCCTTTAAAGGAAAGGCATTTCTGTCGAACATGATCCAGGATGTCATAGAGAGGACTCAAAGGAGTATCCGGCCCAGAGTGAGGGCACACGTACGCCAGTACGCCCGTGTCACACCTGGAACGACCTTCTAAGAGGTCGCAAAGAGGGGTGCCTCCTCGCCAACAAATAAGCCGGGAAACGGAAGAGCGTAGGGAGTCCTAAATTCGGGGACTCCCTTTAAGTTTTTCTGTTTAATGCGAAGTCGACCAGGAACAAGTTTCTGAACTTCTTGGCCTCGTAGCGACGGAATAACCTGAAATGGTAGATAACAGAGTCGTGGATAAAAACCTCAAACCGAGACTTTGAAGGTGAATTCACGATTCTCGGTTACCAACTCTTCCAAAAAGATAGGCCAGACAGAGAGGGTGGCAGTGTGGTGTTGTATGTCAAGGATGCACTTAAATCGACGAACTGCAACATTGTATTCGACCACGAGCTACTAGGAGTTGACCTAGATATAGGTCCTGCCATATGCATGACCCTGGTGCTTTACAGACCCCCTGCCCAACTCATTGAAAAGGACAGAGATCTGTACCGGCTACTGGGTGAACTTGTTCAAGACAGTGTGTGTATCGTCATGGGTGATTTCAATACCCAAGTTGACTGGGAAACCAGAGAATCCTGTGGCGAGAACGCACTACTTCTGGAGTTCGCGAACAATGAGTTCCTGACTCAATAGGTGAGAGAGCCGATGAGAGGCAATAATACCCTTAACTTGGTTTTCACCTCTGAGGATGACATCGTTGATGATCTCTCTGTAGGCGAAGAGCTCGGTGGCAGTAATCACCGACTAGTAAGATTTATAGTCAAGATCCCCAAGGTAGAGTTTGCGACTAGTAAATCGAGGAAATTTGAATTGAGAAGAGCAGACGTTGCAAGTCCTTGTGCTTGACTAACTGGTGCGAGGCTAGAAGTGTGAAAGGATGTTGAAGATTCGTAGAATAGATTTAAACTACGTTCATGAGTCTTCAATCACGATCCATCCCTTTGAAAAGCCTTCATTAGTCTTCAGTTCAACCAAAATGGTTTAATTAAGAAATTGGTCAACTGCTGAGGGAGAAAATAGGGTGTACCGGCAGCCAAAGATCTCTGGTGAATTTGACGAGTACCGTAGGCTAGCTAGGAGAGTGAAGTCCAGCATAAGAGTGGCAAAGGGAGGAGCTCCGAGTGGCGAAAATTTGCAATGAGAATCCAAAGGAGTTCTTTGGTTATGTAAATCGCCATAAACCAATCCATCGCACGATTGGACCTTTAGTGAATAAGGAGGGCACATTAAAGCACTCAGATACAGAAAATGCTAACCTACTCAACGACTACTTCTCTTCAGTGTTTACTGAAGAGTATGGCCCCATCCTCCAGCCCACGGATTCTTACTTAGGGGAAGAGCTTGAGGAAATGGAGTTCACCCAAGGAGAAATAGAAAAAAAGATCACTGATCGAAAGACGAATAAGTCCCTTCGCCCTGACAAGCTTTTACCTAAACTGTTGAAAGATGTGCGCGATCAAGTGTCACGGCATCTCAGCACAATCTTGAACATGTCAATTCGGACCAGATGCGTTTTTAGAGACTGGCGTAAAGCGGAAGTGACCCCTATCTTCAAGAAAGGAGACCCTAGCCAGCCGTCGAACTACCGACCTATTAGCTTAACCTCAATAGTCGATAAACTCATAGAAAGCATCATGGTGGAAAAAATGACGTCATATTTAGAGTCCAACTTGCGATTAAGGAGTTCACAGCACGGGTTCCGAAGGCAACGGTCATGCCTAACAAATCCTGTGGAATTCTTCCACTTCATTTTCAGTGAGCACGCCCGGGACAAGGAGGTGGATGTTATCTATTTAGACTTGCAGCAAGCCTTCTATAAGGTACCACACTGCCGCCTCCTTCGGAAAGTGCTTGCGCTGGGCATAGACGGAAATGTAGCAAGTTGGAAAGAGAACTGGCTTAGTGGCAGACGGCAACGAGTGGTGTTAGGTAAACAGGCTTCTGAATGGATGCCCGTTACTTGCGGTGTTCCTTAAGGTTCTGCCCTGGGACCACTACTGTTCATCATCTACGTCAACGACATTGGCGGTGACATATTTGCGAAGATTTCTCTCTCTCTCTATCTCTCTCTCTCTCTCTCTATATATATATATATATATATATATATATATATATATATATATATATATATATCTTCTTTTTTATACAGACAAACACACATCGACACACGCACACCTTTTAATAATTTTTCCGATACTCAACTAGGAGCAGATGCAAAATAAATGAAAGTGACCCGGCAGATTACACTGAGGACCCTCTCCGATGACTCCAAGCCTAATCGTGGGAGAGTCTTCGCAAAAATTTATGGGGAGTTAAATATAATACTTATCCACCTAACAGACATTCACAATGGATATGCAGCTATCTGCACCAAGTAGGCTGATTGCGAAGCACTCACCTCCACAAAAGCGGCGGAATGTTTACAGACTATAAACTTAAAACCACAAACACCACCACAAATTAAGTCACTCCGCGGAAGAAATTCATGCAGAGGTGGAAAAAAAACACACCTGGACAAAGGTTGTTAAAACAATTAAATTCAAAGACTATTCTTATGTATTTAAAATTATCTTTTGCGACACGGCTCCAGATGTGCTTCAAGTGCTATAAATACGAGGAGCACACCACGGCGGGCGGCCCCAAAGGAAACGTCCTTTTGTGTTCCATGTGCTCGTCAGATGCACGTTCATGGAGGGGCTGCAATAGCACCTCCTTTAGTGTGCCTGGACTGCGCAAGAGCACACAAGGCGCTTTATACGGCATGCCAGGTTAAAAAAATATTTACTAAAGAAGAATTTAAATGAAAAAAAAGACAGGCTGAAGAACTTAAAAGAAACAGCACCTACGCCAAGGTTGCTAAAGCTGCTGTAGCGGAGTCTCAAGAAACAAAAACATGCCTGCACGTCGAGAATGAAAACTCGACCAAAATTATGTGTTGCATATATTATGCTCGCATTGCAAATCTGTCCTCTCCGAGGACCTTTGCAAAAGATCTAAATAGAATGCTGACACATAATGGTATGCAAGAAATGTGGTTCCCAGAGAATCCACGGTTGGTGGAGATTTTTAAAATTTATCCAAAATCCCAGAGCGAGACTAGTTGCCAAAAGCTCCAGACTTCCGGCAATGCCCCATCCTTTTCCAAAGATCCTCGGATCTAGGCTCAAGTGGCAAGAGATACAAAGGCACGCACAGAGCAACAGAACAACGCACAAGCAAGGTGTACGCCACTTAAAGGTCCTCTTTTCCAAGTGAGAAGACTACCATTGATGTGTCTGGTGGTCTAAAAACCGGAAGATACAAATAAGAATTCTCAATGGACGACTACACGGAACAAGAAGTTGAGGAAGCTTTTCTCTGCGACTTAATCAAACTGTCTCCCAAAACCTTCACCTCTCTTAAAGATTACGAATTCAGGAAAAAACGCACAGGTCAAGCACGTCCTATACCACCATCTACTCCACAGGGGCCCAAGTTCGAAAGAGAATAAGCCCTAAGCCTCATAAACGTACACAGGAATCTATCCTGAACTGACAATAGACAAACTAAAAATATTACATTTTAACTCGAACGGCTGGACTGACAAAAAATGACTTTACGTTAATATAATATGACAATGTAACCCAGACGTTGTATGTATTTGTGAGCACGGGATAAATACAGACACAGACATGATAAAAAATTTTCTCTAAGAAGTCATAACCAAAAATTACTGTGGAGAACGATTTGACGGTTGTGCAATTGCTGTGAAAAGAAGTCTTGACTTCAGAATAATAAGTGGGCTCGATGAGTTATGCCTAGCTTTGGAGGTCGGTACAGCAAGGGTTCCCTGGTTCTAGCAAAATGGTACCAGCCCTAAGGAGGGGGTACTTACGCCTCCACAACTTCCTGAAGCTTTGTGGTCACGGCAAAAATCGTTCTGTTTTCTGCTGATCTCAATGCAAGGAGTGCTGCCTTAAATTATAGGTCGACCAACCGAGCAGGCAGGAATCTCGAGACACTTTTTGTCAGACAAATTATAATGAGAATTGGACCAAACTTTTCGACATAAATAACACACAATGCAACCACGAAACCGGACATAGTCTAACCAGCAACTTGTTCTCATATAATTACGGCATTGAACCGAGCCCTCCTGCCCCTAGCGACCACCAGGCTATCCCTATTAAAAGTTCAACCGCCCCTATTCAAATCCCCATCGCAGAACGCAAGAGTTACTCTCGTGCCAACTGGAATGCTTATAAACAACTCCTCTAAAATTATATTTCCGACCCCTTAATTAATTCCAATATAGAAGAGATCGACGAGGAGTTTGATAATATTACCGATTATTAATAAAAGCTGATAAGGAAGACATTCCCCGAGTCAAATATAAAACTCTTCCTGTCCCTTCTTGGACTGCTGGAATGAAACTACTCGCGAGGGAATACAGGGGACGGATCAATAAGGTAAACCTCACTGGCCCCAGCATCACTACGCACAGACGAACACAACAAATATGCGACGAACTAAAGACACTTATCTGGGCGCAACAGAGTGTATTTTGGGATAACCTAATAGAGAGACATAACTTTGAAAACGACTCACGTGCATTCTGGCAGGCTGTAAAAAGACTAAAAGGAGAACAGACACAAATGTCAATAAAGCTCAAACGAAACGACACAGAAATTACAGAGACAAAAAAATCGAGGAAAAATTCAGACACCTCTGGGCATCTATTTTAAGATATGCCCGGAAAAGAATGACAACTTCGATTTAGACTTTGAGGACAGAATAATTAACGCACTGAATGACCAGATTCATAGAATCTATCCTCATTCTTATGTAATGCAGGAGAGAAATATGGAGAAATGTGGTGGTAAAATTACTGCTAGGAACTAACAGAAACCCTAAAATTCTTTTGTCAAAGAGCATTTGAGGGTACAGGACTGAAACGGGAAAATTTCATAAGAGCCCCACCTAACATCCTTCTGGGTCTTATGAATATCATAAATGCATGCCTGAACGTGGGCTACCTCCCTGACCACTGGTAGGTAGCAAAAATGATATTTATTCCCGAATCCGGTAAACCTCTGGACAGTCCAGCTAACTTGAGGACTATATCTATCTTAGAATTGGCAGTCAAAGTCTTTGAGAAGATACTGGCCAACAGGGTTAACTCTTTCCTCGAAAACAACAATATCCATAGCAACCAGAAACATGGTTTTCGAAGAAAGTGAGAAACAAACACAGACATAGCCGTGATCACCGAGAAATTTGCAAAAGTAAAAGCTGAAAGAGGCCGCGCAAATCTGGTACTCCGAGACGTCAAAACGGACTTTAACAAAGTGCGGTGTAAATACCTACAATACAAAATACTGCAACCGGCGCTCGACCCCATACTCGAAAGGATACTCTGTGATTACATAATGGAGAGGAGAGCATACGTACATATAAAATGTTTCAATCCTCTGAATGCGAACTCGAGGCGGGAGTAACACAAGACGCGGGTGCCACAAGGCGGGTATATAAGTCCCCTGCTATATAACATTTTTACAATTGACCTTCCCCAATCTCTGACAAAAGGATCGTTATCGAAGATCTGCACAAACCCTTATCGGAATGTGGATTATTTGGCACGGAGTACGCCGGCGAAAATGAAAACATCAACTCTTTCGAGAGGAAATGTAAGATATCCATTAATGCCCAAAAGGTTCCAGATAGTTACACTATTCCGACGAACGCTCACAGACATCTGTGTGGGGGTGTACGCATCCCATACCTAACAGACGGCATGGTTCTGGGACCCCGAATTACGACTGGTGGATACGGGACTCGTAGCAAGAACTACAACGAATTCGCAGGGGAATTTACGTGAATTTCATCGATTCTTAAACCTAAGGTGTTCCAACAAACTCAAGATCTACAATGCTTGCATTCGATAAAAACTCCTGTACCGTCCGGTCCCAATAAACGCGAGTCCCAAGACCCAAGTCCTTAAACTGCAAAGGGTTCCAAAGTAGGCTGTCCTAATTAAAACGAGCTTCACCAAAGAGAAAAAAACATCTGGAATGCTGTACACTGGTGCATCCCTCTCGAGTTTGTGTTCGATTGCATAAATATGAATGACATGAGACACGCAAAATCATTTACAAGTAACTAACTGTTCATCGACAGTATTAACCCCAATGTTCACGAAGAATTCAAATACTCAACACTACAAAACACGAAACAAAGCTAACATTTACGCATTTTTCCTTTTAAAATGAGTTAAATGCTAATTTTCCAGCATGTGATTGATTAACTCGCCATATGATTAAAAACAAAACACAAACAAACATAAAAAACACAAAATCCAGGCTTAAAACCAGAAGTAAAACTTCACCATAGCGGTAGGGACCAAAATGCCCTTGCTATGAAGGCTTGAATGCCTATTCTATATACAATATATATATATATATATATATATATATATATATATATATATATATATATAGTTAAATGAGTTAAATGCTAATTTTCCAGCATGTGATTGATTAACTCGCCATATGATTAAAAACAAAACACAAACAAACATAAAAAAAAACACAAAATCCAGGCATAAAACCAGGAGTAAAACTTCACCATAGCGGTAGGGACCAAAATCCCCTTGCTATGAAGGCTTGAATGCCTATTCTATATACAGTATATATATATATATATAGATAGATAGATATATATATATATATATATATATATATATATATATATATATATATATATATATAGATATATATATAGATATATATATATATATATATATATATATATATATATATATATATATATATATATATATATATATATATATATATATATATATATATATATATATATATATATATATATATATATATATATATATATATATATATATATATATATATATATATATAACAAAAAATAAACAAAACGCAAAGAAAGCCACAGATACCCTTTCACCAAGGACCTCTACTTTCATTCTACTTTTATTTCACTACCTATTTTTTCCCCAATTTTCCCCCTATATTTTCTGCTACTAAATATCTCCTACTACAATATTCATCACTTTATATGTCCAATAATTAGCAAAACGGTTCAGTCTTTCTGATAACCTTACGCTCTGGTGAAGTTACTCACCGTTAGGGGAGGCCAAATCAGGAAACATTACAAAAAGGCGAAAAACGTGATTGATTTCACGGAAGCCACTTTCCTTGAAAAACTGAACCCAAGATAAACGCGTACTTAGTCTGATTGGAAGGAGAGACCTCTTGTTGCTATCTAGATCCCACTTTTTTATATCTTCACAACAAAACACAACCCACACTACGCCCAGAACTCCTTGGTAGTACGGTACAGTGAACCCCAGAAGGGAGCCCCGTTAGGGTGCACGAAGAAGGGGGTCCATTAAGGACACGGCCTGGAGACCTTGGAGAGGCGTCTAATAGTGTAGGTCCATTTAGGTAGGAGGGTTGCGGAGTGCGCCGTTACTAAGGTATTTAAGGAATCATTAGATATACATAGAATAGGGATTAGATCTTTAGATTTTGTACTTTTCAGAGTAGGATGGAGACCCCCCTCCCCCTACACACACACACACACAAGAACCATGAAATCGGATTTCATCAAGTGACTCTCTCTGAGACTGATCCCAACTGAAGGAAAAGAACACCACAGGATGTCGTACAAAGGATATTCACTGACCATCAGATACCCTTGATTAAGTGCATCGAAGTGCTGATTGGATTTATCGTCATATGCAAAGAGAACAAAGAATTGACAACTACTATCAGAAGCAGGAAGTATCACGCTTAGAAAGAGTGGTGTGTAATAAAATAGAAAAATGGGAAGGAATGCATTAACCACAAAAAGCAAGACAACCGTGACTAAAAATTCAGGAGATCATAAAATTCAGAGAACATACACATGTGTTCAAAATAGTGTGCCAAAATACCGAAATGGCCTCCAAAATAATAGAAAAAGGACTCGTTGCATTCTGCATGAGTATTCCTAAAGCGAACATCAAAAGATAGGCCTTCATAAATATTCAAATATGCTTCTGATGCTATGCAATGGAGGACCACATAACTACAGAATGCCCCAAGAAATATTTAGTGATTTTTTTGCAGTACGGCTCCGAAGGACACACCTTTAGAGACTGCCAGAATGCGACCAAGAAATGTATAAGCTGCGGGCAACCACATAGGACCATGGTCATGTCATGCCCTGAGAGAAAAGAGTTCCTGAAAAAGAAACAACAGGTCAACCATGAAAGAGTGAATGGACTTAGAAATATGTGTTTCCTAACGGAAACACAAAAAAATATTTGATTGAACAAATCAAAGAAAACAACGATAAAGATGAGGATACAAATACAGACGAATCTAAATCAGAAACCAGCACCAAAGATTTCGCTCAAGAAGCCAGAATGACAAGAAGGAAAACACAGAAGTCTAAGAAATCCAAATCACTAAGGGAACAATCAACGGCACCGTCTACATCAACCTCCTTCAAAGGAAAGGAAGAATATATGATCACAAGAGAACAATACGGAAGAAAGAAGAAAAAACACTTAATCCCAAACCCATGAGAAGTCCAGCACCAGGAAAAAGAACCTAACGAAACTTTCACTAAGGACAACGTAAACTAGAAATCATCCGGATAAATACGAACGGATGGGAAGACAAGGAATACATATACGGTAACATTTTTAGAATACTCGACCCAGGTAAAATCTAATATCAAATCACTGAATTGACTTAGAGAGAAAAAAGATAAAGATATGAAACTACAATCTCGTAGCAACTAACCCTTCAAGAGAAAAATTCGACGGAGCCGCCATTGCGGTCAAAAAAGAATTGGATTACAGGATACACGAAAGACTAGTAGAATCACACGCAGCAGTAGAAATACAGCTTGAACTCACCAGTCTTATCATAGCAACAGAATATCAACCTCTGAGGAGACAGCCTCCTGAGTGCAAATGTCATAAAGATATTCAACAATAAGAAATCAGTCATCTTTATGGTAGATTTAAACCCCCACTGTACAGTGAATGTATATAGAGACACAAACGGCGCGGTCAGTAACCTGAAGGCAATGCTAGATAGGGGAATACTCCAAAGATTAGGACTTCAATTTCCAATCTACATCAACGATAATGTAGCATCAAAACCAGACATCTGTCTGTAGAACCTTAACCTCTCGTTTAATTAACACTTAGAACCTGTGAACCACATATTAGTGACCCCATAGCATCTTTGTTAACAATAAATCAGCTACCCATTCAGAAGCCATCAAAAAAGTGGAAGGCCTACCATCAGGCTGACTGGGCTAAGTATAAATAAATACTAGGAATTTATCAACCACAGACACTCAACGAAGCGACACTAGAAGAAATTGACGAAGAACTCAGGGAAATTAGAGGAAAAATGACAAACTCTGACAATGAGGCAATCCTTAAAATAACACATAGAACCCTACAGAGCTTCAGATGGACACCTGAAATCATAAATAAAAACATAGAAATAAGAGAAACTTTAAAACAGATACGCATAGAAGCACCAAGCAAAGAGCTATACATAGAGCTAGGAAGGAAAAATAGAGAGCCAACGGCATTATTAAAGGAAAAGCAAGAAGAACAATAATACGAATTAATTCATAAGATAGATGGAGAAGGGTCATCAAAGAAGTTCTGGAAATGGGTGAACAGGATGAAAGATAAGCCAAAAAAAGAAAAGATTAAACTCAAGGATGAAAGAGGAAACCAAATGGAAGATGAGACCGACGTTGAAAAAGCACTCAGAGGGCACTGGAGGAATGTAATGTTTCTAAGATAGATAAAGAAAATGATAGCTTCGACATCAACTTTGAAAATGAGATTATACAACTTAATCAAATAATAGAAAGAACCCACGATAGGCACTTTCTTGACTTAAATTGGAATCTCAAAGGAGAAAATGATGACATCAAACAACCAAACATTTATAAGAACAATAAACAGCTTCAAATAAAAAGCATCAGAGACTTTGGGACTCCCAAAGAGAAATTACGTGAAAGCATCTAATAACATCTCGGAGGGACTGTAGAACGTTTTCAATGCCTGCATTAATACAGGCTACTTCCCCTACGACCTGAAAGTGACGAAAATTATTTTCATACCGAAAGCTGGAAAACCACCTAGTCGAGTAGAAAACTATCGACTAATTTCGCTGCTAGATTTCATTGGGAAAGTATTTGAAAAGATCTTAAAACGCAGACTCGATAAACACATCGAGGAAAAAACAACCGCTATAATGAGTGTCATTTCACATTCATGAAAAAAAAACAGAAGCACGGACATGGCACTATGCTTGATAAGGGCAAAACTATCAAAGGCGAAGAACGAAAAGATGAGCATAGACATCGTCTTCAGAGATGTGTCTAAAGCTATCGACAAGGTTTGGCAGTGGATCATCCAGTTTAAAATACTACAACTAGGACTAAAGAATAAAATTGAGAGAATACCGTGCGATTATGTCATGGATAGACACAGGCAGTCACTAAAGAGAACCTTTTAAGCTTGAAGCAGGCGTTCCTCACGGTGGGTGTCTGAGTCCAGTATTATACGCCACCTATACAGCAGAAATCCCACCTCCAGCGACCGAAGAATGTATAAACATACAGTTCGCGGATGACATAACACAAGTTATTGGGTTACCGTACATGAACAAACAGTTCCAAGCGAGAAGAACGGTAGAAGAAATAAGAAAGATAAACCAATATGAAAGAAAATGGAAAAGAAGCACCAACCGAGACAAATTCGAAATTATTCCAGTCTACAGGAGAAAGATATCAGATGTATACGTATACGACATAAGATACAGATACAGCGACGAATGCAAACTACTATGACTAACCATAACTAAATTAGGTTACAAGAAACATATATCTGATAGAAAAGAGAAAGTAAAAATTGTCCTGAAAATATCATACAAACTAAGATCACTCAGCGGACAAAATAGAAAAGAAAATCTACAGATCAATAATCCAGTCCACACTAATCTATCCGACGATTACAATGTGCACTCTATCAAGAAGCAACCTATTAAAATTGCAGAGAATCCAGAACAAAGCAATGTGTCTCAGAACAAACACGAGAAGGAAAGAAAGAAGAAGAATGGAAGATCTACACAGAGAAGTAAACATTGAACCTCTTAACAAACTAATAAGAAAAACAGCGAAAACAGTCATTGAAAAGACACGAGATGAAATTGGCGAAGAACTAGCCAATCAAATTGTGCAAAGGGCTGCATGGGGACAGCGCAGACTGTTTCCGAGCAGCATGAACGCAATGGACAGATATAAGAAGATAAAGAGGATAGTTTTACTTCGAGAACCTAAACCTAACACGTGCAACGACAAGGATAAATTCCCGATTAAGATAACCGATTGAGACAACCTTTAGATGAAAACCAATTAAGATTAAACAATATATAGCAAAATGAAGTAAATTTCTACAAAATAAAAGAAGAATCAGAAAAAGAGAAGGAAAGAATAAATGCGAATGCAACCGAAACATACGCTGTAGATACAGTCACAGAGTAAGCTAACAATAAATACATACAAAGAATAACAACAACAATAAACTTTACCAGTAACTAACTTACAAACCAACAACAGTTTGAACGCCACAAACAACTATCACAAATAACATAACGGAAAGACTTGATAACAATAACTTGTAATTCAGGCACTTACTCTCTCCTGCTAAATTATCAACTTACCAGGCAATGGCTTCGCCAGCTTGCGCTTCGCTACTAAGATTAAAGTTTAAAATCTAAAAAAAGCAGCTATGGTTAAATTTTTATAAATTTTCTAAACTTCGTCAATTATAATAATTTTAAAAAGGAATTCGAAACTAAATTCCCCCCCTCCTTTCAAAATATCACGTTGCTAAAATATAGTTATAGAAGCTAATATAAAAAAAAAATTTCTGAACTTCACCATTTGTAATTCTTTGGGTTTTAAAAAATTCACAAAATTTAGATACTTATATTTATTTCTGAACTTCACCATTTTGTTGTTTGAGATTATAAAAGAATTATTAGAAATAACTTTGATAAAAAACATCAGTCATTTGTCCACTAAGGGAAAAAAACATTTATTAATTTTCACACATCTTCAAAAATTCCGTTATACAATTCTAGAGTTAGTGAGTGATAACTATTAAACAACGGCCAAGCAAGCTTGCAACTCTCCAACTTCTTTCCTTTTCTTCCTATTTCCTCACTACTGTCAATTTTAATGGGCTCTACGTGAAAACGAGGGTGGGTGATACACGCCGTGGTATTAGCACCGCGATTAGATTTAGGGCCAAGACCACCTAGATCACCTATCTAATTTCCTACTAGTTTCTCACTATACTATCACTCCTCTTCTTGTTCCTGTCCTCCTCCTCTTCCCCTAAGCCTCCCCCTCACCCCGGTGCTCAACGGGCACATTTAGGGAGGCGAATAGGGAAGCTGGGGTTTGTCCGGGCTCTCTCGCCAGCCTCCCCTCCTTGCCCCGAAAGGATCGGGAGGCAGTCGTGAGGTTGGGGCTTGGACACTCTAATCCTTTAGTCTCTCTCACACCTTTTCTTCTATCCGATTCTATTCTATGACCAGGAAAGGAGGCAAGGTAAACGGAGGGCGGGCTATGATGCAATGCGGCCCGTATTCAGACCTCGCGTGGAAGGCAAGGCTTCCATATAGTGACGACTTCAGCCATGCGCAGTCGTCTTCAATATATATATATATATATATATATATATATATATATATATATATATATATATATATATATTCTATAGGTTTGCTTCTAAGAAGGCTTATTTTGAGGTTGAGGATAAATCCCAAAATGAGACATGTAAAATTTCTCATTTAATTAAGAACAACGTTTCGGGTATCTTACCCATCTTCTGGTCTATAAAAGAGATTTAGAAAAGGTTTAAATTACAAAAATT
Source organism: Ceratothoa steindachneri (assembly GCA_963969495.1). Lineage (NCBI taxonomy): Eukaryota > Metazoa > Arthropoda > Malacostraca > Isopoda > Cymothoidae > Ceratothoa > Ceratothoa steindachneri. The sequence goes on from OZ018325.1 coordinate 36,569,315, forward strand.
ATAATGCACACAAAGTTTAAAAATAAATTATTTAGTTAATTGAAATTATGGCAAATCGTTTGAAAACTATTGAAATTTAGATATGGATCAATTATGGGTACTTTAAATATGCATAAATATAACACTAGTTGATACAATTATTGGTTGACACAGATATTAGTCACTAAATGAAGCAGCAATAGTAATAAATTATTTAATAAAATGAAAATGTGAAAAAATCATTTGAAAACTTGACACTAAATATAAATGCTATAAATATGGATAAATATAAGAATATACTAATTGGGGCAATTAATTGGTACACAAAAATATTAGTCACCTTTAGTGGACGGTAAAAGCGGAGAGACTGAGGAAAGATTATAGAGGGAACCGATTAGAGATTGGTAGGTTGTGAAAATATTTTGAGTGGTTTATGAAATGAGAAGGGGAAAAGCAGTTGAATCAGAATTTAAACTGGGATTTAGTTGTTTTATAAATAATGATTCGAGAATGCGCAGGGAAGTGGAGTCCTTTGCATGTCCTATAATTTGAAAGTTTTTGTGGGAAATTTCTGTCTTACATTTAATTGAATGATCTCGAATGGGAGAAGTTTCTTTATTGGTTAAGGTGGAGCCAGTGCGAGAGCTAATACCAAGATGAGAACAGACCCTAGCCCTAAGTGAGCGAACAGTGCTGCCAATGTAGATCCCCGGGTGGCACCTGGGGCAAATGAATTTATAGACAACTGAACAGCTCATTTCAGGTGGGATTCTGTCTTTAGTTCTGAAAAATTTTCCAATGTGAAAGTTGTTAAGAAAAACTATTTTGAAGTTGGTATGCGTGTAAAAACTTTTCAAAAGCTTATTAAGTTTTCGGCGTAAGGGTAGGTTGAGTGGGCCAATATCAGGAAGAAGACAATAGCGGACATCCTTGGGGACAGAGGAAATTTCTTGTGGAGGATGGTATATTTTATCAAAGAATTGACGGATACATTTTTGTACAAGTGAGGGCTGGAAACAATTCCTTTGAAAATAACCCATGAGAAAACTGAATTCAGAATGAACAAGAAAATAATCAGATGAAAGCTGAAAGCCACGGTGAAGGAGGGTTTTGATGTTGTTGATCTTATAAGAAATATCACAAAAACTGTAAAAGTTCATGCCGAGACCAGAAAAGGAGGATTTACGATAGACGGAAGTGGTGAAGTTGGGCGAGGAGCGTGATATGAGAAAATCCAGAAATGGTAATTTTCATCTTTTTCTTTATCAATTGTGAATTTTATATTTGAATGGCGATGATTCAAATATTCAAAGAATGAAAGAGACTGTTGTTCTGTTTTAAATATTAGAACCGTATCGTCAACAAAACGACGGTAAAATATCGGTTTCAAATCAGGAGGGCATTCTCGCAAAGCAACTTCTTCGAAGTTGGACATAAAAATGTCAGCAAGAAGAGGACCCATGGGGGAACCCATTCCAACACCATCAACTTGTTGATAGATGGAGTTGTTAAACAGAAAACAGTTGTCTCTAATGGTTAGTTCAAGAAGAGTCCGTAAAAGCGACGGTGTGAATTTATGAAAGGTCGAATCCGGTTCTGGAAAGGCCTTTTGGATGATTAGGTCTATGGTTTCATTTACGGGGATATTTGTAAAAAGGGAGACGATATCAAAGCTACACAAAAAGTCAGGACCAGGAAGTTTCAAGTTCCTGAATTCTTCAGCCAGAGAATAACTATTGTTAACTTTGTATTGATTAGTGGTAAAAGGGTTAAGTAGAGGTACTAGATATTTAGCCAACTTGTGTGGATTATAATTTTTGTAATTTAAACCTTTTCTAAATCTCTTTTATAGACCAGAAGATGGGTAAGATACCCGAAACGTTGTTCTTAATTAAATGAGAAATTATATATATATATATATATATATATATATATATATATATATATATATATATATATATAACGGGTGGCCCAAAAATTACTTCACAAGTTTAAAAATTAATAACACAAAAACTAATTAAGTTATAAAAGTGGGTGATATATAAAATGGAAGAAGAGATCTTGGGGTTTTATTGTGGTACAAAAGTTACTTCACATTTTTATTGTGTATCTATAATACGTATATAAAGAATATAATACACAATAATACCCGACTAATTATTAACCCAGAATGGCAAGATACAGCAAAGAACAGCGAGCAAGAATTGTGACTACTTATTTAAAATATAATGGATCAATTGTTACTGTGCTGAGGGACTTTAGAAGAGCATTTAATCAACGAAACAGTTCCTCAAGGCATTGCATTCTTGTAATGGTATCAAGGTTCAGAGAATCCGGGTCTATAGGTGATAAAGGACGATCTCTTAGACCGAGATCTATGTCATTCAGCGTGTGTTAACCAGTGTTCAACAATAGCCACAAACGTCAACTAGGATACGATCCAGTCAACTAGGAATTTCTCGAACATCATTGCAACGTATCCTAACAAAAGAATTCAAACTTCATCCATACAAAATTCAAATAACTCAACAATTAAATATTGCAGACCATCAAAAAAGAATAAACTTTGCACGCACATTTTTGGGACTAACAAATGACCCGACTTTTACCTCGCACCTAATCATGTCCGATGAAGCGCGTTTTCACATTACTGGATACGTTAATAAACAAAATTGTAGATTCTGGTGTGCTGAAAACCCGAGGATAATTCACGAGCAGCCTCTTCATGCACAGAAAGTTACGGTCTGGTGCGGCATAACCAGTTTGAGAATCATCGGTCCCTACTTCTTCGAGGATGCTGACGGAAAAACAGCGACAGTAAGAGGGGACACTTACAGAAAAATGATACAAGATTATTTATTGCCAGAACTGGAAGATTTGGATATGCACGATATGTGGTTTCAACAAGATAGGGCGACACCATACACAGCGAGAGAAACCATGGCAACACTAAGAGCAGCCTTCCCTGGTCGGTTAATTTCACGTTTAGGTGACGTTTCTTGCCCACCACGATCACCTGATTTTACCACTCCAGGTTTTTTTACTTGGGGATACCTTATAGAAAAGTTTTAGGGAAATAAACCTAATAATCTACAAGAATTGAAATAAAACATCATTGAAGAAATCGACATAATCACTCCTAATGTTTTGGAAAATGTCATGGAAAATATGCTACAAAGAATCCGCCTTTGTTTTAATAATAATGGAGAAGAATTGAAGGATATTATATTTAAATAATAAAAATCCAAAATCTCTTCTTTCATTTTATATATCACCCACTTTTATAACTTAATTAGTTTTTGTGTTATTAATTTTTAAACATGTGAAGTAACTTTTGGGCCACCCGTTATATATCCTGTCAGGTGCCTTTCCCTTTAATGATACGGAGATTTTTAACATTTTTCTTCATTATTATTATTATTTTTATAATATGGGTAGTCATAGTAGGATGGAATGCTATATTTCAATAATTGTGTATTTATCGTAGAATTGCAAATGATTTTTCGTAAAAATTTCAGAGAAAATGTCCTTATATTGGCTAAATAAGAGCAAATTAATGACTTTCATTCAGTAGCATTTAAGCGATACTCTCAGTAAAATTTTATTTTATTCGTATAAACAATTTAACTATAAATCAATTACATAATCACAAAGAAAAACTCCACGAAAAACTTTGTGTGGAGCTGCCAAGCCAGTTACGTGGGTAAAACCACTCTTCAACTGCAATTTAGGATCAACAAACATCGCGGATTCAACCAAGACACAAATAGGCCTCAAGCAAATCCAGAATATTCATCGATACGAAATCTTACTCCAAATTGAAATTCGGGTATTTCAGACAGAAAGTTCTCCATTATGGATCCGTGCTCCAATAATCATGATTTAGATATTTTGGAGTCTTTACATACCCAGAAGCTCTCTCCTAAACTTAATTTTCTTAATTATACAACCAGCCAACCAACCCCCAAGACAGTTATTAAAGCTCCAATTTGTTAACACTGCAATACCCACCGTTTAATTCAGTGATGCCAACTGGGAAGAGAACTTTTATTCATTTGTTTGGCTTTACTCGCTAAGATATATGTTGTTGTTGTTGTTTTCTCGCTCTCCCCCTTCACTAGGATAGGTGTTCTTAAAGTTTTATTTAAAGTTAATTTTTGTATTTGATCATTACAATCGATATTTTATTAATGTATTATATTTATATATACTTTTGCCAGAATTTCCGAAGAGGATTGAAGAGCCGCGCTGTCTCTCCCATTGTTGCTAAATGATGAATCGACTCCACCTCCGAATTAAGATGTCTGGAGCTTGTCACTCCTTTCTCCAAACTGCCCCTTCCCCTTCAGAATCGGACATACAAATACTTGGGGTATTCTGTAGTTCGAGGAGTACAGCCCGCACCTCAAGGCCGTCCATAAGTTCTCGTCTCGTGAGCTTTCGTCAGACAGCAGACTTCTTTAGCCAGGATTTGAACCCAAGTCAACAGGTAGCTTCTGTAAACGGCAAGCCTTTGAATTTGCGCAACAGTCTCCCTTCCTTTAATCGAACTGAAGCAAATCTCCATCGATTACCTTTGAGGAAAAGAAGATTCCTCTTTCAGTGGAATTACGAGTAATCCTACTTTCCCCGTCGAACGTCATCTTTGAAGTTTGGCTATCTTAATCGGGAGGTTGGTTCGGATCGTGCTCCACCTGTCTCATTCGGATCGTTCCCCACTTTCCTCATCGGATCGTTCCACACTCGCCTTATCGCAAGAAGGTCCTTCCTCGAAGTCATCGACCCCTTAAGACTGAATCCCTCTCCATTATTAGTATTGTCAAGTTCCCCCTTTTGATCTGAGCCTAGTTACATTAATCAATTAATTCTATTTGAGAATCTCTTCTCATGATAATTATCAAGAGATTCTTTCAATTTAAATAATTCCCCTATGCTTATTATTATTCTTATTTCGATCTGTGTAAATAAAATAATATTTTGTTGTTTCATCTTTAACTAACCTTGAACGATACTCTCGGCCTATTAAATTAAATCTCGCCAATCATTTATGCACTCTGTTTCATTATTAAGGATTTGAAACCCAACGCCTCAAGTGTGACCTCTTGGTCGGTCGTTAATCTCCTCGAACAGTCCTTCAACGTTTCTCATTGCAGTAGGTGATTAAGTCATCCCCCCCCTTCCCCACATAATATAGGAGTAGTGTATGGTATAGAGTGGTTGTACCACGACAATATATATATATATATATATATATATATATATATATATATATATATATATATATATATATATATATATATATATATATATATATATATATATATATATATATATATATAATAATTTATATATATATATATATATATATATATATTATATATATATATATATATATATATTAGCCGCCTTCAGCTTCAACAGCGGCCTCAAGATGGCTCCAGAACCTAGCGCATGTGTTCTTCACTGTAGCCGAGGGAAGATCTGTGAACACGTCCTTGATCTTGACCAACACCTCGACCTTAGGTTTGCAGGCAAAGCGCTTGGTTCCTTTCCCAACCGCACTCCACGCATAGTAATCCATGGAATTACAATCGAGAGATCTAAGGGGCCATAAAGTAGGGCTTGTTAAGTTGTAGAAATCTTATGACAACCAATTTTGACTCTTTCCGCAAGTATGGTCTTCCAGCAGTAATTCTCTCGATCCAGTGTTTGACCAAATTCTCCAGCAGCTCCAAATAGCCCTCTGAATTGAACCTAAGACCATGATCAGAGATGAGGGGAGGCATGGCGTCTTCCTCCCTGAAGACACCGCCAGACCATCACAATACATCGAACAACCATAAATTATACGCAAGCCACATGCTGTTTTGGATGTTGTGCAACAGATCTTGGAAGAAGTTCTTTTCATCTGAGAACAATCAGATCCTTACCGACTCAACAAGAACCTTCAGTTTGTTTAGGAGCTTCTTTGCCTACACCAAGGGGTCCTTTTGGGCCTTAGCTGTCATAAAGTGTCACTTGTGTCTCCTGTACGAAGGTCCTCATTCAGGTCCTCAGTCCGGCGTGCGGACGCAGTCAGAAGGACTACTGTGTTCCTTATTACTGGCCATTTTGATACTCAGCGCGAATCATCAGGATGCAGGAAAATCTTTTCCAATATTCAGATGGCTTTCATATTTTCATCTCAGTTAACTTTTTCTCAACTAAAACTTTACTCTGTATGCTGTATTCTGTCCAACGCCGTTGACAGTTCACCCATACTACTACGTATGTAGTAGTATCAGATAACAAAGGGGCCATTTTTTTCTGAATACAATGTTTTATTTATTATTACACACATGTTGGATTTATCAGCTTTTGTAATATGCAAATCTTTCTCCATTTTTAATGATTTAAGGACGGTTTTGAATCGTTTTGGAAAATTATGTAAACTCTTATTCATATTATTCACTACTGAATAAACATTTCCTCTTGCTATGTCTATATGTATTTTCTTCCATGTATCTTAGGGCACTCAGAATATGTAGTCCTGACTATATAGACCAAGAATTTACAAAAATTGAAGATTGCCTTCAATCTGTGTTACCCGAACTATTTGGGGAAAAACTGCATGTATAAAGCTAAAAAAAACATTCTATAACCGCAAGTTAAGGAAAACAGAACCTTTACACAATATATTACTTTTACCTTACCATGATAATTTCTTGTATGTAGTACCAATGTTAAAACAACTTTATATAAATGTAATTTTTAAATACAATTATATATATGTTAATAAAACACTGCCCAAGGAATGATAATAATGTAAAATATAGAATACCTTGTTTGGATTGTAATTTATTATATGTAGGTCCAACTTCAAAAAAATATCTATTTAAGAATTAAGCAACATCAAAATGCAGTATCTAAGCGATATACAAATACTGCTTTGACCAACCACAGGCTTAAGATAGGTCACCAGATTAACTGATCAAAAGCAGATACCATAATGCATATAAATGATTTTATTAGCAAAAATATCTGTGAATCGTTCCTAATCTCCAGCACAAAGGAGAGAAATGTAAATATTAGCCCCGGTCTGTTTTCTTTAGATCCACTCCTATCTTTCTTCCTCAAATCAAGCTTATCAGTGGTCATTAAAAATATCTGACCATCTGATTTTATAGGGGAAACATTGGTTTGTATAAATACAGTGTCTTTCTATTTCATAAACCATTGTGGGTTTGAAAATGTTACTAAGATAACGAAAGTGATAGCTCCAATCAATCTTTCTTTTTCCCTACGTCTTACAACCAAATATTTATACTTTTCACGTGTTACCTCTCGTCATTTTTACCCAAACTACTGTTTGGTTAGTTGGTGTTCCTCTCTCCCAGACGTCACTGTAACCTATAAATACTAGCCCCTTATTAAACCCAACATTCACTCTCTAGGATGGATCCACTTTAGTAAGTACCAAAATTAACCCATTTTTCTATTAAATGTTTTTTACTCTTACAGTGTTTACAAAATTTAAAAACAAAGTTTAGAATTTATTATTATAGTTGATTATCTTTAAAACTATTGCCAGGTCAATTTCTCTTATAGTTTCTAATTAATTAGGTTTTACAAATTTCTGAAATAAACTATAAATTTATTAACTACTTTTTTGAGTCAGTTTTAAAGCAAATTTAACTATTGCCAAGTCAGATTTAAAATTTTAACTTACAGTACATTTTATTGATATTTTATAATTTAATTGGTCACCTTTTAAAGGGATTCAATATCTTGTTGGACACTGTCTTTTCAAGTTTTCTTCAAATGTATTAAGTTTAGTAAACTTATTCTAGCCTGAAAATGAAAACTTGTAGTTTTCGAAACGTTGTAAGAAATTAAAAGATGCTACATCCGTTTCTCGTGGCTCTGGGATTTATCCTCAATATATAAAGGGTGTTCCAATAACTTCGACCGATTTTAAATGTGAGTTAAGTTTAAGCGTCTAATGATTTTTTTCTTTTTCTTACAGATTTAACAACTTTAGTCTTTGGCAATTTCAACCATGGAAATATTAATCATCGAACAACGTGTTAAAGTTATCGAAGCCTATTACAAACATGGACGTTCAAACAGAAGCGCATTTCGGGCACTCCGCGATTTTTTTGGTCAACATAATCGACCAACCGAGATTGCAATTGGGAAAATTGTTCGTAAATTCAAACAAACGGGGTCGGTGGCAGATATGAAAACGGCATTGTGTGCTCGTTTACGCCGTTCAGCTGAAAACATTGCTGCAGTGCGCGAGAATGTGGCCGAAGATCCAGACACCTCTATTCGTGATCGCGCGAAGGAATTGAACCTCTCCACAACAACGTTACATCAAATTTTGACAAAAGATTTGTCTCTATACGTTTACAAAATTCAATTGACACAAGAACTAAAGACTGCTGACCATTTGAAGCGCCGTACATTCGTCAATTGGGTGCACGAGCAAAGACAAGCCGATGATGATTTTTCGCAAAAAATCATCTTTAGTGATGAAGCCTATTTTCATCTTGGTGGATTCGTTAATAAGCAGAATTGTCGCATTTGAGCTGATGAAAATCCCAGGAAGATTGTTGAAAAGCCACTGCATCCACAAAAGGTCACTGTTTGGTGTGCATTCTTTGCTAGCGGAATCATTGGGACGTATTTCTTCGAAAATGATGCCGGGAATTCTGTTACGGTGACAGGCGAACGATACCGTGCTATGATAACCAACTTTTTATGGCCTGAATTGAATTCTATGGATGTCGAAGATTTGTGGTTTCAACAGGACGGCGCCACATGCCACACAGCCAATGAAACAATAGCTTTATTGAATGAGAAGTTCCCAGGTCGCATCATCTCTCGAAACAGTGAGGTCATTTGGCTACCACGATCGTGTGACTTGACGCCTTTAGATTTTTTCCTTTAGTGTCATCTCAAAAGTAAGGTCTATGCCAACAAGCCAACAACAATTCAACAGCTAAAGGATGAGATAATAAGTCATATTGGTGAGATCGAGGAGCAACTATGCAGAGACGTCATCAAAAATTTTGACTATCGAGTAGAGGTGTGCCGTCGAAGCCTTGGCGGACATTTAGGCAATATTATTTTTCACACATAATTGCTATGAATCAAATAACATGATCCAATAGTGAAATCAATAAATTTTCACCAATAACACTGTTTTATTTACTGCTAACTTCGATCCGTCTTAATGGAACACCCTTTATATATATATATATATATATATATATATATATATATATATATATATATATATATATATATATATATATTCTTTGAAAGGCTAATTGTAACGAAAAATATAACAGTACGCTTTCTCAACACAAATATTAAAGCAAGTAGAGTCTTTATTTACAAACACACTCCAAGTATTTAAAATACTTCTTGATAAAGTTGGTACATTTTAATATAAAAAGACCAACGGAGCGATTTTTCCCCAAGAGTTTAAAAAACTGGAGAAGTAGAAATGTGTGGAAGATCATCGCCCGACCAATCAAAGGAGTAGACTACCTGTGGACAAAAAACACTCAGGCATTAGTGAACGTGTTCCCTTGGGTGGGCTAGCCCCTTGAGAGCCTAGTAGAAACCACATGTAGTCCCTTCTTCTGGAAACTCGGGGATGTACCTTCCGCACATTTTTCCTTCCCCTTATTTCACCACTTTTTCACCCTTCCTTTTTCAACACGTCTGGCTAAATGCTTTCAATGGTTTTAATTTTTTTAAAAAAAACGATTTCCTGCTTCTAAAGAAAATAAATGCGAGTTAAGAATTCCTGGTCCTTTTTCAATGTATTCTAAAAACCAAACAAAGAACTATTAATCGGAATGAAGAGATATTTCCAACCTGATAAAAGCAGGTCTTCAAACTTTAAAACACAAAAGTGTATCCTAATTCAAATTCGGCGCCTTTTATGGACCACTCTTTATTTACCAATACGGGTGAAGTAATGCGTCCTTGCATTACAAGTCCTAAAACCCCTCTTCGATTCCATCTCCAGTCGGTTATATTATTTCCGAGTTCACTTTTTAACCAATTCAATGTCAATCAAAAATATCCAATACACAATTAAACGATACAGCGAGCCAGACTAAAGCACCTTGTTGGAGCGAGTGTAATGGCGTCATTCTAACCTTCATTTGTTAAAAATACAATTAAGAAAATAGAATTCTCATATTGTCGGTTGGTTTGGTTGATGCGGATTGATTTGTTCAACCCTTTTGACACACTTTTGGCATACGAATTTGACTCGGATTCTATTATGCTGTCAAGAAGTTATTGTCAAGTTTTACTAGAAAAATCAAAATTTATTATATAATCCATTAGTATCCGAGATTAGAGAACAAAATAACTAATTCTAGGTTTTCTTGAACATACTTCAAAGGAAAATTACCAATAACTGATAACCTTCGTTTACACGTGGAAATTTGTAACCTATGTAGAGCAACAACGTCCCACGTGTAGTCCATCTACCTACTGATGGTATTATTTTTTTTTTAAATGGCGAGACTTCTATCATTGGGTTACGAAAGTAAAGGGGTTTGTTTGGCAGCATTGGGCCTTTTGATGCACTTTAATTTCAATGTAGCTATAAAACAGCCCTTTGCTGACAAAGAGACCAGAACTGCGCTTCACATTCATGCTGAGAATTAATGGGCTGAAGTGGGGTTTAAGGGTAGGGTTTGGTAGGGATGGGGCTTAAATTAAGGAGAAATCTCCTTTGGCGACTGCCAATTAAAGTATGGCTATTTTAAAATATAAAAAGCAAAACAAAAAATAACAAGAAAAACACTGAAAGAGAAAGTCCCACTCGGGCGTCGGTTTGAAGCCGGTCTCTCTCAGAGTACCGAACGTGCATCCAACATCCAAAAGCTAACTACTAATACGGAGTCCTAAAGGCTCCAGAAAATCCACGATTCCTCAATCTGGTGTGAATGAACCAGTCCTGAGTACAAGCGACAATCGGTAGCAATCCCGCTCACCCAGGTACCATAACATGTAGCGTGCACGAAGAGCCTCCTGTCTGGGATATTCAACAAGGATGTGTCGGGCAGTCTGGGGGACCAAAGAGTCGTCACAATAAGGTTTAGGGGAGCGACCCATCAAATGGCGCAGCGTCCCAGGACTGTACCCAATATTCGGAGGCGAGATGAGACGACGAAACTGCAGAGGAATTTGGAGGGTGGTGCACGGGAAAAGTTGCGATGGAATAGCGTGCAAATTATATTTACGGCAGCCGTTTCCCATTTTCTTATTCATTCAGCCCGGAGGGCTGAATTGCCCCCTGCTCTATAGTCAAAGTAGGAAAGGTAAAAGGGGAGAAATGTTCAGAGGTAGCACCCTCCAAGGTGGCGCCCTGGGTTAAACCAGCGATGATATCGGCAAATGAATACCCGTGTGGTGTATAAATTCCAACTTATGGAATTGACGCTTGGGTGCAGAAGGGTAAAACTTGCATCCATAGTCAGGCGTGGAACGAAAAACGAAGAGGTAGAAAAGCAAGAAGGTATCTCAATCAGCACTTCAAGTGCTGATCGCCACAGTAAAAAAGTTTGGTCGAAAACAAGACCAAATAAGTAGTGCGATTCTGCCACATCCAGGCGAGCCCCATTTAAGAACAGGTCTACGACGAGGTGAAGCACTCAATGGTGACATAATTGCACCACCTTAGTCTTAACCACAGAAAACCGAAAATGCTGAGCTTCTTAAAATTATGCAGTCATGAACCTTTTGGAGTTAGCGCTCAAGAGCTGATATCACGGCCGGAACGAGGTGATGCCATTGATGCTTAAGTCAAATAGAGTGATACCGAGGACACTTCGCTGCTGGACGCCATTTCCATGCTCTATTGGATCGGAAACTGCTTCCCCACACCCGTACGCAGAAATGACGATCTCGTATATATCAAACACGAAAATTGGTAGGCATCCTATTCCCTCCATGGTGTGGATGGTCTCCATTATACTGCATTGCCATGCGGTATCATAGGCTTTCTTCAGATTAAAGAAAAAAATGGAGAAGTTTTGTCCACGAAAAAACGCCTCCAAATTATATTTTACAGCCAGATCAGAGTATTCAACGTGGAGGGAAACTTGCAAAAGCCTCGATGTGAAGGAGACAGGTTGCTTGCTCTATCCAAGAATAAAGCTAACTAAACAGTAGGTAAAAAAAATCTTCATCAACTTGAACTGGCAGGCAGTTTAGATAAATTGGGCGGGAACCAGCCGGGGCAGAGTGATCTCCACCTCCCGTGCTTTCAAAAAGTAAGCAGAGTAGCCATTAGAACAGAATCTGACAGGGTTTACCTCCATCCAGCTAATGTTGAACAAAGCCAACAAAAAAGCCATGCCACGCTCACCAAGGTGTCGAAGCACATTGTACGAAATATCTTCTGGTACTCACACACGAAGCGAGGGTGCAACGCAGTTCATTTAGTGTAAAATGGTTATTAAGTGGTTCCCGCATATGGAGGTACGTCGAATCGGCGGCCTTCCGTAACCCAACGACGTGCTTTAAATATTGATGGAACAGCAACTGGGCTATAGAATGCGGAGAAAGCAGGTGGGAAGGACCCCACCACGGAAGTTTGGTACGAGATTGCAGTCGCTTCCTCCATTAGGAAGAGATCCTGCGATGACTTGCCCCAAATCCTTCTGACATGTTTGGGCGGCGTTTATAGCGCAACCAAGAAATCTTACGACCTGCAAAACGGCCATAAACTTTAAAAAGGGTAGTCAGGCCCACGGCGATGATTGTCTCGGAGAAGAACCCAACCGATCATCCGATCAACTGATCAACCTCATCAACTGAATGTACAAATGAATCATTTCCTGAAATGCGGATCAACGTGCCCGTTTCGATGGAGTTTGTTTCTCAGGAGAAAGCAGTCTGGCATAGGATATTTTGGTGAGAATGTGATCATTACCATCAGATCATAGAGCTTCTCCCAACCGAAATCAGGTAGGGACAATGATAAGTGAGTTAATCCGCCGTTAGGACACCCATCTCCAGCTCTTTGATCAGGAACACACGGATCTGGCCGCATGGATCGATCGTGTAGCCTTCCAGATGGGGTTACCAACCAGTCAAATCCTCAATGAGGAGAAAGAACCTCGACAATCGTGCCACAACGCGGCGGAGGTCCACTACATCGAGCTCAACTGAGAGTAAAATATAGATACACTGAAAATAATATACTCGTATCTACCATTTAGGTATAGTTGCACTGCTACTGTGTTACCCGACAGAAGCTCAACCTGTGTAGGCTTTACACCCTGGCTCACTGGGGTTACTCAAACCCTTGACTTGGGGTGAGAAACTGATGCGTTTACCCGTGAGTATACCCTCCTTTTTTTCGCTCAAGTGGGTGGATGGGGTATCCTGTGGTAACCCCTCGGTGCAAGGGAAATTGGACAACAGGTCCACCTTCCCACTTCTTCAGTGGCGGGGTATGATAATAATAGGTGACCATTTATCCTACTCCTTAATGGATCTGGCGACCTTTTTTCTTCTTTATTACATACACTTCTTTACCCCTTTGCAACGTTTTCTCTTAGTAACGTTTGGACTCTTACCTGAACCTGACCGAGTGGCAGTGTACACTATGAGGCCGCTACCTGCTATAATGGCCGAAACTACGCTGACTAGATGCGGTATTAGATACGGGTGTGCTGCTTTATCGAGTCTTTTAACCACTGTCAGTGCATATACGAGGCGGCTACGCCAGCACCATTCTCTATAGTTCAAAACCTCGACAAAGTCGCCATTACGAAGAGTTGACTCGTCAAGGTCCATCTTAGCTCGAATCTGCAGGTCATGTTTGTGTAAAGAATCACTGTATGGATGTTTCTGATCCTATGAGGACTTTTCTCTTAAACTTTTGATCCTGGCCAAATGAGAAATTTAATGTGTGTCCGCTGGCTCAAAAAGGTGAAGGGGCTTTCCTCCACCATTTTATTGTGGCAAGGTCATTTCTACTTTGCCATCTTCGGAGCCCCTATTGGGTAATTTTACCTTTAAAATGGAGGTGCCCCCCCATCCTCGTGCTGTCCCAGGAATCCCTCCACGAATCTCCTACCAGAGAGAAAGAGAGAGAGAGAGAGTTTCTTGCTTCCTTTACCTACGGAATATGTGTTTCCCCTCCACACCCTTATTCAGAGTCACTTCTGGGCGACTCTATCTGGTTCATCGTATTTTTCTTACTCAGAGGTGTAAGAGGTGGTGTGGTCCCCTGGGCCCTGCCTTCAAATCTGACCGATTCACGATTCGTGACCTTGAATGGGGGCTAGCATTCTTGCCACCTCTCCACTCTTTCCCGATGGAGGTTGACATGCCAGCCCCAATGACGTTTGCTAGGGGCCATTGGCCCATTGAGTCCCTAGTCAGGATCTCGACACCTGAGGGAAGACCATTTGAAGACCACACTTCAAGTGGAAATGGACCCGAAGGTAATCCCGCCACAGATGGCGGTGATGGACACCCCCGAGTCAGAGTCTGATCCTGCCCAAGAACTCACGGGGAGATGAGGGGCCTCCTCTCTTGGGTGGGGCCCCATGTCAGACAAACCATTCCCCATCTGGGAGAAGTACAGGCCTAGAGTGGCTCGTCCGGCCTCGGAGCCCCTTTCGATAGGAGATAAAAGAGTGTGTTCATTCTCGGTCGTTCCTCACCCGAAATCGAAACAGAAAAACAAGGAGTTCCGTTCCTTCCTGGCACGGACGAGTCTCTTGCCGTTTCAGCAGGTTGCCAGGCCAAGACTGATAAGTCCGTCCTCGGGACGCTCTCCGGCGGGGCGGACGGGGGCCAAAGAGTAAAGACGAAAGCTGAAGGTAAAGTGAGTGGAGCCTCGTTTACGGCGGGGTCCCTCATCGAGAGATTCCCCGGAGTTTTCCAAGTCCGCTTGTTTCAAACACACTTTTCATCACGTTCAAGTGTGACAGGCATGTAATACTCCCTTTCCCTCTCTCAAGCGTCATTTTTACGAGCCTCAAACCTATAAATATTAGCCCCCTGGTCAAAATCCATCCTTCTCTCTCCAGGATGGATCATCTTCAGTAAGTACTAAGAGCAACTATGGGTTTGTTTGTTTTTAGTCGTGTGCGAGGCTAGTCGCGAGCGAATCTACATCTCACTATGTCGGTTGGTTGTTCCCCGCGTTGCTTTTCTTTGTTTTGGCAATAACATCATAACTATTGGGCCGATACTCTGCTAGACTAGCCTAGGCTAAACTATGCTATACTCTGCTAGGCATGCCTTGAATAGGCTATACTATCCTAGGCTATAATTGCCTATTCTAAGATATAATGTACAAGGGTAAGATATACTCGGCTAATTTAGGCTATAAAATGCTATAGCATGTTAGGTTAGACAATACTAAGCTATGCTTGCCTATGGTATAATAGGATAGTATAGGGCTATACTTGTCTAGGATAGTTAATGCTAGGCTAGGTTATACTATGCTATGCTAAGCTAAGCTATACTAGGCTAGACAGGGCTATACTATGTTATGCTAGTGTGGGCTAAAGTATAATAGGCTAGGGAGGGCTATGCTAGCTATAATAGGTAATACTATGTTAGGCTACGATAGGCTAGCTAACCAAGGCTATAATAGGCTAAACTATGAAAGGTTATTCTAGTCTAGGGTGGTAT